>CM041295.1:29557074-29987074 GCA_023052935.1 Piezodorus guildinii | reverse complement strand
TTTCACCATGGGGTACACTTCCGAGAAAATTGAAAAAAATATATGTTATGGAGGACCCTATAATGAAATAAAGTAGCGAAAAATTGGAGGTGTACCAAACCATCATAACCAAAAAATATTTTTTTGAAAAATTCAAAAATTTTTTGGGACCAACATTTTCGTGGAAAAAAATTTAAAAAAATATTTTTTAAAACCTATTTATAAAATCCATAACATATATTTTTTTCGTGAAAATCAGTTGAGCGGTTCAGGAGAAAACAATTTTTTTTGTTTTATCTTCCCCCCTCCATAACTTCCTCCCCGTTAGGATTAAGGGGCTAAAAATTTGCGTAAGGTTGTTTCTCATAGGTGTGACTCAATGGTATAAATTTGGTTCAAATACACGCGGGGGCAGATTTCACATGCTTATCCGGCTAGGCCCTTTAATTTTTAGGCACGATTGTTTGTTCTGCTAACCTCATTTGAAACCCAAGTTTTCACACTTTTCACCCTTGAGCGTTTTACGCCATCTTGGAAAAAACTCTAAAAAAAGTACTTTTTTTATTTTTTTCCTTCTAAATCTGTTTTTGGATATTTTAGGGCAAAAGTTGTCGTTAGCAATTTTAAAGAGCAATAAATTGTCTACATGTTTGGTACGTAATATTTTGGAAAATCGAAACTCCTACTGATTTACGTGGTTGTCAATGTTGGCCAAATTGTCAAAAAACACAAAATGTCAGAAAAGTCGGTGGTTTCGCTTCAATAACTATTTTGGTGTGCAGTTTATTAAAAAATCCATAAGAAAAAATCATTTAGAGCATTAAATTTCTAACTAGTTAGATGTATAAAATTTGAAATTACTCCTAATTATACGAACAAGGAATGTAGAAATAACTTTTTTACTGAAAGTGCTTTATTAATAAAAAATAAAATACTCCGTTTTAATTAGATCTTCTAAACGTAATATTACCTTAAAACCATTAAAGAAAGAAAGAAAGAAAGAAAGAAAGTAAATTTTATTCTGGGACCTTCAGTCCCCTAAGAATAACAGAAAAGTACAAAACTTTGGCTTGTGTCTGGCACAGAAACAAAAACATAAAAGAAATACAAACTTAAGATATAATATTATTTAAAAATAAGAATAAATAAAATTAAATAAATAACTACGATTACTTAGTATGCATATATGTTTATAGTTATATAATCATTAATGTGTACCTAAAGATATATTAATATTGTGCTTCTTATGGTATAATAAGGTCACCGAGAAAAACAGAAGAAAGAAAGAGAAAGGTGAATATATATCTGAAACATTGTTTACATATTTGTTGTGGTCCTCATTTTAGAATGTGACATGACCACTATTCTAGCGTTTTGTTTACAATCAATCTGTAGATGGATGGTTGAGGAGATGAAGGAACAGTTTGCTTTTAAATGAGGTTAAAGAAGGTGCTTTGCGTATAGAGGTAGGTATGGAATTCCAGAACGATGTGGCACGCAAACTAAATGATTTTTTAAAGGATGATGTTTGATGAAAAGGAATATATAGGTTACTGGACTGGGATCTTGTATTAAACGAATGTACCGATGAACAAGGGATGAGTAGGTCAAGAATGTAGGATGGATTTTTGGTATTGAAAGTACGGAATAGAAAAACTCCCAAGAAATACTTTCGCCGGGAAACAGGATTGAGCCACTTCAACTCGGCATACCTGTCAGAAACGCTGGAGCGCCTAGGGACCCCGAAGATGAATCTAATGAAACATTTCATAAGTCTTTCCAGTCTCATTTCGAGTCCACCAGACAATCCACCGAACACCAGGCAGCAGTAATCGAAGTGGGGGAAGACAAGGACGAAATGTGTGTATTTTTTAGGAAAAGAAAAGCGTTTTTGCAAATAATATTAACAATTTCCCAATATATTTCTTTTATTTCAATTGATTAAAAAACAAACAAATAAAATATGTTATGATACACCAACAACTTTAAATAAAATATAAAGTATTTTTGTTAGTTGTTTTTTCTTTTTTTAGTCTCAAATGTATTTGATGTGTATATGTATCATTTTGAGCTAAAGGCTGCGTATCGTTAAACTCGCCTTCTTCCATGTTATATTTAATATTTGGTCTATTATGCAGGATTCGAATCCGCAATAAAGAAAGACAATAGAACAAGTCCACCTTTTTTAATGAAAAAATAAACGTATTAGTATAATATAGTAAAGTAATAACTGTTCCGGTTAATCTGGTTTTCGAATAAGACGGATTATCCACTGTATTTTGAACAAGGGAAGGGAATAGTTGTTAGGATGTGAACAAAGCAAAGAAGACAGAGGGTCCAGTTTCTATTGATCAAAGGCGTAAAGTTCTTTGACAGATGGTCACAAGCTCCAGTAAACTTCAAACTGCGAATTTGAGAACTTTCCGAATTTCAAAGTTTTCAGAATTCCTTCCAAGTTCAAGGAGACGTAGAGAATACTCAGAAATGAGGAAAATAACCTAAATTTACCAAAAAGATTAATTAAATGAACACGAATTTTTTTCTTCTTAACTTTATTTATTTAGTACGGGTCGATCGATTTTAATATTTTTTGATTGATGATTTTCTCAACATAACACATTTTTCTGGCTTATACTTCTAGTTTCACAGACATTTTACTGCACATTCGCGGCTTTGTGTATTGCTATGTTTTTGACCGGCTGCTTTTCTAAGGCAGTGGTACCTTCAAAAACTAGCTTACTTAATGTATTTAATCTATATATAAACTATATTTAATGATACCATTGGATTTCCTTTCCAAAGGTATCGCGTTTACCAATCCAAGAGGTGGCATGCAGGGTAAGATTAAAGTTAAAAACAAGATTCAATTAATACGTTATTATAATTATTAATTTACACTATGCATTATATTAACACATTGCCTGCAGAACTTGATTGAGAATACTGAGGGACATTTTCACTACTACCTTTGCCATACAATATTACAAATAACGAATACCTTTAAAACACTGTCGGCTGTCGAAGGTCGAAACATCTTAAGACGTCCATCCTCTGTTTCATCCTCCAGCTGCTCTCAGAACCCCGATGGCCACCTCCTCGTCTTGTAGATGGAACCCGACTCTTCGTTGATGGAACTCTTAAGGATAAAACTTGACTGACTTTTCGAATCTTCTCCCCATCGTCGTCACCTCGGGCGGGACTGATATGGAAAGTACAGCCTTTGTCCACCCTTGTATAGATACCAGGCGTACCGCGGGGGGCAGGCTTCTGATGTTTTGCCGACAAAGGCTTCTTAATATTTAATTGTTTCATATTAAAATTATTTAATAATTAACTCCCCTCAGTATCCTCAATACATTACAGTATACATTTATAACTTTTAAGTCAAAAATTAAAATCCCTATCATATTTTTAGTATATATATAGAAAGACCGATTTAGAGTTTATCTATCGCTTTGGAAGTTTTAGTTTATCGTAACGAAAAGTGGAATTAGCAATAAAATATGTTTATTTTATAACTCTGATTCATTATTAAATTTAATCATCAGCAGAAATAAAAAACATAAATCGAAATTATATTGAGGGTGTATAGTCGACTGTAGAAACTATTATAGGTGGAATAGTCAGGAATCGGTCATTTTTTGAAAAGTTTTTAATTTTGCAAACGTTTCGGCACAAGCTAGTGAGCCATCATCAGGGAATTACTGAGCCATGTCCCAGCATATAGCAATGTTTATGATTTTCCTTAGTTTATGCTTGGACATGGCTCAGTAATGCCCTGATGATGGCTCACAAGCTTGAGCCGTAACGTTGGCAAAGTTAAAAACTTTTAAAAAAAAAATGATTCCTGACTATTCCACCTATAATAAATCGAAATTATTAAAGTTTGCTTGTTATTTAAAAGTGAAGCACAGATAAGGGAAAATTTAATTTTCTAATATAAATAAAAATTGATTGTAGTGTATGTTTTCAAAAACTATACAAACAACGAAGGTCCATATCCTATCAGGTTAATTACTCTTTTATATTTCAAATAAACTATTTAAAATAAATTTAAAAAAATTAATTTAGTTTCAATAGGAATCCCATTTATTTTAGATCTTCTTTCGTGAATTAATTAATAAAATTGTTATTTTATAGATTTATAACAACTTAATTACAAATTCTTTTATTAAAACCTTGCGTACCGAATGGAAGAATATAACTTGCACGATCCTGTACATTTAACTATTATAACCTCCCTCTTTACCAATAACATATGTTTTATTATTTTTTAAACTACTTCAATGTTTTAGGATATACTACATTCATTTTCATAGAAGATAGAAACAGGGTCATGATATATTTTCCAAAAATGCCTCTACGGCAATGGGTATTCCAAGTCCATTTCAGATTTTATTATCGTATATACTATATGATTATTAATTTAATCTTATTAGTAATTTGATTAAAATAAATGCTTCAATCGAAATTCAGTATAATTCTTTTTTCAATGTTAACTTTGTTTGAAGATAAGAAGTAATATAAAGCCGCCTTAGAACCTAGGACATCGGGAATTTTACCGTGATACCTAGGACTTTGAGCCTATTTAAAGAGGTGTGACAAAATTCTTAGGAAAAAATTGCAAGAGTCGAAAGCTGAAGGAAGTCCCTAAATTAATTAAAACCACACCAAAACAATTTTCAACTAAATTAAAAAAAAAAAATTATAAATTATTTCATTATAGAGAAGAGAACTGTATGAGAGTTGATATATGTAAATAAATATATATTCGTATTTAAAGAAGTTATTTCAACAATATTTGAATCATATTTAAAAATAAATTCATAAATATTAAATTTTATGTCTTTTAATATAAGATATTATATGACTCACCCCTATGATATTATCGAATTCACCCCTGCAAATGCGCACACATTGACTTGTACAGGCCCGTATACGTTTTTAGACCAGTGGAATACGGCCCACAACAGTGGAATATGACCGTATCCCTTTGCATACCTGTGAAATTCGGGCGTATACCTGTCCACATCTGTGAGTATATTCCTATTCGTATTTTCAAAACTCGTCTTCCCGAATGCATTCGTATTTGTATATCCGAATGCGATTTTGCCCATCTCTGCTTTAGAATAATACAATTCTTTTTACCTTTTTTGTACTTTAAATTTATTTAAAACTTTATGAATGGAGGTTGTGATTGAATAAGTGAATGTTGTGTGTTGCGCACACCAGATTTTTATATCCCATAAAAAGGTTTCCCCTTTAAACCCTGCTTTGTTTTAATTGAAGGTGATAAAAGATAAAAAACCTTTCTTTTAATTTGCTAATATTGCATTTTATGAGTTAATGAGGGCCCAACAAGTATATGCTCATCTGCTAATTTCTTTTAGTCACGCAACGGAACAAGCTGACTCCATCACTTTCGCACGATATATAAATTACCTTTTCGCCTATTAAAGTTGGAAACAAATTATCTTCCGAAACAGGTCTCAGTTTCGTTTGTATGAATGGGACCATTCGCATTGTCCTGGGAAAGATACGAAATAATGCACACTAACCCCACTCACTCTACGAAACTTGTGCGATAAATCAACCGTCATCTCGTGCATGAAGCTATAAAGTAACAATTTTGTAAGTCAATAACTCACAGAGGCCTTATCTTTATAAAAACAAAAAACAAATAATAACAGCGTACTTTTATTTTGTAGAGCAGTGGTTTCCAGCTTGTGCTCCGCTATACGATGTACAGAGGTCCGCGAGAACCTGTATTAAAATTGTATAAAATATCCTTAAAAAAAAATCTTTAAAAGCCTTGGTTTGGAAAAAAAAATAACGCAATGCGCAGGCGCATTAAATATTGAGTGGTAAATGATAGAAGATGGTACCAGTATTGTATTTCTAAATTTTAGTAATTCAATGAGAATAGTGGAGAGTAACCAAATATGGGCTACCATTTTGTTTTTGCCTCGAAAATAAAAAAAACTTTGAATGAAATAAATTTGAAAATAAAATAAAAAAATTAACCATTTATTGACGTCAAAATATTCACACATACATTATTAAAGAACTATAAGTAACAATGCTCTTAATATTATAATATATTATCAAATTGAGTATTAGGGGGAGCCCGTGGCTGAGTGGCTAGCGCGCTAGTCTCTCATGCTAAAGTTGTGAGTTCGAATCCCAGTCCCAACGGGGCTTTTATAAGAATGTAATTAAATGGAGATTCACTCAAAGACTCTCCCCCGGGTATGCGAGACCCGTCAGCCAAATGGTGGCCACTCACAAAATTAGGCGTAGGGAGTGATGACCCTACACTATAGAATACATCACGAAACGTGTGTGTAACCTCCTAGGTAGGAGATTACACCACGAGGCCAGGGCCTACACGGCCTCTCGCGCCACGGAAAAAAAAAAATTAATTTGAGCAATAAAGAAAATACCAAATTATACGCTAAATATGGAACAGGTACTCAAATATGGGCTACAAGTAGAAATTAATTATATTTTTTACTAAAATAACAATTATAAATATTTATCTAATAAAACATGTGTAAATATTGTAAATAGTTATGAATGTGGTCAAGGTTGTTATTATTATTTTATTTATAAATATTTATTTAATTTTGTGTATATATAATCTTTTTTCTCTCTTCTTTGTTTACATCTTTATTAATTTTTTATTTTTATTTTATTAACAATGTACATATGGGATGAATGATTTCTTCTATCTGTAATACTCACTGCCCCGAAGATGGCAGATAGTATTATCTCTTAATAACCTAAATAAAAAAAAAATAAAAGACATTAAAGTACCTTGGTAGATGGAAGGAATCATATAATTTACTATAAAAATCACATATCCAGGTGTCTAATTCTGGCCCAGCACAGTCAATATTTGCCCAGAGCGTACATATTAAACATCTGTCCCACAGTTTACCTGTTGCGTTTTCGGAATAAAAGTTCCTGATGAAACATTCACGCTGCATCGGCAGTGTCATGAGCCTCTCTCCCTATATTCCTGGACTAGCCCATATTCAGGACCATAATCATAGCCCATATTCAAAATTCTTTATTTAATTCAACTTTATCGTGTACATTACAAATCATATATAGTAAGCTATAAATCGACCGAAAATCATACAATTAAACTTATATTATGCAATAAAACACATAGTTAAAGTATTTATACCTAATATTCATTTATTAAATAACACATTGATACGTACCGCAAAAAAACTTTTGATAGCAGCAACTCAAGTATGGCTAACACTGGCGACAGCTCGCGCGCGAATGTCAAGAATGAGTGATAGCGATGTCTGAGCGAATGAATGCGATAGGCGATCGTCATTTGTTGCGTCTTTTGATGTTATTGTTGTTACTAGCGGGAATTGTTACTAGCCTATATTAAAGCACTTGCCACATATAGTTACTCTCCTCTAATGTTTTGCGAATTGTGGTCAGTTCTTAAAGCCTGGGTTTAGCATATCCCATCTTGGGTTATCTCAACTATTTGTTTCATCTGAGGTCACCAAATCTTTAATCCATTATTTCAACAACAAAAGTTTTTCGTTAGTCGGATGCGCCTTAAAATGAATATAATGATTTGGAATAGGCACTATACCATATGATTTTAGAAAATATTTAGGTTTTTTAACCAATCTATTTGTTTATTACTTTCACTTATCTATATATGAAATATTACACGTTTTAGGGTCTCCTGAGTCCAAATAACCAAGTTCCGAAAAAAGTTCTGTGTGTGTGTGTGGTAATTTTTTTTTTTTTTTTTTTTTTTAAACATATTTATTGATATTTACAACTGTATTAAATAAAATACATCTAGTAAATGTGATGGTAATATACAAAACTAACATGTAGAGACACTACCCAGTGGCAGCACTCTTAAAATATTTTAAACTAGAAGGTCCCGGGGCCATTTCCTTTTCAGGCGCCTCGGAGGATTATCCGGAATTGAAGAGGAAGAAAGGGTTGAAACTAGTGGGTTAGGGTGAGAATGGAGTTTGTCATGAAAGGATTGATACCTGGTCCGGGCCAAATCAGTAACATAGGGAACATTAAGGTCTTTATGGATAAGTTTATTCGTGACAAAGTAAGGAGCGTTGAGGATTTTACGAAGGATTTTGGATTGTAAGGATTGGATGCGGGAAGAATTTTATGGTTTAGTAGAGCCCCAAAGCTCTACTCCGTTAGTCCAGATTGGTCTTATAATAGTCATGTAGATGAGCCGTTTGTAGTTAAGAGGAAGGTTTGATCGTTTGTCTAGTAAGTGTTGAAGTAGCCTAAAGCGGCGAGCAGTTTCTTGTCGTTTTAGTCGTGTATGTGGATTCCAAGTTAGGCGTTTGTCAAGAAGAAGTCCTAGGTATCGGATCTGTTCAACAGGAACTAGTTGAGTGTTATTGAAGGATACTTTAGGGCAGGAAGTCAAAGGTTTACGGCGAAGGGTAAAGGTTATTTGATTTGATTTGTTAGAATTTATTTTTATTCTCCAGTTCTGACACCATACTTCTAGGTCTTTGATGTGGGCTTGAAGGGTATTTGAAGCAACAAATGGATCTTTATGAACTGATAACACGCAGGTGTCGTCAGCATAGGTAGAAAGGAAAGTGTTAGGATGGGTTGGGATATCAGCTGTATATACTGTGTATAGAATGGGTCCTAGAATACTGCCTTGGGGAACACCAGCAGTTTGTGTAAAAAGGGATGAATAGGAACTATTTGATTAATTTTGAAGGATCTATCAGGGAGGTAGGATTGAAGAATCAGGAAATATGTGGGAGGAAGGAATTTACGGAGTTTGTACAACAGTCCTGGGTGCCAGACTCTATCAAAGGCCTGTTCTACATCGAGAAAGGCTCCCGTGCAGTACAACCCGCGCTCCAAAGCAGAAGAGACAACGTCCACCACACGATGACATTGCTGGATAGTGGAGTGGGATGATCGAAATCCAAACTGATGATCAGGGATGATATGATTAGAATCAAGGATGGGATATATTCGTTTCAGAAGTTTTTCAAAGATTTTACCCATAATAGGTAATAGAGAAATTGGACGGTAAGAGGATGGATGTTCGAGCGGCTTTTGGGGTTTGGGAATCATCTTAACAATGGATAGTTTCCAGGAGTCAGGAAAATATGTGGTCCGGAGGATAGCAGTATATATGTAGGTAAGAAAACAGATGGATTTTCGAGGAAGCTGTTTCATTATATGGGAAGTAACTAGGTCATGTCCAGGAGCTTTGCGGGAAGGTAATCTGTCAATGATATTTGCTATTTCTGAAGGATGAAATGCTTTAGGTGGTAGGGTCATTTGGAGAGGAATATCGAGTTCTGTTTCAATACATTCAACATGGTTTGAATTGAGTATTTCAGGATTAAGGGTTGTATATTTTAGAGAGGTGCTGAGCAAATATCTGGGATTTTTCTTCGTCAGATCGTGTCCAGGTTCGGGTTTCATTAAGGAGTGGATGGTTGAAATCTTTAAACTTCAGGATTTTTTTAGTAGTCGTCCATAGTGATTTGTCAGTAATCGTAAGATTTTCCGTCAATTTTTTTAAATTTTGTATTTTTTAAGTTCTGATTTTAGTTTGTTAGTCAGTTGGGTGTAATAAGATTTGTCTGTTGGGTATCTGGTTCTGTGCCACTTCGATCTTGCTGTGCGCTTTTCTCTCAATAAGATCTGAATGTGCTGTAGTAGGTTACTTTTCTGAGGTTTATTAGGTTTGGTGTTAGTTGTGTTGTCTATTATGGTGCTACTTATTGAGTCAGTAAGTTTTTCTATGGCTAGGTCAATATCTTGTTTTGTCTTTAGTGGAAGTTTTAAGTCTAGTTTATTTTCTATGTCATATCGAAATTGGTCCCAGTTTACACGTCCTGTAATTAATGTAGGAGGAGAGGGTTTAGGAACAAAGTTTGAATGCAAAGAAAGCAGAACAGGACTGTGGTCAGATGAAAGGTCATTCAGGGATTTGATTTCGGCTTGGGAAGTAGGGATTTGAGAGGTAACAAATATATCCAGGTTATCAGGTTTTTTTTTAGAGATGTAGGCCAATATGTGGGATTCGTAGGAGCAAGGATAGAATAACAATTGGAGTTTGTGACGTTAGAAAGGATACTACCACGGGAGTTGGATGCTCGACAACCCCATCGTTGGTGTTTAGCGTTGTAATCACCTCCAGCAATGAAGCGCGGCCCAAGAGATCGGAATAAGGAATTAAGAAGGCTATAGGAAATGGTGTTACCAGGAGGACAGTATAAAGCTGAGAGTGTGAGATGGAAAGGACGAGTTAAGATGATTACAGAAGAGGATTGTATAGCGTCAGATGGAGTAGTAGGAATAAGGGAATGTGGAAGGGATTTATGGATAAGAACGCATGATCCGGCATGGGCAGTGTTGTCTGGGTGGTCGTGTGGTAATTCTATAGTCCAAAACGATAAGTCGTACGAAACTGAAATTTCATATTTTAGACAATTATACGCCCGAAATGTTACAGCAACTTTCTCATCAAATTCGGCTTACCTGAAGAGCCACTTTATACCATGCATTTTTCTCCTTATAATTATTTTCTCTAAAATGGCTCTAACGATTTTGATTAAACTCGCTATGTTGATGTAAAATTTAATGAACTTTAATACCATGTAGGTTTCATTCTGATTGAAATAGTGTGACAGGGCTTAATTGCCGATATTTTAAATTTTATTTCTCTAAACTGCCTTTAATTTTGTACATTCCAAAAGATTAACCATATCATCTTAATGGCATTGATGAAGGACGGCTAAATATACAAGTTAGACGAATTTGATGCTCATATAATGGATAAAGAGAAAAACTATTTTTTAACGTAATTTTGGGTTTTTTGATACTATGAACAGTAATGTTTTATATAATATATATATATATATATATATTAAATTATTATTTTATAAATTTAATCTTGTGTATGCATTGTGTTAATTTCGTACTTGACTAATATCTCTCAATAAAAATCTTTTTGGAAGAAATCACTTTATTGACATTTTTTTTATATGTTTCGGATGTAGAAAGTACTTTCTGGTCTATTAGTACAATATTTGCAATGTATAATATATAACCTGGTATGGTATGGTATCATATTGTATATGATCTGGTACTGCTAGGTGAAGACACAGAAACCATACAACTAAATACAAGCGTGTTGATAAAAATCGGTAAAGAAATAGGACTCGAATTAAATACCGATAAGACGAAATATATAATTAGTAGCAGAAACGGTATCGATCTTGGTGATATTGATGTATCAGGGCATACTTTTGAACACGTAGAGAAATTCAGGTATTTAGGTTCAATTATAATTAGAAAAAATGAAATCCAGGAAGAAATAAAGTCCCGGTTAAAAGTAGGAAATGCGTGTTATTATTCAGTTTCTAAGTTACTTAATTCGCGGCTTCTATCTAAAAACTTAAAGATTAGAATTTATAAAGCTATTATTCTTCCGACGGTTCTTTACGGCTGTGAAACGTGGCCGCTTACTTTCACGGATGAACATCGGCTTAAGGTTTTCGAAAATAAGGTACTGCGTAAAATATTTGAGGCCACTGGGAAGTTTAGAAGGTTGCACAACGCGGAATTGCGGAACTTGTATCCTGTGAATATAATTGAGCTGAATGCATCGCGGAGACTCAAATGGGCGAGTAAAGTTGTTGCGCTCGATGAGGAGCGGATTCCGAGAAAGTTGGTATTCGCTGATCTGACTGGTAGGCGTCCGAAAGGTAGGCCGAAGCGTAGATGGGAGGATTGCGTTAAGGCTGATCTCTGGGGCTTGGGCTTGAATGGTGAACATTGGACGAGTCTGTGTAGGCGGAATTTGGTGGTATCGTCATCGAACTTTCGGGTTTGCTAAGCCTATTATTATTATTATTATATATAACCTATATAATATATATACATATTACTTTAAAAAGCAAAAGGATTCATTTTTTGTTTTGTACATATTTATCAAGCAATAAGTATGTTTATAATTTGTTTTTCAATAAATGAAGGGAGAGGGAAATAACAAAATTATATTAATTGCTTTTTAGTGTAAAAATTAAGTATTTAGTACTGTTTTTATTTTCCTGCAACCTTATTTTAATGACTAACGAACAAAACATTTAGGGACTAGTAATGGGCTGTAAAAGGCGGTCAACATCTGAGGAAGTGTCCATTTTTTTTTTTTCTGGTCTCATTCGGATGATTACAGTCTTAAAACTGCTTACTAGTGTAAAAATGAAATAATAATAAACCACTCAGGTTTTACTACTATTTTAACACGGTTTTGACTGAAATTAGAAAGACATAAAAAAAGTAATTCTATCCACGTTCGGCATCCTACTAGGCGATCGCTAATGTAATTTAAAGGGCCTTAATTGAAACGAGACCAAGTGCGGTACTTCGCAAGTTCAGCTTCTAGACGCTCTTTGTGGTACAATGTTATTTTTCACAAAAAATTATGTTTCACAACCTGTATTTGGAAAAAAACCTGAAAATTTATTGTTTGATGAAACTAAAATAGTTTATTAATTACTGCTAAAGTCATCTATATATATATATATATATATATATATATATATATATATATATATATATATATATATATATATATATTTTTTTTTTTTTTTTTTAAAGAATCCTTGATTCCTATCATATATATTTAATTATAATATAAAAAACAATAAACCGATTTTTTTCGTAATCAAAATGAGTTCATAAGCCTTAATTACCTCAGGGTTTTACGCAGCACAGTGGGAAAATATCACGATTTAGTGGCCAAAATTCTATAACTTTTGATCTAATCAGGATAAATTAAAAATTCTTTTTTCATTTATGAGTAGAGAATGTCTTTTATTAGGGAGTTAAAAAGATTACTCTCGTTACATGTTTAACATTTTTTTATTATTTTTCAAAGTTACTGATTTCATACATTTTATTTTTATTTGATCAATTTACTTCATATGAGACCATTCGAATCGACAGAAATGATCTATTATCCGCTTCTATAGAGTTTTCTGCGTTTATAATTGCCTTATTCAGGAATTTACGACGTATACAGAATTTATAAGGAATTATTGTTTAAAGACAACAAATCAACAAATTTAACTTAACAATATAATATAAATTTATTGATTTATTTATGTAAATAATATAAATTTTAATATAGTATTGTACATATAGATATCGATTTTGGATGCTAAGTGTTTTGTTGTTGTATTGTTTTTTTCGTTTTTTTTTATACGATGGTATGAGTTTTGGTGTGGTATTTTATGATTTATATACGATTTTTTTTTTCTTAATTTTTGGTTATATGTATGGATCTAAATGTTTGAAAGAAAATGGGAAACGATGAAGAAAGAAAAAAAAACAGGGAAAAAAATAAAATTAAAAAGAAAATAAAAAGAATAGAAAAGAAAAAAAATATATATTGTGCTTATAATTAAGAATTTAAAATTATAATTTATAATATTAAGAATATTCCTAAAGGAAACAATTGGTATGCTGTGTTATAGCAACCCAATCAAGTTGGGCAGCATCATTTTGTCTATTTATAAATAAAGTTCTCTCTCTCTCTCTCTCTCTCTCCCTCTCTCTCTCTCTTATATATTTATCTTGTAAATATTTTTTTAATTTTTATTCCAATGGAACAAATAAAAAAACATTATAAAACATGGTCCATATTTTAGGATTTTGCCTAAATTAATGTTAAAAAATATGGTGTCAAATCCTTAATATTTAACGAGCCTTTTTATACCATGCATTTTGCCTCTTTTTACGATTTCTCAAAAACGGCTCTTATGATTTTGATTTAACTCGCTATGTCGATGTCAAATTGAACAGGCCTTAATATTATGTAAGTTTCGTTTTGATTGAAGTAGTCTGACAAAGGCTTAAATGCCGGTATTTAAAAATTTCTTCCTCTAAAGGACCTTTAATTTTGTAGTTTTTATGAAACTGGCCATATCATCTGATTAGCATTGCTAAAAACAGGTAAATATATAAGTTGAACGAATTCGATAGCCAACTAAATGAGAAAACTGTAAAAATATTTTTTTAAAGCAATTTTTCGTTTTTGAACTTAAGAACAATAATATAAAAGTATAATGTACCGTTGGAATCCTAAAGGTTTTAGAAAAATGGAGAATGATGAAAAGTCGATAATACAAAATGATTGTAGTAGATAATGATATTATAGATTATTTAATAAAACACATGTTTCTATTTAAATTCAATGTAAATAATTCTTTAACAATTTATTTTCGTTCATAAATTTGTTTGAAAATTCTTGAATTGATATAAATAACGGAGGTAAGTGAAAGCCGTGTGTTCCGCGCACCAGAATTTTTATCACGTAATTAGAAGTCCATGTGTAAAAAAAATGATAGTAGGAGTATGGAGTGTATGGTGGATGTGACAGATTTTCAATATCCAAGCTCCAACATTTTGGCACGTCACATGTAGTGTATCAAAGGAAATGAAGCATAATAATAATAATAATAGGCTTACCGAACCCGAAGGTTCGATGCCGATACCACCAAACTTCGCCTGCGCAGACTCGTCCAATGTTCACCGGTCAAGCCCAAGCCCCCGAGTCAGCCTTAATGCAATCCTCCCATCGATGCTTCGGCCTACCTTTCGGACGCCTACCAATCGGTTCAGCGAATACCAACTTTCTCGGAATCCGTTCCTCACTAAGCCCAACAACTTTACGCGCCCATTTGAGTCTCCGCGATGCTATCAACTTCATTATATTCACAGGGTACAAACTCCGCAATTTCGCGTTGTGCAACCATCTAAACTCCCCAGTAAGGAAATGAAGCATACCATACAATAATCATTATATTTTGTTGATGAGTTGGGGGCTTTGGAAAATGTTGCGTTCTGCTTTGTCGAGCCAATGTTATTTAATTTTAATTCTGAATATTTGAAGTAATCTCTTGATTGCCTACTTTTCAACATACGCTAAGACTCTTAAGCCATATTTTTGTTCTCTGATATTATATATACATTTACTTATATTTGTATATGATAAATATAGCATCAATACACGGTGCAATCAATGTTATTTGGCCTCTATTGGTGGAGGTAGAGTCAGAAAAGGGAAAAAAAAATTGGTGGGGAGACCCGGGGACATAAATATTTTAGGGTTTACAACTGGCGACATGGGCCCTGCCACATATCGCCTTTGGGGATAATTTAAAGGTTGCCTTGAGAGTCGGGAGCCTACAAACCATATCCGATACCTCTCATTCCTCTTTTTGATAAAAATAGTCTGAAATTACAAATAAAATAAACAAAATTACAGACATTTTTCAATAAAACTCCTTATATATCCTACAGAATTAGATTGCATAGACAAATACTCATACTATTTCTCTATGGAGTCATTATAAAACATTTTATTACATGATTAGGGTGTGTAGTCCACTGTAGAAATTGTTATAGGTGGAAAGGGTGTCAGTATTTTTTTTTTTTTAACATTTTAATTTTGCCGATGCACAGTGGAAAATATGAGCGATTTAGGTTTATAAAATTCTGAAACTTGTCCATACTTTACCTGTTGTATCCCAGATTACAGAAAAAAAATATATAAGAAACAATTATAAAAAATAATAAATTTATATATTATTAGACACGATTAGCGAGCGCACAGTGGTCAAACATCAAATTTATTTGCTAAAACTTCCCTACATTTTACGTTTGAAGTCCCATTATATGGAAAAAATAATACAAACAATCGAATTTGGGATCGGAGTTGCTAAAAGATGTATTTTATGTCATTTAGGAGCCTCTTCAAATTATGGATTGGAAAACTTTTGATTCGGAGTGTTGTGTCTGAAGAAAAAAATCATGTATCACCCAAAACCCAAAAATTCTTTGTAATATTTAAAGACTAGAAGGATTGATGAAGCAAATCCTTGGGGTAACTTGGGGGTAATATTAGTTTTTCGTTATTGAATATTTTTTATTTTTACAAATAGCTAAATTAACTCTACAGGTAGATTGCAATATATATATATTCAATAACGAGTTTGGAAATATAATGTCTTACCTGTCTCAGCAATGCCCATTGTTAAATAAAAGCACAAATATTTTGAGCTAAACACACCTTGAACACAATAAATGGCCATCGAATAAAGATAACCCCACTGCCGGTTATTAGGTACTTGTGCGAACAGGAATGATTCACTCATTTACTATTTATTTTTAAACACGGTATGGTGCGAAATATTAGTATTAAGTGTCTTGCCAACTTATAATAAAAATGTGAAGCACTAGAAAATACCAAACTTTTGTCCACCTAAATTGGTGATTTTGTCCACTGTGTGACGTTTCGGCTCAAGCTTGTGAGCCATCATCAGGGCTACAAACGTCAGAACAAAAGAGATACATGTTAATGTGATAATGAAAATTGTTTGAATGTAGTGACAATGATAACATTTAAAATAAAACGGAAAATATACCAACATACAGAAATATTATAGATACAAATAATGATAATATGATAAACAATATGATGATGATAAGCATAAAATCAAAACTTTAGACTTTAATATAGAAGTAAAAAAAATTATATATAAACGTACAATTACTGAGACTATACTGCTCCACGCCCAAGCTTGAACTGAGAAAAACCGAAACCATAGGTGGTATAGAAGGGAGGGGGGTTGATGTATCCTGATGATTTTCCCCTCTAAATATAAATACTACAGCTTGTCTTTTTTAATAGTTTTACAAAATTATTCAAAGGGAAAACAAAACAATAAGGCTCAACATTTTTAACAGAAAATTATAAACTATAGAATCTGAGGTATGTAAATGAACCATTATGTACAAATAATATTTAAAAAAAAATAATAATGAATGACTGACTCCCGAATATTTTCACCTATAATTTTATTACATGATGTATTAGACCATGCATAAGTATTTATGATGAGTTAATTGAACAGAGTATATTGATAGATATATAGATAAATAGATAAGCGTGTTTTATTAATAAATTTTCTTTACAGTGTCTAGAGAACACAGAAAAGTGGCATTGATTTCCGTCAGCCAGGAAGTTTGTTTACTTATAAAATATTATTAAAAAACTTACAATCAACAAAACAAAAAAAAAATAAAAATTATACACTATTGTAAAAAGATAGTGGGATAATCTACTTGTTTCCCATTTAGAATATAAAAAATATAAACATAACTTATCTGTGACAACATATATTCCGTTTATTTATTTATTATGATTGAATTTTGTTATTAAAAAATCTCAGTAGTTTACAGCACATTTCATAATTCTATATAATGAGTTCCAATTATTTCCATTTAAAATTTCAGTTATTTTGTTTTCGGTTAAAATGCTCTCTCCAAAATATTTTTTCCTAAAACAATTAAATGTCGCATACTTACCTAAAATATGAGTTAGTTATATTTTCATCCTCCTTAGTGTTACGAATTGAGCATGTGTAAATTATTTCCCTCATCCATGGTTTACAATTTAAGGATATCATTTCGTCTTTTTTTTTTTTTGTTAAAAACCATTCTCATTAACTCTATATTTATCATTTCAACGGAGTATATATTTATAACCCATTATTATGTGTATATATTACAATTTGTATCTAAATGAACATTAGTAATAGTGATATGAGACGACATTCACACAATACATACAGAAAACAATGATAAAGTCAAATTACATAAAATAAAAAATATATACAAAAAAAAACAAAATAAAAAAAACCAATAATTCAGATAAATACAAATTAATGAACTAAAGAAGTAAGAAATACATTATCATACACATAATCATAACTATATACAATTTTTACAATTTGCTAAAGGAACCCCAGATTAGGCCTTTTCCTCCACTTGTAGAGGGAAAAGCGGAGTCCAAGAGATCCCAGCGCCTCGCTCTCAGCCGCGTCACTGGTGTGAGCCAGTGGAAGCCGAGCTAGGGCGCAATAGCCACAAACATGTATTTATATTAAAAATTAAATAACAAGATATGATGATAATCATAGCATTCAAAAGTTCATAAATATAGGTCTAGGTATTTGGGAGGAGTACGACCACAAATGCTATAGCATGTGATTTTTATATATCAGATATATTTACTGCGATATATTCTAATGGTAAGAGACGGGAAAAACAGAATCCGAGAGATCGGTTCTCTATTAGACGCGTCATTATTGTGATTCAGTGGTAGCTGAGTAATAGCGCCATACCCCTCCTTGAACTATAAAGTGGGTACCCTTAATTAAACGGTTGTGCTTTATCTCGGCTAAATAATGTCCTAGTCGTGGGTTTAAAGTATATACTAATATACAGCTAAATTAGACTTTTGATAATTATTCTAACTAGACATTTTTTAAGTTGCTGCACCAAAAATATATTCAAAATAACAAGAAATTTACTTTATTCCGTTTTATTAAACGGTAAACCCAAATTAATGAAAACGATTTTAATATTTTAAAATTTTCAGAGCCATTTGAAAAATGAGCTAAAGTAACTTTTCGAAATGTGAAGTTTAGAAAAACTTAAGCGATTATTTCTCCAGAAAATATCATTTCGCGATTGGTGGATTGTTAGGGAGTAGAAAGTTTTTTATTGACTTCACATTCCAACATGCGGCTGCAGAACACAAGAGTGTGGCTTCAGGAAATTTTGTCCAGAGGTTGATTTCGGATTTCATTGTACCACTTATGGTTTGGTACTTGTTATTTATTTTTTATTTAATATCCAGTTTTTGCATTTATGATATTTATTGAAATTTACAACTTTATTGAAATTTCATGTAAGACAACTAGACGTCCGAGATGTTCCTGTAACTTTTTCATGAAAATCTGCAAACCAAAAGAGCCACTTTATAGCATGCATTTTACACCTTTTTACGATTTTATCAAAAGCGGCTCAAACGTTTTTGGTTAAATTCAATGTAACATTTAATGGGCTTTAATATGCTGTAGGTTTCATTCTGATTGAATTAGATTAACAGGGCTTAAATGCCGATATTTTAAATGTTCTTTCTGTAAAGTACCTTTAATTTTGTTTATTCTATAAAAATAACTATATTATCTAGTTACCACTGATAAAAAAAACCGGTAGATATGTAAGTTGTGCGAATTCAAAAAACAACTAAAGGAGAAAACTGAAAAAAAATTAAATTTAATGGGCTTTAATATGCTGTATGTTTCATTCTGATTGAATTAGATTAACAGGGCTTAAATGCCGATATTTTAAGTTTACTTCATTTAAAAACCATATTCTTGATATTGATAAAAAACAGATAAAAATATAACTATAACGATTTCTATCACCAAATAAATTATTAAAGGAGCAAAAATATTTTTGTAACTTTTTTTTTTTTTTTTTTTTTTTGTACAGAGTAGAGCTTTGGGGATCTACTAAACCATAAAATTCTTCCCGCATCCAATCCTTACAATCCAAAATCCTTCGTAAAATCCTCAACGCTCCTTACTTTGTCACGAATAAACTTATCCATAAAGACCTTAATGTTCCTTATGTTACTGATTTGACCTGGACCAGGTATCAATCCTTTCATGACTAACTCCACTCCCACTCTAACCCACTAGTTTCAATCCTTTCTTCCTCTTCGATTCCGGATAATCCTCCGAGGCGCCTGAAAAGTAAATGGCCCAGGGACCTTCTAGTTTAGAATATTTTTAGAGTGCTGCCACTGGGTAGTGTCTCTACATGTATTTCATGACAGTTTTATATATTACCATCACATTTACTAGATGTATGTTTATTCAATACAGTTGTAAATATCAATACATATGTTTAAAAAAAAAATTGTGTTTTTGAACATACAAATAGTAATATTGATGTATATGGATTTGAAATCTAATATATTAAATTGTAAAAGTTAATATGGAATGATGAAAAGCCAATACAAGTAACTGATGGTCATATACAATAATATAATAGATAATTTGATAAAAGACATGTTTCTATTGAATCTTAATGTAATTAGTTAACAATATATTTTTACCTATAAATGTATTTAAAATTTCTTAAACTGATTTTAACAACGGAGGTAAATGAAAGTCCTGTGTTGCGCGCACCAGATTTTTTAATTGTTTTTAATTCATGCGTTTTATTTCCCATTGATAATGATATTAAGTTGGGTTAATAGGCTCACTTTTTAATTTTAAGAAAATGGAGAGGTTTAAGACTTTTCTCTTTCTTTTCGCGATAAAGGAAATTTCTCCGATAAAGAGGAAATAATTAGAGGAAAAGGCTATTATTAAAAGTTATTACCAAGCCTTTGGAGATAAGGGCAAGGTAGAAGGAATCCTAACTTGTAATTCAACTCGGCGAAACTTTTCAAACCACATCGCTACAACTTTTAACGGCGGCCTAAAATTTATTTAAAAACTGGTGAGATATCCTGTCTAGCTTTATATTGCCTGATTTAATGTAATAATTTTAGTTTAATTTATTTTTTCCATAAATATACACTGCCGATCAAAAGTTTCATACCTATGGATTACATCAATTAATCTGTTTGAATTTTTTGGGCATATAGATTATCGTATTTTTTCTCTTTGAGTATTATGTTAGTTGCACTACGCAATTCAACTAAAAATTTATTCTTTTCAACCGTTCTTTATAAAAAAAAAACAATAAAAAAAACGAAAACCTGTGCAGTGAACTTCTGAAAAATTTGTCAGTTGATATATCAATAAATCAAACAAAGAACATAATTTATCTTTTCGATTCCTCTTAGGGAATTTGCAGACTGTAAATAAAGCTTCAGACCAAAAATCACATTGTTTATTCTTATCACGTTAGAATTCTCAGTAATAATTATATTTAATCAAATTATTTTTTGTTATTTACGATATTGACACATATTTCTTACACCTAATTAGCAAATTGGTTTATAAATACAAATAATAATAAAAACCTCGGAACATTCAATAAAGCACCCACTACCTTCCATTCATCATCCAGTTACTTTATTTCCTAAGTCTTTTAACACCTTTTTTTTATTCCATCTTAGTCGACGTTTCGGGGTTGTTTCCCCATTTTCAAGACTTGAAAATGGGGAAACAACCCCGAAACGTCGACTAAGATGGAATAAAAAAAAGGTGTTAAAAGACTTAGGAAATAAAGTAACTGGATGATGAATGGAAGGTAGTGGGTGCTTTATTGAATGTTCCAATTAAGAAAACTTCCACAAAAATTAAAAAATAAAATAAAATAAAAACCTTATTTTATTTAGGTATTCATAGAGATTATTCATTATTTATTGATGTAAACTATAGGTGCTTTTAAACTTTGGATCGGCAGGGTATAAATAAAAAGGTTTCATTCAGTTTTGAATTATTGATATAATGCAGTAATAATGAAGTACCGCTGAGTTAAACTAGTGTATTTTTTGCAAACTTTTCAATAAAAAAAAGTTAAAGAACTCCAAAAATTCTGTAATGATGATTTTATACCTTTTTTTTTTTTTTTTTATTCCCTCAATAGATGCTTGCGGATAAATATTAGGAATTACATTTATGGATCCACCACTCCAGGTAAAAATGCTCCTAACCTAATGAGATAGCATTGCCAAATATTATATGATTGAATTGAAAAAAAAAAAATTATCATCCTGGGACTAAAACCTCTTAAGAATAAATAGAAAGTACAGGTTTGATGACCGTAACAGTGTGGTCATAGATTTAAACAACAAAATCTAAACTAAAATAATAAATTGATGTAATAAGCTATGTACAGATTAAAAAATCAGACTATTAGAATAAAATAGATCATTCATTAGACATAATTGAAATAGTATAAATACACAAAAAAAATTGCTATTTCTAGTATCTGCGGTGTGAGGTAATTGTCTGTTTTACTGATAAAGGAAAAGGTGGTTTAAAAGGAGTGATTTGAAAGAGGAAGCAGTTCTTGCATGGCGGATCTCAGGAGGGATAGAATTCCAAAGAGAGGCAAATTTAGACAGATAGGACACAACATTGCGGTTAGAAAGACGGGATCCGGTAGAATGAGACTGAATTGCAGATTTATATTGAAGGGTTTGGAAGATATAGCTTAGGCGCTGAGTTGTGATAATCTTATCTCCACCTTAACTCGGCGTAATAATGGGTTATAAAATATTTTCTGAATTAAAGATATAAGAGAACTGGCTGAAAAACATAATATTTCTATTGACATTCAACTTGACAACAAATATAACTGGGCTCTAATCTTACAGCAATTTAGGGAATCTCTGACAGGTATTTATAGATCAAAATGTTTACAAAGGGCTATAGTCTCAAAAAAAATGTTTGAATATAAAAATTTAGACTATGATTATGGGAAACAATATTTATTTGATACCAAATTAAGTTTTAATGGGGCGAAATGGATATTTGGAAGGAATCAGGTCTAAAATAAATGGAACATTAAGGTCGTGGTGTAAGATACAGTTGGTGACATAATACGGAGCATTTACTACTATTCGGAGGACTTTGCATTGAAAGGATTGAATGCGTTTGATCCTATGAAAATAAAATTTCATATTTAACACAACAAAACGCTCGTGACGTTACAAAACCTTTTTCATCAAAATCAGCTAAACAGAACAGCCACTTTATACCATGCATTTTGCACCTTTTTACGATTTTCTCAAAAACTTCCTCCAACGATTTTGATTAAGCTCGCTATATCGATGTAAAATTTATTGGGATTTAGCACTAGGTAGGTTTCATTCTGATTGAAATAGTCTGACGGCTTAAATGCCGATATTTTAAATTTCCTTCCTCTTAAGTACCTTTTATTTTGTAGATTTTATAAAAATAATCATATTATCTTGTTAGCATTGGTGAATAACAGCTGAATATGGAAGTTGAGCGAATTTGAAAATATTGGGTTGATGCAAAATTAATGCAGGTTTCCTCTATTGCAATATCTTAATTCCAATTGTGTAAACAAAGCTAATCCTAACATTGATCATTATTATACCAAAACAAACCTTATCTAATACCCTCTCTTTCACCATGAATTTGTTTAGTAAAATCGTTTTGTTCAGTGTGTTCAAAGGTCTTGAATCGAAAATGTCAAAGTGCGATTTTCGTCAAATTTATTTTTACGAATTTAAATTAGGGCGCAGCGCTGCGCAAACGGCTCGTAATATTAATGAAGTGTGGGGTCAGGGGGCTATTAATGAGTGCACGGTGCAGCGTTGGTTCCAGAAGTTTCGCAGAGGAGATTTCGACCTCGAAGACAAGGAAGGTCGGGGCCGTCATCTTGCTCTGGACAACGACCAGCTGAGGTCAAAAGTGGAAGAAGACCCAACCAAAACCACACGAGAAATGGCGGCGGAACTCGAACTCAAAAATTGCAACGTCTTTGCCCAGCATTGATGAATCGGAAGGGGCCGATCCTGCTCCACGATAACGCCAGACCACACGTTGCACAACCAACGCTTCGACGACTGCACGAGTTGGGCTACGAAGTTCTCCAACATCCGCCTTATTCACCTGACCTCTCTCCTACAGACTTCCACTTTTTCAGGCATCTGGACAACTTTTTGAGGGAGAAAAATTTTCAAAACCAGGACGACATTGAAAATTCTTTTCGTGATTTCATTGAGTCCAGGGATTCGGATTTTTTTTTCTGGTGGAATAAGAAAGCTTGTTGAACGTTGGCAAAAGTGCATTGATTCAGATGGAAATTATTTTGATTAAATATATATGGTTAAAGTAAAGATATGGCGTATTTACAATACCTACTAAAAACCTGCATTAATTTTGCATCAACCCAATAGTTGAATAAGTGAGTGAGTTTGTTTTACTGTTATTGTGTAGTGTATCGTATATGAATATAGTTACTGTTATATAAATTATAAAATTGAACAGGTCGGCTCCGGACTAGACGGTCTAAAAGACCATAGTTCTATTAATGTTTTTTTTATATGTTATATTTTTGTTGTAATATGCTGAAAGAAAAAATAAAAAAAACAGTTATCTATCTATCTAATAATGGGTTATATGCGTGTCTCTGGTGATCCCGAAAACAAATAGTATAATCACGTACGTTTCATTGCTTTCCCAAAACTCCCGTATTACAATCCGGGCAGATTTTGTGTTCAAAAAATATTTTATTCAATATATTTTGTTGTGATGAAGGTAAAAAAACAAGTTCGGTATTGTCAGGTGAAAAAAAAAAATAGAAAATAAGTCATTAAAATACTCAATTTTTGTGCTTGGCAAATACCCTACAAATATAAAAGAAAATGTATAGTTTTTATTATAGATATCTCTCCCAAAGAAAAAGTTACTTTCAATTTTTAATTTAAATCGAAAAACAAGTTATTTATCTGTAATAAAGTTTTTCCTGAAAACATCTATAATTTTTTTTTTTTTTGCCTCAAGTATACAACGAAGGAGTCGCATATTGTCACATAGTTTTCTCACGTTCTAAATCATAATTATCGAACTAAATAATAATTAAACAATCAAGTACCGTTAAGGTCACTACTAAAAATAAGTTCAATTCGAAAAATGAAAGAAATATAGTAGTGGTCCAGTAACACCAGTAATAAATTTCTTTTTTTAAAAACTATAGAACCATTAGGTTTTGTGTTCAGTACTAATTGAGATTCGTAATATTTCTAGGCAAACGACTGTGCAATGAGATGTTCACGCATTTTTTTACTTTCACTTACTACATACAGTAAGGGAAAGTATTGCGATCGTGAACATTTTCGAATTCCCTATTCCAACGGAAATATACATTTTAGGGTCCCCTGAGTCCAAATAACCAAGTCCCGCAAAAAGGTCTGTGTGTGTGTGTTTGTGTGGTAATTCCCGGGCGGAAACGGTAAGTCCTGTGAAACTGAAATTTCATATTTAAGACAAATATACGCCCGAGACAATACAAAAGCTTTTTCATCAAAATGAGCTTACCAGAAGAGCCACTTTATACCATGCATTTTGCACCTTTTTTCGATTTTATCGAAAACGGTTCAGACGATTTTGATAAACTCGCGATATCGATGTAAAATTTAATAGGCTTTAATATCATTTAGGTTTCGTTCGGATTAAAATGGTCTGAAAGGTCTTAAATGCCGATATTTTAAATTTTCTTTCTCTAAAGTACCTTTAATATTGTTTATTCTACAAAAATAACTATATTATCTTGTTACCACTGATAAAAAACCGGTAAATATGTTGTGCGATTTTAAAAAACAACTAAAGGAGAAAACTGAAAAAAAAAAAATACTGAATTTTTATTTTTGAACATAAGAGCAGTAATATACATGTATGATATACCGTTGGAAAGCTAAAGATTTTAGAAAAAATATTATCTCATTCAAAGCTTTTAAAAGTGAATGGAGAGTGATGAAAAGAAGATAAAACTAACTGATTATTTTAGATAATAATATAATAGATATTTTAATAAAACACATGTTTCTATAGAAATTTAATTTAATTAATTTTTAATTGTTTTACGTATTATTTTTAGTAAACAATCGAAAAAAATATTTTATTAAACATCCTGAATGAAAATATTTCCAGGGTAAACAAGAGTAAAGAAGAGATTGGCTCAAAGTATGCGCGCACCAGATGTTTTGAAAACATTTCACCAATCTTGACATCTTGCTTAATTACTCACTTGAGAGAGAAAATCTCCCATAAGAGAAGTTCCCAAAGGAGATTTTCCCCTATATCGACCTTGCTACAGGATTGAAAAGCCGCGGTCTGGCGAACCGCTGCTGGGTAGAAAAGTTTTCGTCCCACCGGGAAAATATTAATTACAAGCGAGGAAAAATAAACTTTTAATAAAGTTTACTTCTCCAAGCCATTCGCCGTTTTAAATACCTCTAAATTCGCTTCCACTTTTAGCCCGAAGGAAATATTTAAATTAAAAAGGCTAATACCCTACATTATTTTTTTTTTTAGTATTTGTTATGGGTCCGAATATTGTGAGGTCAACAAGTTTTCTGTAGACGAAGCTCCTTTAATAAATATAATTACGGACCCTTTCATCTTATCATTTCAATTACAAGGACCCCTTACGATCTTAAAATAAACTGCTGTGCAAAAATATTGCATCAGGATAAAATTAAATTAAAAAAATTGTATTCCTTTATTCACATTTTCCAAAACATGATCTCTTGATACTTTAAGATAATACTGTCTATGCCAAAGGTCACAAGTAGAGAATTAAGGCTTTACCCTACTCTGTAAGCCAAAAGAAGATAATTACTCCTAAATCAGCCAGTATGCAACTTTCCTTTGTCCTATTCACAATAGCTTTTCAAGTTTTTTATTCAATTTTTTTCTTGTGATTTCTTCAAAGAGTCTTTTTTCTGCAAATTATGAACCGCGAGACTCACTTAACTGAAACAGACTGTGTCAGAATAGTGACGTTTTCTGAAACTGGAATGAGTCAGCGTGAAATTTCTCAGCGACTTAGAGTAAACCAATCCACAGTCTCAAGAGTTCTTCGTAGGCACAGGGAGATCAGAAGCTATGGTAGAAGACGCGGGCAAGGCAGGCCAAGGATAACTACGGCTCAAGAAGACAGATTTCTTCGGCTATCTGTCTTGAGAAATCGTACTTTCACGGGAAATCAGCTACGAGGACTCATCAGCCAATTCAGGAATGTTGAAATTTCGAATTCTACAGTTAGAAGGCGTCTAAGGGAGAACAACTTATCGTCTAAAAGACCTGCAACTGGGCCTCTTCTTACTAGAGCACACAGAGTTTCCCGCTCGACAACACGCCGAATGGACAGAAGATGATTGGAGGCTAGTTCTGTTTAGTGATGAGTCCAGATTCGCTTTGCACTCACCTGATGGAAGGGAAAGAGTGTGGAGAAGGAGAGGAGATAAGTACGCAGCTTGCAACATGTCCTACAGATTAAGTTTGGAGGGGGCTCAATAATGGTTTGGGGCGGAATCAGCATCGAGGCACGAACGGAGCTCCACTAGATAACTGGAGGGGCTTTGAATGCTCACAGGTACTTGACAGAGGTGATTGATGATCACGTGATCCCTTTTGCTCCATATGTGGGTGATAACTTCCTTTTTTTACAAGACAATGCAAGACCCCATACGGCGAATGTTGTCCGACAATACCTATAAGAGGTTGGAATCACACTTTTGAAGATCCCACCAAGAAGCCCTGATCACAATCCCACTGAGCACATTTGGGGTGTGATAGAGAGGCGGCTCAGAGGTCGCGAAACCTCCCGACAACCCTGGATGAGGTGGAGTCAGCCGTCAGGAAGGAATGGGAGAATATTGACCAGGCCGTTATTTCTTCGATGCCTGAGAGACTCAGAGAGATGATCCGTGCTAGTAGAGGGCTGACAAGATATTGTTAGAAGATTGTTAACCACATTTAAATGTTTTTACATTTTTTTCTTTATTTTTTCTATATCAATAAAGAGACATTTTCATTTATTTGTTTGTTTGTTTTTATTTATCCCTTCCCAGATAATTTTTAATTCTATAAATTTGTTTTATCAATACTTCACAACAGTCTTATTAAATAAAATGGCCAGAAAAGAAAGCATTGAAGTAATGTTTTATGAGATATTAAAAAATATCGAAGTGATGCAATTGCTGCTCAGCAGTTTATATTCTAAATATCATATCAATATTTAGATTGTTAGCGAGATACACCGTATCACGTACAATGCGTGCAGAACACCGCTAACGAAACTTTTATTACATATCAACAAGTACATAATAACTGACAAGGGCTGTTTCAGCTTAAAGTATATTTTTTTATAAAGTAACTATCTATATATATATACTTTTATGTATGCAATAAAGACAGAACAGAATAAAGGGGATCCTTGAAAATGGCAAAAGCTGAAATGTTGAAAAAAAAAATAACAAGATTGTCGAGTAGAAAGTATTGAGATCGTGAAAATTTTCGAATTCCAGTTTTCAACGGAAATATACCTTTTTGGGTTCCCTGTGTCCAAATAACCAAGTCCCGCAAAAAGGTCTGTGTGTGTGTGGTAACTCCCGGGTGGAAACTGTAAGTCCTATGAAACTGAAATTTCATAATTAAGACAACTATACGCCCGAGATGTTACAAAATATTTTTCATCAAAATCAGCTAACCAGAAGAGCCACTTTATACCATGCATTTTGCACCTTTTTTCGATTTTATCGAAAACAGTTCCGACGATTTTGTTTAAACTCGCTATATCGATGTAACATTTAATAGGCTTTAATATCATTTAGGTTTTATTTGGATTAAAATGGTCTGACAGGGCATAAATGCCGATATTTTAAATTGTCTTCCTCTAAAGTACCTTTAATTTTGTTGATTCTATAAAAATAGCTATATTATCTTGTTACCACTGATAAAAAACAGGTAAATATATAAATTGAATAAATTCGATACCCAACTAAAGGAGAAAACTGAAAAAATATATTTTGTATGCAATTTTTTGTTTTTGAACATAAGAACAGTATTATACATGTATGATATAGCGTTGGAAAGCTTGAGTTTTTAGAAAAAAATATAATATCATACACAAGCTTTTAAAAGTTAGTAGAGAGTGATGAAAAGCGGATAAAATTAACTGATTGTTTTAGATAATAACATAATAGATTATTTAATAAATCACATGTTTCTATCCAAAAACAATTTAATTAATTCTTTAAACTCTTTTCATCTTTAATGGTATTTAAAAATTCTTAAATTGATTTTAACAAGGGTGGTAAGTGAAAGTAGTGTGTTGCGCCCACCAGATTTTGACTAAATCGTTAATAATAAATATAATTTACTTAAAATATTGCCACTGCTTAAACGGGTAGTTTACACAAGTAAGAATCGCAGTCAGTATATATCGTCCAAGTAGGATTGTTGATGAAAATATTCTTAACTACTTAATCATTCTGTGTTTAACAGACATCCGAGAGGAAAACCGTGGCGCAAGTAGGATGATAGCATATGGGCTTAAGGATTTGTTCTTGGGTAGGAATCAGTGTATAGAATGATAAAACTAAATATAGTGGCATCGGCATAGAACCTTCGGT
The DNA here is from genome assembly GCA_023052935.1 of Piezodorus guildinii. Classification (NCBI taxonomy): domain Eukaryota; kingdom Metazoa; phylum Arthropoda; class Insecta; order Hemiptera; family Pentatomidae; genus Piezodorus; species Piezodorus guildinii. The sequence continues at coordinate 29,958,042 of CM041295.1, read as the reverse complement.
TTTGCTAGGCCTATATCTATTTGTCATTATTTAAAGTATAATATTTTACATTTTAATTGTTATCAGCATTATTTTAAATATTTGCTTTATTTTCAGGTAAGTGGTCCTCTCGATTAGAGGAATGCGGCAAGGAATAATTTGTGAGTTTGTTTATATTATTTTATTCCATTCCACTAATACAGGTTAGTACGAAATATCAGATCGAAGTTTTGACAAAAAAATATGATAATTTTTATATATTATAGTAAAATAAATTGAATATGGGAGCCCGTGGCTGAGTGGCTAGCGCGCTAGTCTCTCATGCTAAGGGTTGTGAGATCGAATTTTATAAGAATGAAAATAAATGGGGATTCACTCAAACCTCTCCCTGGGTATGTGATCGAATGGTGGCCACTCATCAAAATAAGGAGTGATGACCCTACACTACAAAATGCATCGTAAACGTTAGTTCTCCCCACTCCCACTCTCAGGAGATTACACCGCAAGGCCCAAGGCCTACACGGCTTGTCGTGCCACTGGAAGAATATAAATTGAATAATCAATGGTTGACCGAAAAATAGCATGAAGGAAAAGAATATTTAAAATCCTATCTTCACCACATACAAAACCAATTATTTATCCATCTCTTCAAAAATCAATCTTCCGCAAGTATGTGATAAATTAGACTTTGATGATACTTAACTAAACTTATTTAATGTTATCTGTTTCTTTTTGTATATTTAATTTATATTAACTTTTATGGTTATTTTTCTTCTTCCAGTGGCGCGACAGGCCGTGTAGGCCCTGGGCCTCGCGGTGTAAACTCCTGCGAGTTTACACTCACGTTTCACGATGCAATTTTTTAGTGTAGGGTCATCACTCCCTACGACTAATTTTGTGAGTGGCCACCCTTTGGCTTACGGGTCTCACATACCCGGGGGAGAGGTTGTGAGTGAATCCACATTTTTTAAAATCCTTATAAAAGCCCCGCCGGGACTTGTAATCGAACTCAGATCCTGTAGCATGAGAGACTAGCGCGCTAGCCACTCAGTCACGGGCTCCCCTAACTTTTATGGTTACTTAAATAAATAATTTTCTATCAAATGAAGGCAGACAAATTGGACTTCCTCTGTTCACTATAAATTATTCTTAGGGGACGAAATGTACTAGAATAAAAATAATTTTTCATTTTATTTCAATATTTTTTATTTTATTTTATTTTTTTTTTTTTGGACCACCATCTACCACCCGAACCATCTATTTTTTGATAGTAACATAGATGTATAATATACTGTTAGAAAGTTTAATATTTGACAAAAATGGAATCATACATACAAAGTTTTAAAAGTCGAATGATGAAAAACGGATAACACTAAGTGTCTTTTGTGGATATTTTTTTGTTGTTAGATCATTTAATCTAAAATAAATGTTTTCATAGAAACCCAATGCAATTCATTTAACATGTTTTCAACTCTAACTTTATTTAAAAGTTATTAGGTTGATTTTAACAACAGAGGTTAATGAAAATCGTGTGTTACGCGCAATTTTTTTTTTTATTTTAGTAAAATTTCCTTACCGTGCTAAAATTATCACACTTATTGATTTGGTAATTCATCAGATTTATGATTATAATCGTTTTCGGCGATAATTCCACCATATATATACCTTTACCCAATTGTCCGGATATGAAGGTGTCCGGATATAGGAGAGTGGGGAGCAGTTAGAGCCCACAGACTACTAATTCAGTCGCACAAGACATCAAAGCCATGCCTAATTATCCCCGGGTCGATTTACAGAAGCCCTTTGTCATTATCTTATTTGTTATAATTAGCAATTTCCAATGCACTGTTATTGAACAATAGATATATGGTATTTGCTACGTAACAAGAATTTAGAGAGGGTAGGTTTCTTCCACCAGTTGGCAATTCTTGCCTCCTATTTTCCATAAGCATAGAGCTATGGGGCTCCACTGCACCCTCGAATACCTCCCTCATCCAATCCTTGCAATCCAAAATCCTTCGACAAATCCTAGACGCTCCTTACTTTGTTAACAACAAACTCTTCCATACAGACCTGAATATCCCACTCGTTGCAGAAATTGCACCAAAAAGATACTCCTCCTTTCATTCCCAATTACCCACCCATACAAACCCGTTTGTCCATATCCTCTCATCGGTATCTATTCCCGATAATCCTCCGAGGCGTCTGAAAAGAGGTGGCCTGGACTTATTCATTAAATTTAAAAGTTAGGTAATTCATTAAAGTTAGATATTGACAAATCAAGTACAGTAAATTATCATAAATAGTTTATCGATCATGTTTTCTCTCATTTCATTCGCAATGATTTTAATTCAAATAAATACTTTAATGCCGATATTTATAAAAATCCAATTGTATTCTAGATAATTTTTGAATAATCTGAAGATGAGGCAAAGAAAGTACCTCGAAACGTCATAATTAACTTGTATTTCTGTTATAATTAATAAAAATATAAAGAAAGATTTGAGATAGTTCCAATTATTACATTCATAATTATATTTACTCTTTTATGATAATAATTGATATTAAAATAAAAATACATATTTTAGCGTCGATATTATATCTGTATCGATAACGTTCACCAATAGCAGTATCGATTTTTTGCTTTCGTTATCCCAGTTTCGCAGCTACTTGAGTCTCATTTTCCATCAAACGTGTCACTTCATGATGACTTGCCTCTTATGTCTCCCTCAGACCGCTTGTTCTATTCTTTTCACATCTGCCTTTGTTATAGCCCAAGTCTCCGATCCATAAATTGATACGGGTCGGATGAGTGTTCTATAGAGCCAAGCTTTTTTTCTTCTTTGAGACGAACTTGGCCATAAACCGTCTCCTCAATCTGTCGGCAGCATTAATTCTGCACATGATCTCTTGTGCGATGTCGTTTTTTCTGTTGTCGTTTTCAGGCAAACAAAGCTATCAACACGTTCCAACCTGAATGGACCAGCTTCGAAGTATTCTTCCTTTCATTCAATGCCTCCCACTCGTATATACATGGTCTTGCATATATTTACAGCAAGACCACGTTTCTTGGTTACCTCTTCAGGCCAAAGGAATGCTTTCACCAACAACCTTTTTGATCCTTGATGTTGAGATCATCCGCATGGCCCAGGATTAGGATAATCTTGTAGAACATGGCCAATCCAATCTGTATTACTGAATTCCTGATTTCTTTGTCTTTGGCAAGATTGAAAGGCGTGACCCTGTTAACTTGTTAATTGCCGAGTTCTCTCTCCGCATATTGGAATAGTCGGGTATAAAATTGTTCGACAGAACTTTATATGCACAGAAAAGGATGATTCCTCGGTAATTTCGGTAGCGCAGTACAGCAAGAGGTATGTTCTTAAAAATAGGTGATCTATCATGTCTTCCTCATTTCATTCGCAATTGATTTGAACTCAATTAATTACTAAAATACCGATATTTTCAAATATCGATATTTTAGCGTCGATATTATATCGGTATCGATAACGTTAAACAAAATTGATATTTTGCTTTCGTTATCCCAGACATTATTCGCAGCTACTTGTGCCTCAGCTACCATTAGACTTCTCACATCATGCTTACCTGTTTGTATTTATGACTCCTTTAGACCGCTTCTTCAGACATACTGATCTTCTACGGTCTGCCTTAATTTGTTTTTACACCATCCTTTTCTCCTCTGAAATATTTTTTTCTGGATATTATCGATTGGCTCTCTGGTCATTTAGTCCAGACTTTTCTCATCAAAAGGTCAAGAGATTTGTAGGGGTGCAAGGCTAAAATCGTTAGACATACTCCTGTGTATGACGCCCCTCTTCATGCCTATTTGTACAGGAGTAGGTGGAAGTGGCATGAAGGAGACAGCTTACTAATCGAACCAAAAAGGATACTATTTATGATAGAAATGACGATTTTTTTTTTTCAAAATTCTTAAAAATTTTAAGAAAAATCTTAAGTACTATAAAAAAGTCAACGAAATATTCATTATTAAAATATTAGTCTTTTGACTTTTTCAAATCAATTCGGTATTGAAAGAGTACTAGATGTTTTGAAAGAGCTAGCCTATAAAGTATAAATGATGCAAAGTAATACTATTTGAACTTTAATAAAAACAAAACCACAATTCTAACAAATCCTTTGTAGTAAATAATGATATTTTAAAGAAAACTATTAATTGTATCAGACATCCTTGCAATCATCACTCGCATTTTTAATTTCTTTCCATTTATCTGGGCAGATATCATTAGCCATAGCATAATCAAATGCTAGCTTCTTAGTTTGATGTCTTGTTAAGTCATAGCACATTTTAGAAGCAGTCTTTAAATAATCCGCAAGTATATTCTCCTAGTTTGTTGTGAAAATACGCCTATTTCCTATATCAGGACAGTGTTTGTAAGGTAATTCACCAGTTGCCATTGCTTTTATAACTAAGCTATTTTAGCTAAATAGGCCCTTGATATAATTAAAGATATAATAAAAGACAGGTGCAGTTTTGTTTATGGATTGACTTATCAAGAACTTCATTGACTGCTTCCTCAATTACTGATTTTTCAGGTCTTCTTGGGTTTTTTTTTTTTGGATAGGGCTTTTCCATCAATGCAATTTTTGAAGCAAATAATTTAGTAATAATGAAAAAAATTGTATATTTAGTATTATTTTATTTTATTTTCAAAATACAAATGCAGGGCTATAAAAGAGCCCAGCTGTCTTAAAGCCTATTCACCCGGCTCTTTCATGACTTGTTTTTGAAATAAATATAACCTACAAAATAACAACAATATAAAAACTTTAGCAGCTCAGTTTTATATCAGTATGATGCATAAAGGCCAAATTTATGTACAAACCCAATCTACAATCCATTTACCTATATTATTTTTACAATTAAATACTAAATAACCAACTTAAATGAAGCAAATTACTTACTTTTTAGTGCCAAAAACTTTGACTCTATGTAGCAGAGTGGCCGTTGGTTATGGCGAACTTTCAAATGTTAGTGGGTGACGGGGAATCAGTGCTCCCACTTAAAAATAAAATCGCCAACCGAATTCGTTTCAAAACTATCAAAATAATCTAAGTAGCTCTATCAAAATCTGGCTCTTTCATGCCATTTCTCCACTACTGCCGCTACTACTTCACCACTACCTACAAGAAATAACGACTAAGATTCATTAAGTTATTACTAAATCATAATACCTCAATTAATTACCCTATTTTTGATAAACGTGGTGGCCATCTTGGTGATATTGATATATCAAGGCATACTTTTGAACACGTAGAGAAATTAAGTATTTAGGTTCAATGATAACAAAAAAAATGAATTCCAGGAAGAAATAAAGTCCCGATTAAAGGTGGGAAATGCGTGTTATTATTCAGTTGCTAAGTTACTTAGCTCACGGTTTCTATCTAAAAACTTAAAGGCTAGAATTTAAAAAACTATTATTCTTCCAACGGTTCTTTACGGATGTGAAACGTGGCCGCTTACTTTGAAGGATGAACAACGGCTTAAGGTTTTCAAAATAAGGTACTGCGTAAAATATTGGTCCGAAGAGAGATGAGGGCACTGGGGAGTTAAGAAGGTTGCACAACGCGGAATTGCGGAACTTGTATCCTGTGAATATAATTGAGTTGATAGCGTCGCGGAGACTCAAATGGGCGAGTAAAATTATTGGTCTCGGTGAGGAACGGATTCCGAGAAAGTTGGTATTTGCTGATCCGACTGGTAGGTGTCCGAAAGGTAGGCCGAAGCGTCGATGGGAGGATTGCGTTAAGGCTGATCTTGGGGGCTTGGGCTTGAACGGAGAACATTAACATTGGACGGGTCTGTGTAGACGGAATATGGTGGTATCGGCATCGAACCTTCGGGTTCGGTAAGCCTGTTGCTTTGTTATTTTTGATAAACAAGAACAAAGTCCGGAAATACTTGGAGATATGTTGTTTACAGAGGAAACATTAAATCTCAAGGTACTAAGGGAATCTTCAGGTAGATAGCTGCAATTACAGTTGGTAATGTTACAAGTTGATAACCCAATAACCCCCCTCCCCTAACTTACTTCACTCCAATGCAAAAGTCATTACACCCCCGCGCTCCACTCAACGTATTTCCATCTAGGTGTCACTTTTCAGACATCCCTGAGCTTTGAACGAAGATCTAATATTCGTAAGTCGGGAAATTCATTCGTCAATTAATAAATTCCTTTTATATAAAAAGTTCGTTAATTATTTTTTTTCCTTCAGGGTAGTCTTTAACACTTAATAGAGAGACTTTCTAACCTTCCACTTAACAACTATTAGGTTGTAATATAAGTTCGTAGCGTTCTTCAATATTTCCATTTGATCCTCTCCCTGTTTAATAAAATCATTTTTGCCTGGTCAATAATGTTTACATATTCTTAAAGAGGATTAGTCAAGGATCTTTTGTGCACCAGTTTTAACCAAGATACCGTATCTTTAAGTGGTATTTTACTTGCTGAAAATGGAAAAGACCAAAGTTCATTTTTGTCTATCAATGAGTTTTTATGTCCTTTGAGACTTTGAGCAATATTACACCCTTAGCCCTCACCGCTTTGTACACGAATTGTTCAGCGAAAGACGTTTTCCGAGTAAATAATGGGAACCCGCACAAATTTACTTAGTGAATTTGTCATTTATTTAGTATTTAATATGAAAATAGCAGTATAATAATATGATTTATCTCTTTTACGACGAATAATCTGAAAAAAAACCAATATATTCGCATGTGTCTTTTCGTCTTATTCAATATTTTTTCAATTGGGTTGTAAAATAAGTTAGTAGCGTTTTAATTGTAAAATTAAATTTAAATTTAATCCTTTGCACGGTTGCTTTTCTCGACGTGGAACAAGCGTTCGACCGAGTCGGGCACCCAGGACTCCTTTATAAACTCCGTCAATTTCTTCCCGCAACATACTTCCTCATAATCCGTTCCTACCTCACTAATAGAACCTTTCAAGTAAATCATAACCTTTCCTACTCCTTCCATATTTTCTCAGTCTGCAGGTATACCTCAGGGTAGTATCTTATGTCCCATCCTTTATACGGTAATATATACCCCCCGTGTAACTTACGCGGATGACACTTTTGTGTTATCCATCCATAACGATCCAACTGCTGCATCCCAAATTCTTCAGTCCAATGAAGATTGACAATGGTGTCAGAACTGGAGGGATTAAATAAAATCCTAAAAAATCCCACCAATTACCTTTACCCTTCGTCGAAAACCGATGACCTCCTGCCCTACCGTATCCTTTAATAATACGCCAATCCATCCGATACCTAGGACTCCATCTTGACAAACGTCCTACATGGAACCCTCACACGAGACTAAAAAGACAAGAAACTGCCCATAGATACCGATTACTACAACACTTACTATACAATCGTTCAAAACTTCCAATTCACTACAAAAAGCTCATTTATATCACTGTCATCAGACCAATCTGGAGATATGGAATCGAGCTTTGGGGCTCTACTAAGCCATTAATTCCTCCCGCATCCAATCCATACAATCCAAAATCCTTCGCAAAATCCCTAAATGCTCCTTATTTCGTCACAAATAAAATCATCCATAACGACCTTAATATCCCATTTGTGGTCAGACCTTTCGCGGAATACCGCTTAATATACCACATTTTGAATATCACCAACTTTTCCCAACCCCTCATGAAGAGATGGCCTCGGGATCTACTTACATAAATAAACATCGAAGTACTACCGCTGGGCAGTTTCTTCACAAGCCTTATACGCCTTTTATTATAATTCATCACTTTTACTTATTGTATTTATGTAATATACAGTTGTAAAATTCAATAAAATATAAATAAAAAAAAATTAATCCTCTTTAGTTGACAAAATCATGTTTACTTGTTCAATAATGTTTTTATATTCTAAAAAAGGATTAATTAAGGTGCTTTTATACATCAATTTAAGGGGTATTTCGCTTGCTAAAAATGGAAGAGAAAAAAAATTCATTTTCATCATTTAATATTCTTTTATTTCCAAAGATAAAATCCGCTGCACAGACAGTTGACAAAGTTTTTATATGTAAGGAGAAAACACACCTTATAAGTTTTTGGTTTGGTTCAGAACCATAATTTTGACTTGAAAGATGCAAAGCGGAATGTTATTAAAGAATAAAGATTAGAGTTAAACTATGAAGGTTTAATTTGACACCATCGCTAAAGGTAACTGATATAAATTTTGATTATTTTGTCGCTCAACATTTTTGATTTTTATATTTTTTTTATGATTATTCACCATCCTTTCCTGAACATAAAACCTTAGATAAAATATTGTTCAGAAATATGCAAAATTTACCGGAATTAATCATTTTAAACAAAACGTTATCTTAAGGGATAAGATAATCTTTTTTACCCAGTAACTTTGTGTCTTAGTCACCAATGTGATGTCACTTATACTTATCATGTGAATGTGTAATCTGTATTTGTTTTTCACTCCGTCTCATTTGAGATATTTCTTTGTAAACATCGCGAAAAACGATTAAGTACTGTGTTCTCAAGATAGAAATGTTTACAGCAAGTAGGACTATGACTAAGCTGTATTAGAAAAAATTATCAAAGTTTGAGTCTAATGTTCTTTATATACTTTCAACTAAATCTCTCGTTTTTCAATAATTTTTTTTAAATTTTTTAAACCACTTTCTCCACTATTCGATTAATACATTCAGGGAACAGAAAATATAAACCACAACCTTATTTTATTGTTAGTTTTTGTTTCGATGCAATTTACAATGTCTGGTATGCAAAATTACCAGAGTTAGATAGATTTTCTCAGTACATTTTTTCGGCCAGAAAGCTCACTTGAAAAAGCTGCAAAAAAATTTATTGTTTGCCAGAAAAATATGTTATCTACTTTTTATGTTCCGGATAGAACGGAGAATAACTGGAATCACGAAAATCAAAAATTATGAGCGGCAAGGTGTCAATGGATTGACCCATGTCTAAGAGTGTATATATCCTAAGATTTTAAGCAACTTTTGTTACATAATATATAAAATTTATTTTAGTATATATATTTATATTCTCTTGAATCACTGGCTAGCTTATTTGAATAAAGCTATGCAAACTTTTTTGTTAATTGTTATTTATTCTTAGAGGAATAAAATGTCCCAGAACAATTATTTTTTATTCAAAATCACAATTCAGAATTACCGGAAGTACCCCTTAATTGTAAACATTTACCATTAAAATTAACTTCAGCAGCTATAACTTAAATCATATAAACAAATTATACGCATTGATTTTGTGTATTTTGTGTCAACGCTCCCTGTGAGATGGATTAGGCGTATTACTGTCGTTGAGTTGTGCTTAAATCCACTTATGTATTGCCCTCATTTATCGGCTTAAGCATCCAATTATTGTTGTTAGGGCTTTATTTATCATAAAATTTACAATTATGGCTATAAATATTTTAAAAGTTTACATCAAGAAAAATAATTATATTTTTTTTGCTTGTAATTGTGGTATTCATACTTTAGCTTATTTCAGAATTACTCATATTTAAGATCAATATATATTATTTTTAATTTCACTTACTATATATAGTAAGGGAAAGTATTGCGATCGTGAAAATTTTCTAATTCTTGTTTTCAACGGAAATACACAATTTAGGGTCTCCTGAGTCCAAATAACCAAGTCTCGCAAAAAGTTCTGTATGTGTGTGTGTGTGGTAACTCCCAGGCGGAAACGGAAGTCCTATGAAACGGAAATTTCATATTTAAGACAAATATACTCCCGAGACGTTACAAAACCTTTTTCATAAAATGAGCTTACCAGAAGAGCCACTTTATACTATGCATTTTGCACCTTTTTTCAATTTTATTGAAAACGGTTTCGCGATTTTGATTAAACTCGCTATTTCGATGTGAAATTTTGTAGGCTTTAATATCTTGTAGGTTTCATTCTGATTAAAATGGTCTGACAGGGCTTAAATGGCGATATTTTAAATTTTCTTTCTCTAAAGTACCTTTAATTTTGACGATTCTATAAAAATAACTATATTATCTTGTTACCACTGATAAAAAAAAACAGCTAAATATGCAAGTTGAGTGAATTTGAAAAGCAACTAGATGAGAAAACTGAAAAAATATTTTTTAATGCAATTTTTTTGGAAAGCTAAAGATTTTAGAAAAAGAATATTATCACATACACAAGCTTTTAAAAGTTAGTAGAGAGTAATGAAAAGCCGATATAACTAAGTGATCATTTTATATAATAATATAATAGATTTTTTAATAAAACACGTGTTTCTATAGAAATTCCATTTAATTAATTCTTTAATGGTTTCAATTATTTTTATCTCTAACTGTATTTGAAAATTCGTTAATTGATTTTAAAAACGGAGGTAAGTGAAAGTCGTGTGTTGCCCGAACCAGATTTTTTTATAAAGCAAATTATTTCGGTCATGAAAAATTTTAGTTAAATTTCCAAAGGATTGGCCAGTTCGTCTCAAATCCTGCAAGTTTGTAGCTATGGTTCCCTCACTTTGCTTCCAATGGTTATTAACACTGAGAGAGAGGCGCTGGGATCATATTCGCAGATAATATTTTTCAAGACCATCATAGCTTTACAAAACCAATAACGCCCAACATCCTCTGTACATCCACAGTCTTCAGAAATTTAAATCTTTAGTCAACTCCCTCGAAACAAGATCGCGCCATTCTAACCTATACATTTCATAGAACTAAAACTTTTGCTCATACCTTTCTTGTCCGCTCCTCTACTCTCTGGAATTCTCTACCTACTTATATCCGCCATACTGCATCTCTGTCATTCAAATCCTAATTTTTCCAATACCTTCTGTCATCCCAAGAAGATGCTCAAAAGTTTTGTTATTTATATTCTAGATATCATACTTTAAAATAGGAGAAATATTTGTTCATTGTCTATATTTAACCTCAGTTATCAATACATTTATTTTCCATTTTGTTCAACACAATTATCTTTTGACAATTATTTTTATTTAAATTATGTTTTTGTTGTATACATGTTAATCCATAATTGTAAATAATAATTTTTATGTTTCTTTTGTCTGTTGGACTCAGTTCCAGAATAAAATTATATTCTATTCTATACAAAATATACTTAGAAAAAATCAAAGGTGGCTATTGATAAAATTAATTTTACCTCAGTAATAATTTGTTTTCGGCCAGTTATAGTAGATTTAGTATTTGCATTGTTAAGTGAGTATATTTATAATTGGAAATCTGATATTTCTTGAAGGTCTGTGCTGCCTTACTTAAAAGTCCTTGAGTATCATATCATGAAAGGACCTTGTAAAGATTTCTCGAAATTTGCTGGCGTACAATCAATCAGTAATTAGTCAAGTTGGAACTCATTACCGTTAATGACTTTTTAACATAGCATCAAAGTCTCCTAACCGTCTTTGATGTGCACGGGGGTTGGCAGGTTTTAATCAATAATAAAAGATTATATTTCAATTTCGGAGAACTTTTGCGTATAACAGTTATTTTAACTGTAATTAATTTGATAATCCCAATTTTTACTTCAACTTAGCTTCATATAGAATGTATATTGCAATCGAGATAATATAATAACACGGGTTCTGAAGAGAAGGTTAATGTTTTAGACTCCGGTAACATGAAATAAGGTTTAAAATAAATGGGATATAAAGTTCATGATGTAGGGGATTGTTGGTGACATAATGAGTTTTAATTATTGATGAAATATGTTATACGGTTTTGTTGTTACCTACCTAACATACCTTGGAGATTCTTGGCCCTGTTGTATAGTTTCCTAAGATTCCACAACTTGCCCATTTTTGTGAGTAGTTAACAGTTGGCTGACGGGTCTCACATACTCGGCGAGAGATCGTAAGTGAATCCTCATTTAATTACATGCTCGTAAAATCCTCTTGGGACAAGAATTCCAACTTATAACCTTCGACGTGGCAGGCTAGCTACACAGCAACGAGCTCCCATATTTTATGGTAATGGAAAGTATTGATTTCTAGTTTTCAACGAAAATGCACGTTTTAGTGTCCCTAAGCCCAGCCCAAATGATCATGTCCGAAAAAAAAACGATCTAAATGTGCCTGTTTGTTTTTGATTGGAAGGCAGCCATATCTTTTCCAAGTGTGTCGTGTTTACTAATCTCAATAGGTGACACACAGAGGAAGATTAAATTAAACATGTTTAAATAAATGACATTATTATTAAAATTAGCTTATACATGTCCATTGCATTTACACAACGCCTAGGATTATGACTGAGAATACTGAAGGACTTATTATAGTAAACTTTGCCAAACAATATTACAAAAATGATGTACCTTAAAAACGCTTAGTCTGCTGGTGAAGGTGAAATCCGTCTTAGGCATTCTTTCTCGGTTTTAAATGGCTCGACTCCTCTCAAGGTACTCTCCGACTACGGACTTCTCTTCGATCTCTGATTCCTGAAGTCGGCGGTCCAGTCTTTGCCCACCCTTAAAAGTCTAGTCATCCAATAGCTGGGGTCTAGGAAGTTCCCTGTGGCGCGGGAGGGCTAGGGGAACTTCAGGGGGGTATGGGAACGCCTTTTGTATTATCCCGCCATATCTTATTAATATTTATTTGATTAATATTAAAATAATATAATATTAAATTAAATTCCCTCAGTATCCTCAATTTAGGCAAATATTGGTGATATCGGGACCGAACCTTTGGGTTCGCTCAATATTCTCTCTTTATTGGGTGGGCAGTATTGGATATATGTTACTATATCCTCCACAGGTCACGGTATGTGCCGATATTGGTGGATAATATATCCAAAGTTTAATTGCGCGCATTGGAATCTATTGGACAATTGGATTTGTGCTTGGTGTATTACTGTGAGGCCCGTTGGTAGACCGCCGACTCATGTATCAACGCCATATCGTGTCCTTATAAATCCTCATGATCTAGGACTATCTTCAATGAAATTTCCTTTGTCTATTCCATTTATCGAACTATTGTGTCATGAAGTGAAATCGAAATAAATTTATTTGGTTTTTGATCAATATATGCCTTTTCAGATAACTTATACGACGGCCTAGGGACATACCAGCTTAAACAATAAAGTGCTACCACTGGGTAGTTTATGAAGCTCATAATCGAATCACATTTGTTAGAATTTTGTTTAAAACTGTTGTAAACATCCGTAGTTGTGTAACACACTGCCGCACAGTGGATAATATGACCGATTTAGGTGTACAAAATTCTGGAACTTGTCCATATTTAACCTTTGGGGTCCCATATTACGGAAAAAATCACAAGAATTTTTTTTTTTTTAAATAATTTGTTCACACGATTGGCGAGCGCACAGTGCTCAAACATCAAATTTATTTGCTAAAATCTAAAACTTTCCTGTATTTTACGTTTGAAGTCCCAGAATATGGCAAAATATTACAAAAAATCTAATTACGGCTCGGAGTTGCTGAAATCTGCTAATAGATGTATTTTATATCATTTAGGAAACTCTTTAAATTATAGACTTTAAAACTTTTGATTCGGAGTGTCGTGTTTGAAAAAAATATATATATGACCCAAAACGCAAATAATCACAAAAACTCTTTGTAATATTTAAAGTCTAGAAGGATCGATGAAGCAAATATTTGGGGTAACTTGGGGGTTATATAGTTTTTCGTTATTGAATAGGGGCATACATTTGCAAATTGATAAATTAACTCTACAGGTGAGATTGCAATGTATATTCAATAACGATTCCGGAAATATAATGTCTCTTACCTGTCTCAGCAATGTCCATTGTTAAATAAAAGCAAAAAGAATTTGCGCTAATCATACCTTGAAGACAATAAATGGCCATCGAATAAAGATAATCCCACTGCCGGTTATTACTCACTTGTGCGAACAGGAATGATTTTACTCATTTGTAAACACGGTATGGTGGGAAATGTTAGTATTAAGGGTCTTGTCAACTAATAATAAAAAGGTAAAGCATTGGAAATTCCCTTCTGACTTGACTTTTGTCCACCTGACTTGGTGATTTTTCGCAGTGTGTGTTAGTAAAATGTTTGGGACCACCTGTGGTTTACATCAAACAATCATTAATAACCTCTATGAATACCTAAATAAAATATAGGTATCATATAATTAATTATTTGTATATATAAAAAAAATGTCAAAGTATGTGTAAGAAAGGTTTGTCAATATCGTAAATAATTTAATTAAATCTAATTACTACTGAGACTTCTAACCTGATAAAATTTAATAAGAATAAACAATGTGATTGTTGAGATTTGTTTACAGTCGAGATAAATTATAAGATAAAGTAAAAGATAAATTATATTCTTGGTTTGGTTTATTGATTTCTCGACTGTCAAAGTTGTAAGAAGTTTCTCTGCAGAGGTGATTTTCGTTTTTTTGATTAAAGAACGGTTAAAAAGAATGAATTTTCATTTGAATAGCGTAGTGCAACCGGCATAATACACAAAGAGAAAAATCCGAGTGCCTAAGTGCTGCGAAAAAATTCCAACAGATTAATTAATGTTAACTAAATTTGATTGGCGCTGTATATAAAATGTGTCTGTCTTTCCGAGAAAAAAAAAAATGTTTGTTTAATAAGTAAGTTAGAAATAAATAATTATTTCTTAATTTATCCCAAAGCAAGTCACTTTAAAATAATACAGAGGAACACAAATGTGGGGTTTAGTGTCTCAGGTAACTTTAGTGAATGTTTGAATAAAAAAATAAAAATAAAGGAAGGCAGTTTACAAAGACAAAAAATAAATAGTATCATAATTTAATAAATAACTTCATATACTTATGATTGAAAAAACTTTATATATATATATATATATATATATATATATATATATATATATATATATATATATATATATATATATATATATATTATGTGTGTGTGTGTGTGTGTGTGAATTTGAAAAATTTGAAAAAAAATGAATTTAGGCATTATTATACAATTATTCATATTTAATAATATTTTGACAACTGTAATCGTAAATATACAAAGACGCGGGAAAGTTAAACGCGAGCTTCAGAATTACTTCCGCTCTGATTTGAATTTCCCGTTTCTTTGAATTTTAAATTCCATTTCTAAATTAACCTGAAAATTTATGGGAGGCTGTCGGAGAATTTTTTTTTGTTTTTAACTTCGTTATATTTTAGAAGGGTTTAATTCCATTCTATTTAATTTGCTTCTTTTTAATCAGATTCAAATGAAAATATCCATTAGGCGGAATTTCGTTAATCCGAAAATTCTAAATACGCGGTGCGTTAATAATTTATTTTTTAATATATCTGAATCATTTAAAAATATATATATATATTCAATGATCTTGATCTAAAAATAAGACCATATTTAAATGAAATAATATGTATATTGATGCGGATATGTATATTTTATTAATTTATAATAAATTAAAGAAAATATTGGAAATTTTGAAAAGTTTTACCTTGTTATTGAGTCATCTGTGTAATATGACATAATTGTGAATTAGATGCCATGTTTGCCGCCTAATATATTTATACCCTCCATAAGAAAAAAGTAAACGTTTTAACAACGCGAAACGTTTTACACAAACGTTTTAGAGTAGAATTTAATAATAACATGTTGAAGACGGTTTAATACACATTTTCAACCTAACAATGAGCGCTTTGTCTTTTTATGTATGTAACGTTTAAGCGATTATTTATTGTGATTTCCTATATATTTTTATTAGTGGGCACAGAGAGCCTGTAGTTTTTAAATAAATAAATTCTTAGTTATCCTACGACATGTCCCTTTAGAATAAAATATACAGAATGTACAAAATGTGCTTTGGAGTCTTAGAGTAAATTAAATACACATAACCAATTTAATAATTACCGATATAAAATAGACATATTTAAACGAGAAGAAAACAACAACAAAACTTATTTACACTTCTATTTAGCCTAGATATTCATTAAGTTATTAAATATGCGGGATTTGAAGGTAGAAAGAGAGTTGGAGTGACGGATGGAAGGAGGGATAGAATTCCATAGGATTGAGGATCGAATGAGAAAGGATCTGTCGAAATGTGCAGTTCGGTGGGCCGTACTGTATAAATCTGAAGGCCTGGAGCGTGTACAACGAGGATGGACAGAGGATTTGAATTGTAGGAGGTCAAAAATGTATGATGGGCGGCGGGAATGGATAACTTGGTAAAGGAATGACGCAAGAAAATACTTGCGACGATTGGAAGAGTAAAGCCATTTCAACTCGCCATAAAATTGGGATATGGGATATAAGATGTACCTAGGGACCCTGAAGATGAATCGGACAAAGCAAATAATTAAGCGTTTTATTTTTAGCTTGAGTTCCCCAGAAACACCATCGTATACCGTACAGCAATAGTCGAAGTGGGGAAATATTAAGAGAGGTAACGAGGATTTTTCGGGTTTCATACGGGAATAGGTGACGGAGGGAATATAGTCATTTTAAGATTGAAAAGGTACGATGGTAGATTTCGGAAGTATGATTTTTGAAGGATAGAGTTTGGTCGAAGGTTACTCCCAGATTATTTAGGTACAGGGTTGGGATTTGTGGAACAGTGATGAGTTTTTCTGAAATATTTCTCGGTTTTGGGTAATTCTAGTTTTTGCATCGAGAATATCCACTAATCATTGTGGATATTTTTCTGTAACGAGGGTAATTGTTAATTATTTTCATGCATAGATTGAGAGTTTATAGTTAGTTAGGCTGGTGGTACTCCACACGGGTGAAGCATAAGTAAGTTGTAATTTTATAGCTAATTTATAGAGGATGAGTTTGTTAGTCACTGCTATTTATTTCTTCTTTAATAGTGCTACATTTTTTTTTTGTTAATTTAGTGAAGGTTATGTGATGTAAATTAACAGAGAATTATTATTGATCAAAGTTTATTCTTACTACTTCGAATAATATTAGTTGTACTCTTACTCCCTGTCACGCAGTTTTGAATTCTTTGTTGTTTGAACCTTATAAGGGTCCGATTACATTCTGTATTTATTTTCCATCCCTTAAAGGTTTTTAGACCAATTGTAAAAGTGAACGGTTATCGATATTTATGTTCCCTGTCATTGTGTTCAAATCACCTCCCCTTCTCCATTAGTTTCAGTCCAAGTCAAAGAAGCTAAAAACCTAATTTTGAGAACCAGATCTTTGGCTTCAAAAACGCTTACACATAGATTTTTTTACAATGTGTAAAATGTTTACAAATTCTATAAATAACTCATACATATATCACATTGAGTGGAGAATCTAGCCAGTGCTAGGACTCCAATATATAAATATTTACAGAAAGAAAGAAAATAAACTTTATTTACATTTTTACATATTGACAAAAAATTTAAAAATGATTTCGGATGAGACATCCTTACAATCATCAAATGTTTGGTTCATTTGGTAGTTATAATCTAATTATCTAATCTACAATTAATGGTAAAATTAAATTGATATTAACTATGGTAGTAGGAAAAACTAAATAAAAAACCTACATATAAAAAAAAAAAAAAAAAAAAAAAAACAGATAACACAATTGATAATATAAAATTAGAAATTAAGATAAACTAGTTTAAGTTAGCAACACATGTTTAGTTCTTTTATGAGTGTAGCGTTTTAGAGATGTTTTATTATAATTACCGATTTCCTTTATTAAAGGATTTTTGGAGACTGGTGTTTTACTGAAGTAAGAAGCTGTTTGAGTATGGACAAAATGTTTAATTGTTGGAAGCTGTAAGTCCTGGAGCATAGATGATATCTTAGTGTAGCGGGGGTAGTTGTTAATTATCCGCATTGATAGATTTTGAATTCTTTCAAGTTTTTGGTAGTTAGTCAAGCAGGTTGAGCTCCAGACTGGCGAGGCGTATGTGATTAACGGGCGAATAACTGATTTGTATATTATTAATTTGTTATGAGAGCTCAAATGGGATTTTTTGTTGAAGTATGGGAACATTTTAAATATTAATTTTTTGGCTTTATCGATTTTTCTATTGATATGGTCTGTGAATGTAAGAGATTTGTCTAATGTTATGCCTAGGTACTGTACGGATTTTGACCAAGGGATGAGAGCTGAATTTATCTTGATTTGGTGGTTGATTTGTGGGCGACGTTTAGTGAAAAGAATTGCTTCGGATTTGGTGGGATTAATTTTCAATTTCCATTTTATGCAATATTTGTGAAATTTTTTAAAATATTGTTGAAGGCGATTCACTATTGTATCGATGCGATATGATGAGGTATACAATGCTGTATCATCAGCGTATAATGACCTCGTCACAAATGGATGGGCTGGTAAGTCAGAAATGAATAAATTAAATAGGATTGGAGATAGGCAAGAGCCTTGAGGAAGACCCGCTGAGATGGGGAGGATGTCGGAAGTAGATGTGCCAACTTGAATATAAAACTGTCTATTTGTTAAATAGGAGTGAATCAGGTATGGTGGGAAGTTGAATGAGATTAATTTGTATATGAGCCCGGAGTGCCAAATGGTATCAAATGCTTTTTCGAGGTCTAGAAGGAGCATGCCGGTATGTTTGCGTTCGTTAAAGGCTTTTGTGATGAAGTCAGTAAGTCGTGCTAATTGGTCAATAGTGCAGTGGTGATTTCTAAAACCAAATTGTTCAACTATTAGGAGGTTCTTTACTCTAATGTGCTTGTTAATTCTTTTGAGAATTAGTTTCTCCAGAATTTTAGAAAGTATATTTAGTAGACTTATAGGTCTGTAGTTCGAAACATTACTATGGTCTTTATTCGGTTTTTTTATTACTATAGTTTTGGAAGTTTTCCAGATGATAGGAAAGTAGCTATATCTCAATGTGCAATTAAATAGTTTAGTTAAAAAATAAATCGATTTTCGGCTTAGATTTTTAATAACTAAGGAGGGGATGCTGTCATCACCTGGGGCTTTTTTTGGTTTCAATTCTTTAATGATATTTGCGATTTCTTTCGGAGAGATGGAAGAGAAATTAACAATAAAAGGTGATTTTAAATAATCGCGGACGGATTTTAGAATTTTACGGTTGTGGTGATTTGAACCAAGGAGAGAGGTGATTGAATGAGTTGTCTGGAAATGCTTGACTAATAGCTGAGCTTTTTCCCTGTCCAGATATGCGTAGCCGTCGTTATTTTTTAAAGGTGGAATTTTCGGGGACTGCTTAGTTAAATTTTTGTGAATTTTCCACATGTTATTGTCCCCTGGCTGACAAGATTTCAAAACCGTAGCCCAGTTTTCGTTTTTCCAGTCATGGAGACGTTTTTTAATGTAACTGTTTAGTTTATTATAGACTAATTTAGTTTTTGGAATTTTGTTACGCTGGAAATATCTTTTTAATCTATTTTTTAAATATATTAATGCTCTGAGTCGATATGGTAAATTATTATGACAATACGGGTGGTAATATTGTTGTGGAATGGATAAGGACATGGATAACTTTATATGTTCATAAAAAGCGATTAATGTGGTATCGATTTCTTTCGAATTATTTATGGTTGGGTTTATATTGATTCGGGAATCTAGCTCTTTCCTGAACTTTGGCCAGTCAGCGTCTTTGAGCGAAAATTTGAGTATTTTGGAAATTTTTGGTAAAGGAGATTGTATACGAAAAATCACGGGATTGTGGTCCGAATTTAAACATGGTAAAGCAATAAGAGGTGATAAGTTGTAAATATTTTTTGTAAGAGCCAAATCGATGATGCTAGGTTTGTAATTACGTTGAGTCGGTATATGGGT
Organism: Piezodorus guildinii; assembly: GCA_023052935.1. NCBI lineage: Eukaryota > Metazoa > Arthropoda > Insecta > Hemiptera > Pentatomidae > Piezodorus > Piezodorus guildinii. The sequence continues at coordinate 29,938,318 of CM041295.1, read as the reverse complement.
TGGTTCAGACGGACTGTGTAATTGAATATGGTTTTTTACGATAAAATTTAGAATTAATTTACCGTTTTTATTTGTTCTGTTACAGTTCCACTGTGTGTGTTTGGCGTTTAGATCGCCAAAAATAATAACTTGTTTATTTAAATTAAATAGTTTACTAATATCTGGGATATTTATTTTATTTGGTGGGATATATACAGATATTACCGTGGTTGACTTGTTGTTAATAATTGTATTAATAGCGACGGCTTCGGTAAACATTAAGTCAGGAACGTGTATAAAATGATGCTGAATATCGGACCGCACTAAAAGCATGACCCCCCCTCCAGCTCTACTACGGTCACGTCTGTAAATGACATATCCCGGAAGAGAGAAACGATCAGTTTCAGAAAGACGTGTTTCACAAACAGAGACTAAATGGGGTTGATTATGATTTAAAAATAATTTAAATTCTACATCGTTTCCGCGAATAGTTTGTGCGTTCCACATCATAAGTTTAATTTTACTATTGGCACTAGTCATTAGAATTTTCCGAATGAGTTGTAGCCCCTATTGTAATGTAAACAAGAAAGTATGTTGTAAAAGAGTACGGGATATAAAGATCGCTGATAATTATTATTTTGAAATTGAAGCTAAGGCTAAAGTTGTTCGTACAGCAGCTTATACAATAGGAATTTAGCAAGACACTGTGTATAAACAACTTTACATCGCTAACACTCATAAGAGATTTGAACAAATGAATATTACGAATATTTTTGCATAATAGAATGACCATTAATCCAACATAGAAAGTAATCCTTCTACGAGAATAAAGATTTTTGACATGCCATCTTCGGCGCTTTTTAGTTGTAATAAAATTTTTTTAAAGTTTGTAATTAATTTACTTATATTAAATAAATTGAATATATTTTTTATCTCTTTAAAACAATCAGACATGGTAGGTTCGTTAGAGGTGTTGTTGGCGGTTTTCGGAGAGAATGTGTTTTGAGGCCACGGAGATTTCGGGGTTGGTAGAACTGGAAATTCTTGGTCGGTTTGTTTAAATGTTTTTCGTGAGATAGCTCGAAGTGCTGGATTTTTTTTGCTTAACTGTAATTCGAGATTTCTTTGATATTTCGTACATTCCGTGGAATTTGAAAAATGTTCATCGGAGCAATTACAACATTTGGGTTTGAATCCGTCGATTAATGTATTTGGGCAGTCCTTTGAAAGATGGTCTTCGGCACATTTCAGACATTTTGGATTTTTAAAGCAATTACGTGCCACGTGGTTAAATTCTTGACACTTGTAACATTGAGTTAAAGTTTTGTTGGATGTATATTTTTCCCATTTTATTACAATGTTACAACTATAGCGAATGTTATTTAATTTGGCTAGCTGTTCTTTATTGTCTAAAATTACTATTAATATCGGAAGCTTTATAGACCCGTTGGCAGATTTTTTCTCCATTTGGTAGATTTTATGAATGGCTAAACCTTGATTTTGTAGGTCAGTCGAAATTTCTTCAATGGGGAACTGAGGAGGCATACCTTTTAAAATAATTTTAGGTTTCGTTTCACTTTTTGGAGTGAACGTGTGAAAGCCGAGATTGAGATCTTTTAAGAAATTTTTTACAAGTTCAAAGTCTTCACTATTTTGAACATAGATTGTGGTTTTGTTCATATTATATTTTATATTTAAGTCTTTCACTTTTAATTTTAAATTGTTAATAGCACCACTGATGTTGTTGTAAGATGAATTTACTATTATGGGGGGATATTGACTTTTGCTCTGTTTTTGACTTATTATGTTTTTTAAGATTTCGGTATCTTCTTCATCTAAATCGGAAAGTATATCATAACTATTGGAGGTTTCAATGTTGAACTCACCTCTTTTACGTTTTGTTGACGTGCTGGCTGTCTGTTCGGCCATAGTTCGTGCTTGGCCCCCGACCGGGGCACTCTTGTTTGTATTTGTTTGATTGGTGAACAATTTGAGTAACAAACAAATGAGAAACACAAAATAAAAGATTTTTCGAAAGAAAAAAGAATGACTGTAATAAAATCACTGACTAAAGGAGAGACTGATTAGACCACTGAACTGTACCCTACGGCTGCTAGACGTGGACTGTAAATATTTACAAGATGTCGCTGTGTGGAGCTGAAAAGGGATTGAACCAGAGGTTTGGGGTGATGGATAAGGTTCTGATGGAATTTGGAAAATTTTAATGGAATAAGATCAAAAATAAATGGAATATTTACGTCGCTGTGTAAGGTATGGTTGGTGACATAGTAGGGAGCATTAGCTATTGTTCGGAGGACTTTGGATTAAAAGGATTGAACAAAGAATTATTAAAAACAATTCTAGAGCACCCTAGCTAGTTCCTCCCCACCCCATCTTTAGATTTGCCTATTAGAAGGCTCTCTTAGATTTACCCATAGACACTTTCTGCGTTTGCCTATGCATTACAATTGTATCTTTTGTGAGTATAAAGTCTCTTTTTAAGTTATTATTGTTGTGAGTTCGTTAATTTGGACGTACACCATGTAAAATTTGTAAGATTTTTTTTACTTTCTTTACATATATCCCTTGAATCGGCACTTGAGGAAGAAGGCCGAAAAGCGGAAGGACGGAAGGAAAATAAATTAATCCGCCTGAGGGAAAAGGAGACGATAAGGAATCTGAATATAATGGGGTGATGAATGAGTCTATCGAAGGCAGCTCTTGGGTTATTATCCATAGCATCATTCTCAGAGTTGGTTAGTTTTTCGGGGTGATTTATTAGACCAGGAGATTGGTGGTCATCACTATGCCAACCTTGGGATTAATATATCCTTTTTATCATCTCCCCTCTTCTTTCAGGTTCGTCTCAAATTTAGAAACTACTAAAGTACTTTGTTGGATATATTTTTTGATGGGGCCTGTTCTAAAAACTTCAATCTTTAAATTCAGTGAAGCATCTCCAAACGGAAGTTTATGAATACTTTTTCAATTTTTGCAATAATTTTTATTAAGTAAAATTAAAATCTGTCCCGATTAGTACATCAATAGTAGTGGTGAAAGATATCATACATTCTGCATTCATACAATATTTACACGGCATAAAATTACTATAAAATATATATACAATTATGAATCAATAAAATAAAGTCAAGAAATCACTCATAGCTATCTACACATACACACACTCATACGTACATCACATTGAGTGGAGAATCTAACCAGTGCTAGAACTCCAATATATTTACAAAAGGTCGCGGGGCCACTGCCGTTTCAACCTTCTAGGTGGGTTGTATGGATGAGTGGAGCTGGATAGGGATTGAGCTAGAGGATTAGGATGATGAATGAGGTTCTGGTGGAATTTGGAAAATTTGGATGGAATTAGGTCTGAAATAAATGGAACATTAAGGTCGTGGTGCAAGGTATACTTGGAGACATAATAAGGAGCATTTACTATTTTACGGAGGACTTTGGACTGAAAGGATTGAATGTTAGTACGTTTAGCTGTCCCCCACAGTTCAAGTCCGTAGGTCCAGATAGGCTTCAGTATTGTCTTGTATATTAATAATTTGTTGTCAACTGTAAGCTCAGATTTTTTGTTGAGTAGTCGGTATAACTGTCCGAATCGTCGGTTGAGTTCTTGTCTTTTAAGTCTTGTATGTGGGTTCCATGCCAATCTTTTGTCTAATAGTAAGCTAAGATAACGGATTGTATCTGAGGGAGGAATTGGTAATGAGTTGAAATAAACTGGCGGACAGGGTTTTCGTCTAAGAGTGAAGGTTATGTGTTTACCCTTGGCTTCGTTCACCTTTACACGTCAGTTATTACACCAGTGTACGATAAGGAAAAGGTGTCTCTGAAGGTTTAAGAATGCTGTTTCAGGATCGGAACTGGATGATAGGATGGCAATTTTTTAATACTAAAAGGAATTAGTCCGGGTGGCGGTCAGTGAATGAAATAATGGAGTAGTTTCAACAATTTATTTTTTGCCAACGTTTCGACCTCTATTGTGGGTGATCATCAGAGCTAAAAAGATACAAAACAGATACATTTAGAATAAGATTAAATATACTATTTTAAAAACTATTGCGCTATAGAATGTCAATATTATAACATAAAAGGAACTCAATTAATTAAATTACAATGACAAAGGTATGATAATGAGAGGACTATTGAGAGCAAATAAGGACTAAAGGCAATGTACAAAGATACAAAAAAATACATGAAATAAGAAACATAGAAAAATGGAGTAGAGTGGAGATGGGTGGAAATGGAAACTAGGTACAATTTGGTAGTATAGAATGTAGCTAGGTAGATTGGAACGTGCGTACGAAAGGTTGGGTAAAATGGAAAATACGTATCACATTTTTAGACGGGATCTAACAAGAATGAGTAAAATTGTAATACTAACATAAATAGAAGTAATCAGATTAAGTATATAATAGTAATAATATTATAATGGTACAAAAAATGTTTAAAAAATATTGCTAAAGTAAAAACCTATATAACACAATAGTAAGAACAATAATGGATTAAGTACAATATTAGGAGTAAAATATATGAAATAAAATTATATCCACCATAAGGAAGTTTTTTAAGTGTGGACGTTATTCATTTTCAAAGGATACCCTGATATTAATTAATTCTTTGACCTTTTGATCTCTAATTATATTTAAAAAATGGTATATTTTTTCTAATATCTTGTATATTAAATGGGAGAATACAATTTGCACGATCCGGTACTAGAGTGGCAACATTTAACTATTATAACTTCTCTCTTTAACAATTACATATTTTCATTAGTTTATGGTGTTACAAGCTTTTGTGTAATTAACTTGTACGATTTATTTTGTTACATATTAACTTTTTTGCATATTACTATAGTACATTGTTGGAAATATTTTTTGATGGGACCTCTTGAAAAAACTTCAATCTTTTAATTCAGTGAAGCATCTGAAAACGGAAGTTTTTAAGTGTGGACGTTATTCATTTTCAAAGGATTACCCTCCTAACGGTGTTGTATTTTATGAAAATTTTATTTTATCTAATGATTAATGATCCCTTCTAAACGGACACTCGATAAAGGTTGGAAATTAGATTTAATGGTTTTATAGTGATTTTATATTAAAGGAGTCATTATAATTTGGGTTATTCGGTTTAGAATTTTTTTTTTTAAATGAGAAATTTCGATCATATATTTATAACTTTATCGGAATTCTTAATAAACTAAAAAAAAGTTTCGATTTCTTTAAAATGTCTCATTTTATTATCATAATAAAATAATACTACTGTAATATTAATATGATATTTTATATATAAAACCTGTACGTGTTCAAACCATGAAGGGTCGTGAGTTCAGTTCGCTATATTGTTTGTTTGTTCATTTAGGGTCAATTTATGCTACTGCTAAACGAACGATGCTGCAGTGGGAGTCCTAAATTTTGCCTACCCAGGTTTAATCAGGATAGAGATATTTAACCAGTACCTGACATCGCACTGGCTTGAGACCTCCATTTGACGTCTCTTTCGAAGGAAGGCATAACCTATGATTTTTTACTCCCTTTAAAAAACCCGACGCTCATCTTTCGGGTTTAAACCCGCAACCTTGGGCTTAGAAGGCAATTATGCTAACCACGAAACCACATATAAAGATAGTAAATATTAATATATTACATATATATGTACTGAATTTACGAGGTTTTCCCCTAGAACAATACTTGGTAAATAATAATCTTTTCTACAATTTCGACAAATCCATATATTAATATTAATGAAAAAATTTGTCCTATAGATGTGACGGCAGTGGCCCCGCGACGTTTTGACAACATTTATACTGGAGTTCTGACAATGGCCAGATCCTCCACTCATGTACTGTATGTTTGTGGCTATTGCGCCCTAACTCAGCCACTACTGGCTTACACCAGTGATGCGGCTGAGAGAGAGGCGCTGGGATCTCTTGGATTCGGCTTCTCCCCCCACTTGTGGACGAAGAGGTCCAGTCTAGGGTCCCTTTAGCCGATCGTATATATTGTATATAGTTAAGTTTGTTTGTATGATGTTTATTTGTTTCCAAACTTTCTATTAAACTCTAGAACAGGTTGTTTTGATTTGTTTGTTGTTTATTTTTTGTTTTATTGATTGTTTCGGTTTTGCATATATTTGAATTTATTCATTTCCGATTTTATGTAATTTGACATTATCATTATTTTCTGTATATATTGTATGAATGTGTATCACATCACATATAACTACTGTTCATTATAAAACAAATTTTAATAAATCTCAATAAACAACTAAAAAAAAAAAAAAATAAAATAAAAAAAGATGTGAAGAAATACGTAAACGTTACATGATGCAATTAAAGAACTCAGGAAAGAAACTAATGACTGAATTTTTTCTTTTTTTTTTTCTATTTCAATTTTATTATTTTGACCATATCGCAAAAATAATGTACTGGAAGCGGGACTCACGGCACAGTTAAATGAGTAGTACTTTGACAACAAAGCCTGGAAGAACCCGAAACATAAGAGGAAATCGTAAAAATAAACGGTTCACTGAAAGGGAGCTCTTTCCAAAAAACGAGACCACTTGAACGATACCTCCCTTCACCCTTATCCCCTCCCCTTGAAGGGCTAATAAAAAAGGATGGAAATGGATAGCTCAAGTACAAGGATCCAGCACTTAAGGGAAACCAGCGTTATTGGGCAGGCCATCTACTTCCGATGTCAGCAAACAACGCAAATATAAGGAAGTTATTTTATTGATTTGCAAAAGACCAAGCCATTAATGGGAGGATAAAAAAAAGGCTCATATATGGAGTACGAGGAAGGATATTCGAATTAACGTACACAGGAGAGTGAAGCTTGAAGATCTTAGAATAGAAAATAATTATAGATTTTTTAAAAATAAATGTAATCCACATTTCAACTTCACTCTTCAACCTCTTTTTATTTATCATCCAACGTTTCAGCCCTAGAACATTCTCAAGGATCGTAATGATATCATTTTTTTTAATTAAAAGAAAATAAACATTTTCATTCAACATAGAGTATATCAACAAAAAATAATCTGGTGCGGGCAACACACGACTTTCACTTACCTCCGTTTTTAAAATCGATTAAAGAATTTTCAATTACAGTAAGAGATAAAAATGAGTACAACCATTAAAGAATTAATTAAATGGAATTTCTATAGAAAAATGTGTTTTATTAAATAATCTATTATATTATAATCTAAAATAATCAGTTATTTTTATCGGCTTTTCATCACTCTCTATTAACTTTTAAAAGTTTGTGTATGAAATAATATTTTTTCTGAAATCTTTAGCATGCATCTGTAATATCTACGGTATATTACAGATGCATATTACTGTTCTTATGCTCAAAAAAGAAAAGTTGCATACAAAAATATTTTTTCGGATTTCTCCTTTAGTCGGTTATTGAATTCATTCAATTTATATATTTACCTCTTTTTCATCATTAGTAACAAGATAATACAGTTATTTTTATAGAATCATCAAAATTAAAGGTACTTTAGAGGAAGAAAATTTAAACTATCGGCATTTAAGCCCTGTCAAACCATTTTAGTCAGAATAAAACCTACATGATATTAAAGCTGATTAAATTTTACACCGATAAGGCGAGTTTAATCAAAATCGAAAAAAAGTGCAAAATGCATGGTATAAAGTGGCACTTCTGGTAAGCTCATTTTGATGAAAAAGGTTTTGTAACGTCGCGGGCGTATATTTGACTTAAATATGAAATTTCAGTTTCATAGGACTTTTCGTTTCCGCCCGGGAGTTACCACACACACACACACACACACACAGACCTTTTTGCGGGACTTGGTTATTTGGACTCAGGAGACCCTAGAACGTGTATTTCCGTTGAAAACTGGAATTCGAAAATTTTCACGATCGCAATACTTTCCCTTACTATATATACTAAGTGAAAGTAATAATATTAAGAATAAAGGAAAATAATATAAGAAGACTGGTTTGATAGCTTGTAATTAATAAGTAGCATTAGTTCGACTCCGAAAATATATTAATATTTCTAAAGTTAGGTATTTGGGCTGATTAATTTCTTCCAAAAACTTAATTTTGTATTAAATCACACATTTTACTCCCATCATCAGGACTCTGGTTTATACTATTTTAAAATTCATTTGGCCATTCTAACATTATCAATGATACAAACATTTAAAAGAAAATTCAATAAAAATTAGTCATTGAATGAAAAATCATATCTGAGCACAGTATTGTTTGGATCTTTGTCCTTAGAGTAAGGACATCTGTAGCTTTACATCCGTATGTTTAGTATAAGCACCCTTGGCTGTGTTAGACATGTTTTAATGTTATTTGAATCCTGAATTCGGTTCTGTCAATGTCAGCTTCAATTTTTAAGTCCAGAGAATATTTAGAAATAGAAATAGAATTTTTTTTTATTATTCTGGGACAGGTTCCCTTAAGAACAATTGATATGTACAATTAAGATATACGATGTGTCTGGCCAAAAGACCAAAGGATTATAATTAATTTTTATTTACAATGATACCAGAAAAAAAATGGATTAAAGTATATAAAAGAGTAAATAAAAATAAAAGAGTAATATACATAACACCTTATAGATTAAAGCGTTAAATAAAATAAAACATTGAAACTGGCTCATAATAACATATTCATTAACTGAGTTTAATATAAACAATAAATAATAAATTTTCTTTATGAATTGAAATTTGATTTGAAATATAAGGCTTGTAGTTCAGCTCTGTTTGGGATGACAGTAGGTACTGGAACAGCTGAGACTTGAATGATGGTAGGGATGAAGCATGGCGGATATGAGTAGGTAAGGAATTCCAAAGAGTAGTAGAGCGGACAAGAAAGGAGTGATCAAAAGTTTTTGTTCTATGGATAGGAATATAAAGGTCAGAATGGCGTGATCTTGTTTCGAGGGAGTGGATTGACGATTTAAATTGCAGAAGACTGTGATGAAGATATAGGGAGGCAGCTGGGAGTAGACGGTTTGGTAAAGGTATGATCCTAGGAAATATTGTCTGCGGATAGAGGGAAGGAGCCACTTTAACTCGCTGTAGCCACTTTATCTCTCTGTAATATTTAATTTTTTTTTTTTAATGGAATTCTTTATGGTTAGCGGTTTTGCAATAGCTCCCAGCGTAAATGTAATTTTTTTTTTTCCTTCGAAAAGAGGCAAGTTCGGCGGGATGGTAGTGTGGGGTGGGGGCTTGTGAAATATGCAAACTAGCGGTGGGGTCAAGTGGAGAGTTTGCCCGGCGGACACAACTCGCGGATGTTACCCGTTTTAACACTTGTTCCCTGTATCGTTGACCTTGAAATATTTTTCTAGCTCTGCATATTTCCCATAGCTATAACGCTTCAACCAAATTTGAACCACGTAATTTAAACTTTTTATTTTATTTTTTTAAACATAATTTATGGAAATTTACAACTGTACTCAATAATACAAGTAAATATGATAAAGGAAAAAAGACTTGTAGAATAATAACCCAATGGTAGCACTCCTCCAACTATTCTAAAGTAGAAGGTCTCGAGGCCATCTTCTTTTCAGACGCCTCGGAGGATTGTCAGGAATCGAAGAGGAAGCTAGGATTGAAACTAGTGGGTTAGAATGGGAGTGGAGTTTTTTATGGAAGGAGTGATATCGGTTTCGAGCCAGATCAGTTACAAATGGAACATTTAGGTCTTTATGGATGAGTTTCATTTGTGATAAAGTAAGAAGCGTTGAGGATTTTACCAAGGATTTTTGATTGTAAGGATTGGATATTGGAAGAATCTGATGGTTTAGTCGAGTCCCAAAGCTCAACTCCGTATGTCTATATAGGCCTTATGATAAGTCATGTGGATGGTTAGAGCGTTTGTCAAGTAAGTGTTGAAGTAATCGAAATCGGCGAGCAGTTTCTTGTAGTTTCAGTCTAGAGTGCGGATTACATTTGAGACGTTTGTCAAGGAGGAGACCTAGGTAGAGGATCTGTTCAGCCGGGACAGTCGGAATATTATTAAAGGATACTGTAGGATAGGATGTCATTGGTTTACGACGGAGGGTAAAGGTAATTTGGTGAGATTTGTCTGAATTTATTTTCATTCTTCAATTCTGACACCATATCTGGAGGTCTCTGATGTGGGATTGTAGGGTTTGAGAGGCAATAGTAGGATCGTTATTGACTGATAACACACAAGTGTCATCGGCATACGTGGAAAGGAAAGTGTTTGGGTATGTCAGATGTAACAGTCATTTGTTACATGATTTCAGTTATCCTTTTATCATGATAATTAAGTTTTAATCATCGTTTGATTTACCTAACGATAATACAATCTTTTGCTTAAGACAGTAGGAAAAATGACATGAAAAAAAAAACAATAACAATATAAATTACAATATTAATTTAAAAGTATATGCTTTGTTCTTTTGTGCGTGTATCGCTTTAATGATTTTTTTTGTAATTAATAATTTCGAATTTCAATGGGTTTTCAGAAGTTGTGGTTTTATCAAAATAGTTTTTGGTTTCTGTGTAGATAAACAGCTTATGTGGGAAGATTTAGTTCATAGAGAATTTTTGAAATTTTAGTATATCTTGGGTAGTTATTGATGATTCGCATGCATCTATTTTGTATTATTTCTAGTTTTTTGCAAGTCGAGCTCTAGACGGACGAGGCATAACAAATCTGGGCACAAATGACTGTTATATATAAATTTTGAGTGATTAAACTGGATTTTTTATTGAAATATGGGAACATTTTATGATTACATTGTTTGATTTTTACGGATTTTCTATTGATATGTTCGGTATAAGGTTAACGATTTATCTAATTTTAAGCCTAAGTATTTAACTGATTTATACCAGGGAATGTGGATTGAGTTTAATAAAATGTGAGGGTTTATGTTCGGTCTACGCTTAGTAAAGATTATTGCTTCTGAGTTTTGGCGTTAATTTTTCATTCATACAATATTTATTTATTTTTTTCAAGTTGATCTGTAACCTGTTAACTATGGTGTCAATACGACATGATGATCTGTATAAAGGCTGTAACATCAGCGTAATGAGACTTTATTACTTGCATGTGGCTTGGAAAATCGGATATATAAACATTAAATAAAGTTGGCGAAAGGCAGGATCCTTGAGGAAGGCCAGCCGTTACAGGAAGTACACTTCCAATAGGATTCTTATCATATTAACTCATGAACCTTTTTGCAAAACTTGATCATTTGACCCTAAAATGGGTAATTTTGTTGAGACCCCGAATTCGAGATTTTTTAAAAAATTTATTACACATGTAAGGTGAAAGTAAAAACTCTCATTAAAACAGTGGCTTTGCTTAGTTTAATAATTCTTAGACTGAGTTATATACCATTTAGAGCCTCTGAGAAATTTACGAAATAATAGTATACATTAAAATTCCAGTTTCAGCGAAGAGAATCCTGGAGCTGCTTGGAGCAGGGCTGCCAACTGAGGATTCATCATTGCCCCCGACACCTCCATTTGAAAGAAGACGTGGAGCTTGGGGAACTGTCAGATAAGACATGGAGGCACGTTGGGTATGATGGATAGAGGGCTTGCCTCTAGACCAAATGAAACATTGCAGGGAAATTGATGTCACAACAAAGTATTCAATATGTTCCTAGGATCAGGAATGTCACATTCCCAACGTTTTGATTTTTGTTTCAGCCATATCCCAGGGATATGAATCAGATGAAAATGATTTCAATATTATGAGATATTCACACATTATCCAAAAGCTGGATGTTAGGGTTAAAATTTAACATTAATACAATTTTTCTATTGTATAATTTTCTCAAATATCAATTATAAAACTAAGTTACATTTACTAAGCAACCAATTTTCTGATATTCGTTATAAATATAATTAAAAAAAAAAAAACGCTGCATATTATTACAAAATGGTTTCTGATTCCCAAATTACTATATTAGGGCATAACTGTTTATTGAGCTATTTTTGTAGACAGTTAACGAATATGAAAATCAGTCTATAATTCAAAGGATAATGGCCTGAAATGGTCTAACACCACTGCTATATTCAAAATGCTATATCTCTGCTATTTCTGCATCGATTTCAATGATTATTTTTTCTTTTTGTGGAAACTATTTACTTGTTTATTTATTTTTCTTTCTTTCGATTTCCATTCAGATAATTAAATAAAATTTCTCATTCAAGAACATAAATGTTTCTCTACCATCAATAATGACCGAGATATCAGGGAATCACATCTCTTATAAATTTGGCTTGTTCATATTGGGTAATTTCTTTGAAAAATAATTATTCGGCTTCCTTGGTTAGGAACTCAATAATTTTTTTCTCTATGTTAAAAACAAAAAAAAAAATGAGTTTAGAATTAAATAAATTTTAAATCTAATCGGCTGATGTAGACGTTTAGATTTTAGGATTATTGTTGGATTCCCTGATGTATTTTGCCAAACATCAAGAAAATTGGTACAATAGTTTCAGGGAAAAACCGCGCACGGCGCACAGTGGGCTAAATAACCAATTTAGGTGGACAAAAGTCAAGTCAAAAGTTTGGAATTTTCCAGTGCTTCACCTTTTTATTATTAGTTGGAAGACCATTAATACTAATATTTCCCACGATACCGTGTTTACAAATAAATTGTAAATGAATGAATCATTCCTGTTCATACAAGTGCCTAATAACAACAGTGGGATTATTTTTATTCGATGGTCATTTATTCTGTTCAAGGTGTATTCAGAGCAAAGTCTTTTTGCTTTTATTTAACAATGGGCATTATTGAGACAGGTAAGACATTATATTTCCAAACTCGTTATTGAATATAAATTGCAATCTCACCTGTAGTTGATTTACCAATTTGTAAATGTACGCCCTTATTCAATAACGAAAAACTATATAACCCCCAAGTTACCCCAAGGGTTTGTTTGTAGGATTTGTTTTACCGATCCTTCTAGTCTTTATATATTAAAAAGAATTTTGCGCTTTTTTTGCGATTTAGGTGTACATAATTTTTTTCAAACACAACACTACGAATAAAAAATTTTACAATCTATAATTTCAAGAATTTCCTAAACCATATAAAATACATCTATTAGCAGATTTTAGCAACTGCGAGTCAAAATCGTATTCTGTGACTTTTAACGTAAGATATAGGGGAGTTTTTAGCAAATAGGGGAGATTTTAGCAAATAAATTTGATGTTTAACCAAGGTGCGCTCGCTAATCGTGACAAAAAAAATAATTAGTTTTCATAATTTTTTAAAATATTTTTTTCCGTAATCTGGGACCCCAAAGGTTAAATATAGACAAGTTTCAGAATTTCGTCCACCTAAATCGGTCATATTGCCCACTGTGCGGCGTTGAGGGACGGTGGACAAAAGGTTTTTCTTCGTTTCGATTACAAATGTTCATTATTGGAAATAACAAACCGAAATCTGGTGCATTTTACAAACGCTGACTTACTTCCTCATTTTAAATTAGTTTTGAATGCTCACATTTACCGTTCACGTTTAACAAGTAGTTTAAAAATAGAAATTTCAATCAACGTTAATAACTTCATTTAATGTATTTTTCGTCACTCACCATTTTTCACTACAATCATTTTATTAATCTCAAATTATTTTTCTATTTTTTTTTTTTTTTTTTTTAGTAGTTAAACATTATTATTACTAGTCTCATTGCCATTGAAAGTAAACAAAAAAATGATCTGGCAAAATAATTCCTTTATTCGGCACTCAAATTATTTTATGGTTAATACTTATATTTTCTCCTAATAGGCTAAATTTAGGAATTCTACTGTAGCATCCTCCGATGACGTTAAATGAATAAACAAACTTATATTTTCACTAATTAATAAACTTTTAACTTATTTTTAATCAATGGAGGTGCATCGCAGAATAGAAACTAGTCGTTCGAAAAAAAATGGATTTAAATCATGAAAAACATTCCAGTTAATTTGTAGTGAGGCATAAACAGGTTTTATGTTGTTTTATGAACTTAAAAACCTAGAAATTGCTTACCAAGACGGTATTTGAACATTGCTGCAACATTTATATTAACCACTCTTTCCTTTTGATAGTGTTGGTGTATTTTTGAATCGCCCACATATTCTGATGATCTAAACTTACGAGTGGACTGATATTTGTTTACGATGTCATCTCTAATTCACGCCAACTTCTGGTATTTAAATGGGATATCAAAACTGAAAACATTCTTAGTCTTCCTGCATCTAATTTATACGGGTAGTCGTATTTTATTTATATGTACAATCCAAGACAGTAGTGAGGATATATCTAAATTGGTGTCCACCATCACTCAAGCTCCAGGAAGATTTATAGCACGGTTGGTCTCTTCATCCTCCAGTGTACTAGCATCCTTCCAGAGATTCCAGAACTTCATTATTAATAGCCATTTCCCTATTGTGACATCATTTAGTTTCTCATAGTAAATTTAATTGTGATACAGTAGTCTTTCTTTTGTAGTGTAGGCATGTCTTTACTTTCCCTTATTGTACACGATTATACATATATAAATTAACAGAATGGATAAGGATCTGGAGAATTTTTGAATATGAGTGTGCGTTTCTATAAAAACCATTCTTCATTACTTTGTACATAAGATAACATTTTTTTTTTTTTTAATCTTCCATTTTCCAACCGTACATTATATTGAGTTTCACATTCAATGTCCGTTTTTATAGTTTCTGAAATACATAAATGATTTTGCAGGTCTCTGTAGTTTTCTTCCGAATGTTTACATATTTAAAGTAAACAGTTACTAATCCTCTACCTTTGTATTATAAACATTAGCTTCCCAATCAATCACCCACTTTTTAGTGTACCTCCAAATATTAACATGGAAACACGAGATTTTCGAGTAATAGTACAAGTTTAAACTCGGCCATTCCCCGAGGAAGACCTCTGTCCGTAATAGACAACGATGTCCACAAACATACAGTAGAAGGAAACCCCTAGCAGACAAAGTTCTTCCGCACCCACCATATCCTCCCGACTTGTCTCCAACAGATAACCACCTGTTCAGGAATTTAGACAACTACGCCAAAGAAAAACTTTTTGAAAATGATGATCAAGTAAACGTACGTTTTCAGATTTTGTTTCGGTTCAAAGCTCAGAGTTTTTCAGTTCGGAAATAAAAAAGATGGTGTCACGTTGGGAAAAATGTGTAGAAAAAGAAGGTAAATACTTCGAATAAAATTATCTTATTTTCAATAAAAATCCTTTACCTTGAAAACGGACATTTCATGTGACACAACCCTATACATTACATACGTTAGGGGGGAGCCCGTGGCTGAGTGGTTAGCGAGCTAGTCTCACATGCTAAAGATTGTGAGCACGAATCCCAGTCCCAGAGGGACTTTTTCATGTACTATGTATACGGGGATTCACTCACAGTCTCTTCCCCGTGCATGTGAGACCTGTCAGCCAAATGGTGCCCACTCATAAAATTAGGCGTAAGGAGTAATTGATGACCCTACCCTATAAAATTACATCAAGAAACGTGAATGTAATCTCCCAGGAGGTTACACCGCAAGGCCAAGGGCATACACAGCGTGTCGCGCCACTGGAAGAAGAAGACGTTATACATCAATATTACTAATCTTATGTTCGGAAAAAAATAAATACCTACAAAAATAGTAGCTGTTGTCTTCTTTATTTTCAACTGGTATATTTATCATTTTTTAATCAATGCGATTAAATTGATATGGTTAGTTTTTTTTTAATGTACAAAATTACGTTTTGATCTATTACACTTTGCCATCTTTCAGGTAATTTTTGTTAGGCCATGATCAACAATTGAAGGACGACACAAGCGATATACGACTTCCAAGTCAAAATTTCAGGTTCTGAACCGAGCAAAACACTTTCTAAGGCATCATTGCCATACACTCTGTAAATTTTGTTAACCGAATTTTTAAAAAACAAAACAATGAATGAGGAAAAGATTTTGCGCGCAACATACCACTTTAAGATAAGGGATCTCGGTTGAAAGTGACGCATAAAAACACCTTAACTAATCATTTTATTAAATATGTGAACATAATTGACCACGTAAACATGATTTTATTAACACAGAGAGGATTAAATTGGAATATTGTAACACTCTATGAACGTATTTTAAAAAAAAAAGTTGAATAAAACGAAAAGACACGTGCGAATGTATAGTTTTTTTTTTCTTTTTTCTTTTTCAGATTATTCGTCTTTAAAGAGATAAATAACATTATTACACTGTTATCGCCATATTAAATACATAAATAAATGATAAATACGCTAAGTAAATTTGAGTCGGGTTCCCATTATATACTCGGAAAACGTGTTTCGCCGAACAATTAGTGTACAAAGAGGTGAGGGGTGAGGGCTAAGGGTGTAATATTGCTCAAAGTCTGTCCCTTGCTTTATCAAAGCCAGCCCTTTGGCATCACATTCCTTCAGTTTTTCCCACTTGAGCCCTGCAAAGGGTGTCTGAATAGGGGAGCCATACACAGGGCCAGGAAAACGTCGAATGTTGCGAGAAAAAAAAAAAAATTATAAAATAATTTGATACTCATGAGTATGCAGGGAATGGGCAGGGTAAAAATTATCATTTTAAAATTTCTCATTTTAAATTGTAGAGCAATGTATCCCTTCACTTAAACAACATTTGAAATTAAAAACAATTAAGCATTCTTTTAAAAATGTTAAGGCAGATATTAGTACTAAAATAATTCCTTTGTGTATAAAGATAAAACAAAACAAAAAAAAAATTATTTTTAATATCAAATGTTGTTAAAGTGAAGGGGTCCGTAGCTTACAAGATAACTAGCTGACAAGGCTAGTTCAGCATGTAATATATATTTTTTAATTAACAAAATACGTGTTAGATATATACAATATAAACAATTGATTAAAGGTATGTAATTTCTTTGATAACAACTTAAAAAACTAATGTTGATTATCGTTTAATTTTAAAATAAATGATGTTGTTAGAACCCTTGAAAATGGCAAAGGCCGAAACGTAGGGAGAAAGAAAAAGGAAATAAAGAAGTGTTGAGTGAAAATGGATAATTATATTTAAAAGAACCTAGCGATTGATTTATTCACTCAAACAAATTGTAATTATAATAAACATAATAAAACATATTGCTATGTTTATGACCGGCTTCATCAAAACTGTATTAATTACTATGTTTATTTATTATATTGTCTGTGGCTATTAGAATTCCTCTCTAAAAGTGTCGTGTTCACTAATTATCAGAAGTGTATTAGGTGCCATGAGAGGGATGCTTAAATGACCTACAGTTTCTTATAAATACAGTTATTATTAAAAAATAAAATAAAAAACACTAATATATTATAATTAGTTTATACTTCATAGGAATATGACTGAAAATACTGAGGGGAACGTTACTACTACCTTCGCCATACAATATTACAAAACGTTACTACAGGTAGAATAATCAGGAGTCAGTCTTTTTCTAAATATTTTAATTTTACCGACGTTTCGGCTCAAGCTTGTGAGCCATCATCAGGGCTACAAACATCAGAACAAAAGATATACATATCATTGTGGTAATGAAAATTTTTTTAATGTAGTGACAATGATAACATTTAAAATAAAACAGAATATATGCCAACATACCTAAATATTATTGATACAAATAATGATAATATTATAAACAATATGATGATGATAAGCATAAAAACAAAACTTTAGAATTTAATATAGAAGTAAAAATTATATGTAAACGTATCATTACTGAGCCATGTCCAAGCATAAACTGAGGAAAACCGAAAACATAGGTAGTGTGGCATGGTAGTATCGGTTTTCCTCAGTTTATGCTTGGACATTGCTCAGTAATGATACGTTTACAAATAATTTTTACTTCTATATTAAAGTCTAAAGTTTTGTTTTTATGCTTATCATCATCATATTGTTTATCATATTATCATTATTTGTATCTATAATATTTAAGTATGTTGGTATATTTTCTTTTTTCTTTTAAATTTTATCATTGTCACTACATTAAAAAAAACTGGTGCGGGCAACACACGACTTTCACTTACCTCGATTTTTAAAATCAATGAAAGAATTCCAAATACAGTTAGAGATAAAAATACGTGAAACTATTAAGGAATTAATCAAATTGAATTTATATAGAAACATGTGTTTTATTAAAAAATCTATTATATTATTATCTAAAATAATCAGTTGGTCTTATCTTCTTCTTATCATTCTCTATTAACTTCTAAAAGCTTGTGTATGAGATGATATTTTTTCTAAAATCTTTAGCTTTCCAACGGTATATCATACATATATATTACTGCTCTTATGTCAAAAACGAAAAATTTCATTAAAAATATATTTTTTCTGTTTTCTCCTTTAGTTGGGTATCGAATTTATTCAATTTATATATTTACCTGTTTTTCATCAGCGTTAACAAGATAATCTGGTTATTATTATTGAATCTAAAAAATTAAAGGTACTTTAGGGGAAGAAAATTTAAAATATCGGCATTTAAGCCCTGTCAGACCATTTTTATCCAAATAAAACCTACATGATATTAAAACCCATTAAATTTTACATCGATATAGCGAGTTTAATCAAAATCGTCGGAACCGTTTTCGAGAAAATCGAAAAAAGGTACAAAATGCATGGTATAAAGTGCCTCTTCTGGTAAGCTCATTTTGATGAAAAAAGTTTTGTCACTTCTCGGGCGTATAGTTGTCTTAAATATGAAATTTCAGTTTCATAGGACTTACCGTTTCCGCCCGGGAGTTACCACACACACAGACCTATTTGCGGGACTTGGTTATTTGGACTCAGGGGACCCTAAAACGTGTATTTCCGTTGAAAACTGGAATTCGAAAATTTTCACGATCGCAATACTTTCCTTACTATATATAGTAAGTGAAAGTAAAAAATTCATTATCGCATGAATATGTATCTCTTTTGTTTTGATGCTTGTAGCCCTGACGATGGTTCACAAGCTTGAGCCGAAACGTCGGAAAAATTAAAATATTTAAAAAAATACTGACTCCTGATTATTACATCTATAATAGTTTCTACGGTCGTCTATATATCCTCAATACAAAAAGTTACCTTTAGTCGGCTTGTGAAGATTAATTTTTCTGCTCGGATCTCTCTCCTTTTCTTGTGGATGGAACTGGACTGCTTCTCTCCCTGGACCCTAACTGGTCTCTCTGATTCTCCATTCACATCTGTGCTCCCCTTCCTTTCAAAAATACTATTTTTTGTAAACTGACACGCCTACTAATCTGCTATTGGTCATGACAAAAGGGGCGGAGCTGATTTGGGAAGTGCCCGAGGTTGGTTGTATAGCCTTTGTAGACACTAATTTAAAAAAAAAATAAAACTACCATCTAAAATACGGCGTTGTAAACTTTTATGATAGTATGCCTACCTCTTGGCCAGAACTAATCCCCTTGTCGGCTGCCGCTAGAGAGAGCTAATAAAACTTCCCGACGAACCTAGTCTTTTGACTTTTACCGACAAAGGCTGATTAATAATTTCTATTAATTGTTCAGATTAGAAACAATTCTTTATTGAGTAACATTAAAATCTGTCCAATTTAGGACATTTTTAATAGTGATAAAGTACAACATTCATACTACATTCACACGATATATACAAAACAATAAATTTATATAATAATAATACAATATACATATATACAAAACAAAATCAATAAAATTAATTTCTATTAATAATGAAATAATTTAACAATCCATTTAATTTCCTTCATTATCCTCGGTAGCAATTCTTAACAATATACACGTTATACTAAGGTGACCAAATTTTTAGATGTGCAAAGCGGGACAACTCAGAATGAGGGGGAGTATCAACAAAAAATTTCATAATAATAATAGGCTTACCGAACCCGAAGGTTCGATGCCGATACGATCAAACTTCGCCTGCACAGACTCGTCCAATGTTCGCCGGTCAAGCCCAAGCCCCTGAGATCAGCCTTAATGCAATCCTCCCATCGACGCTATGGCCTACCTTTCGGACGCCTACCAGTCGGTTCAGCGAATACAAACTATCTCGGAATCCGTTCCTCACCGAGCCCAACAACTTTACGCGCCCATTTGAGTCTCCGTGATGTTATCAAATTAATTATATTCACTGGGTACAAACTTCGCAATTCCGCGTTGTGCAACCTTCTAAACTCCTCAGTGGCCTGCCTCATCTCTCTTCGGATCAAATATTTTACGCAGTACCTTATTCTCGAAAACCTTAAGCCGTTGTTCATCCTTCAAAGTAAGCGGCCACGTTTCACATCCGTAAAGAACCGTCGGAAGAATAATTGTTTTATAAATTCTAACCTTTTAAGTTTTTAGATAGAAGCCGTGAGCTAAGTATTTTAGCAACTGAATAATAACACGCATTTCAAACCTTTAACCGGGACTTTATTTCTTCCTGGATTTCGTTTTTTTTTGTTAGCATTGAACCTAAATACTTGAATTTCTCTACGAGTTCAAAAGTAGGCCCTGAAATATTGATATCATCAAGATCGCCACCATTTCTTCTTTTAATCATATATTTGGTCTTATCAGTATTTAATTTGAGACCTATTTGTTTACCGGTTTTTATTAACACACTTGTATTTAGTTGTATGGTTTCCGTGTCTTCACCTAGCAGTACCAAATCATCGGCATACCCCAAAACCGGAATCTTGTCACCCATATTTAAAACTTTCTCGGTACACATCACATTTTCTATGACATATTCTAAAGCTATATTAAACAAAACAGGTGAAAGGGAGTCACCCTGTTTCAAACCCGATCGCACCTGAAATCTCTCGGAGTAATTATGACCGATTCTAACTTTATGAAATGTTTCCGACAATTACATCTCTACTAGGTTTACTAACTAACAAGAAATTTCATATAGATAAAAATAATATCGTAATATTTTTTTTTTTAATTTTTAAAACAGTACAATTTATAAATATTAAAAAAAAAAAATTGTATAATATTTTATTCCTTGACATATTTTTTATTTGAGTGAATTTGTTTCAGTAGATTGTTGTCATTTTTCAAATCTTCACAAGAATTGGACACATAAAATGGCTTTCAAAGTTTCAACACTTAATTTCGATATTTCTGAGGTCCACACTTGATTTACTGTAGAAAAAACGTTTAATTTTATGTTTTGATTCTTAAAGATAAATTTAAATTTTAAATTAATTTGTGAATATCTAACTGTTCTTTAGTAAACTATAATACTATATGTCTATAAAAATTTAAGAAAATATTAAAATGTTATAAACACATACTGTACAAATATTCGTTTCACATTTAAATTTTGAAATTTTTCCGAATTAATTTGCCCTAAACATAATTTACGTGAACATATTTTATTGTACTTTATAAGGAAATTAGTTTGATTGACTTGAAATATTTTCAAAATTTTATTCGTATATTTCTTTCTAAAATTTCTCCTAAGGTTAAGGTTGGTGATAAAGTTTTTGTCATCAATATAAAATATGAAGACTACGAGTATTTTAAGCTAAGTTTAAGAAAATTTAAGTATTTATGAAATATATAAATAAATTATTTACCTTTATTTTCTATGGTAAGTAGCAGATTTGTAGTATTTATTTTTTTAATTAGCGCCGTACGAACACGAAGTGTATTATCTGAGAGACAAATACAATGTAACTGGGTAGCAAAAGCAATATGTTAGTCGTCGTAGCCCGTAGGATTCTTAGAACGCAAAACAATGACTTTCATAAATATAAAATTTAACTTAATTCTAAAAGTCGGGACTTTTGAAAAAACTTAAAATTGTTAAAAATCGGTAATGTCCCGCCAATGTCGTAAAAATATTGCTTAAAAATATCTTTTTTTTTTTTTTTTTTTTTTGGGGGGGGGGGTTACAACATAACATGTGCTCTATTTATATAAGAAAAATAATATTTTTAAATAAGTAACTACGAAAAATAAAATTATAATATTTTTTATATTATTAAGATAAAAGTGTAAAACCAGTTAAAATGTTAGCCTATAAAGCTATGATCATGTATGGAATGATGTTTCAAAAAATAAATAAAAATACCAGTATATCGTCCGATTAGCCATAGTACCAAAAAGTGACGTTAAATAAATAAACAAACAAACAAAATACCAGTTTTTTTTCGCTACTTCAGGATATTAAGATAGACAGGCAATATTTAAAGAATAAATAATTTTTTAAGTTCGTGAAAAACGGAAGAGTTCCACTGGGAGACGAAGATAGTGGCTTTTTCTCGAAAATTCCCTGCAAGTCTGACATCATAGCTTTTTGAATTAACATATAATAATATGAAAAAATATATATTAAAAAAATCTTCGTAGTCACGTTTTATATAAATATAGCATATAGTGTTATGTAGTAGTTATCTAAGTAAAAAACTAATAATAATAAAACAAAAAACAAAATATAAAAATTATTTATGAAAAAATAAAAATATTGACTCACGTTTTCGATCTAAAAAAAAAAATGTTTTTTGAAACTTTTTTAGAAAACCATTAACATATATTTTATTCGTGAAAGTCGGTTGATCCGTTTAGGAGAATTTTTTTTTCACCATGAGTTTTTTTTTACACTTGCGATAGAATTGAAAAAAAAATATATGTTACGAAGGACCCTCCAGTGAAATAATGTAGCGAAAATTTGGAGATGTACCAAACCATCATAACCAGAAAATTTTTTGACAAACCTTTTTGTGGAAAAAAATATTTTTTGAAACCTATTTGTAATATCCATAACATACTTTTTTTTTCGTGAAAATCGGTTCAGCTGTTCATGAGAAAACATTTATTTTTATTTTATTTTACCCTCCATAACTTCTCTCCCATTAGGATTAAGGGGTTAAAAATTTGCGTAAGGTTGTTTCTCATAAGTGTGACTCAATGGTATAAATTTGGTTCTAATACACGCGGGGGCAGATGCCACATGCTTATTCGGCTAGACCCTTTAGTGCTTGAGACTTCACTCTTATTATACCACTGTTCCAATCAAAGATTTTCACCGTCAGATTAAGGTTTTCTTCCCACTTAGGACATAATCGCACTATCAGGAACCACTTATCAACAGAAAATGGGAGGCAGATGTAGGCGTTTTGTGAGATAAACCGCTTCCTTAATGGGGAGTAGGCCCTGGAGACTTGTGGAGACAATGGGAGATTAGCTTCTTGATAAATTCAGTTAGGAAAGAAGAGCAAGAGGGTTATTGAGAAAATAGGCAGTTTTCTCTCCGACTGAGCGTTAGCACAATAAGGCCTATCTCATTGCCTCTCTCAGCCGATAGCGACTCTGGGAATAGGACCAGCCCTCAAACTGGCTGTGTCCCTCTACATCCAAAACCTTTATCAGCAATGATTTTTTTTTTTTTTTTTACTTTTACTTACCTATACTTATATGATAGGTAAATATATATTTTTTTTTTATTCGTATATATTACAATAAATAAATAAATAATGATACAAAGGCAGAATTATTTGTTCTGTTATTTCAGCCTTGAGGCGAATCTGGGGTATGGAAACCTCCAGGGGCACACCCAGGATCTATAAAGTGGGTACCCAAATTGAGGAAAAAGGATTCAGTCGAGCGTGATTTAAACCTAATGCACAATTGTTGATCGTGAAACAGTACGAATTTCTGAAGTACTAAACCCAGTTGAGTTAAAGTCGTGTGTTGCCCGCATCAGATTTTAATTTTACTTGCCTATACATATATGGTAGGTAAATAAATAAATAATGGTGCGGGCAACACACGACTTTAACTTCCTTGACTAGATCAATATAGCGAGTTTAATCAAAATCATTAAAGCCGTTTTTGATAAAATCGTAAAAAGGTACAAAATGCTTTGTATAAAGTAGCTCTTCTGGTTAGCCGATTTTGATGAAAAAGTTGCTGTAGCATCTTGGGCGTATTGTTGTCTTAAATGTGAAGTTTTAGTTTCGTACGACTTATCGTTTTGCGCTAGACTTACCACACACTTGGTCATTTAGACTCAGGAAACCCTAAAACGTGTATTTCCGTCGAAAACTGGAATTCGAAAATTTTCACGATCGCAATACTTTCCCTTAATATATATTTCATATATAGGTAAGTGAAGAGCTTACCTATACATATATGATAGGTAAATAAATAAATAATGATGCTGAGGCAGAATTACTTATTCTATTATTTCTGTCTTGAGGTCCGGAGTATGGAGACCCGTGCGGCCGAGCGTGAGTTAGATCTATTCACCTCCTTGTACGGTCGTTGGCAGTGAAACGGTACGAATTTCTGAAGTATTGGACCCGAGACCTTTCATGGGTTGTAGAGGTATAGACTATTCATATTTGAAATATATAATAATAATAATAATAATAATTTTCTTACCGAACCCGAAGGTTCGATGCCGATACCACCAAGCCTCGACTGCACAGACTCCGCCAATGTTCGCTGGTCAAACCCAAGCCCCCGAGATCAGCCTTAATGCAATCCTCCCATCGAGGCTTCGGCCTACCTTTCGGACGCCTACCGGTCGGTTCAGCGAATACCAACTTTCTCGGAATCCGTTCCTCACCGAGCCCAACAACTTTACGCATCCATTTGAGTCTCCGTGATGCTATCAACTCAATTATATTCACAGGGTACAAACTCCACAATTCCGCGTCGCACAACCTTCTAAACTCCCCAGTGGCCTCATCTCTCTTCGGACCAAATATTGTATGCAGTATCTTATTTTCAAAAACCTTAAGCCGTTGTTTATTCTTCAAAGGAAGCGGCCACGTTTCACATCCTTAAAGAACCGTCGGAAGAATAATTGTATATAAAATATATGAAATAAATTGTATGGAAAAGTATTGCGATCGTGAATTCTCCTGATGATTGTTCCCGAAACTATTTAAATATGATTCCAAGATTTACCATTCACACCTTCTTTGACTAATTCGCATTATTTAAATACTTTGTATCATTTTAATTTAATGCTTATTTTTTTAATTTAAATATATTTTATTGATGTTTACAACTGTATTTAATATAAATACAATAAGGAAAATAGCTGAATTATAATTATGGGAGTGAAAGAGGCTCGTTAAGAAACTACCCAAAGGTAGGTCCAGAGGCCATCTTCTCTTCAATTGCCTCGGATGGTTGTCAGGAATAGTTGGGAGTGATAGGTTGCGGAAAACGGGATTCATGCGGTTGGAAGTTTAATGATGGATGATTTTTTTTTTTTTTAACGGACTGAGAGACATGTAGGATTTTACGAAGAGTTTTGTTATGTAAGGGTTGGATGCGGAATAATCAATTCTTAATTTTAAAACTAAATTTAGCTTTTTATTTTTTACTTTCACTAACTTATATATAAAATAAATAGTTAGGGAGTGTATTGTGATATTCAAATTTTTCGAATTCCAATTTTCAACAGAAATACACGTTTTGGAGTATTGAGTGGAAATGACCAAGCCCCGGAAAAAGGTTCGTGTGTGTATGAATTAAGACTGGGTCTGAAATTTATTTTAGGAGGTTATGGGGTGTTTAAACAACCTATTCATCGAATTCGGGGACCCAGATGAACCACTTTATACTCAGCCATAATGAAATAAAGAGGTTAAATTATAAATTAATGAAAGATTTTTGCGCTTTCTGTATTATTTCCTAGACTGGATATAACACCGCTTGGAAATCATAGCGGCTTTGACTTATACGTAGTCAGCGGATACAATGAGTAAATATACTACCTAGTCTTGTTACTAGGAAAAATATACAGATTTCAACAGAAAGAATAACTTTTTCAAAAACGTTATTATGAAATAAAATGTAAATCTATAGAGACTAAAACAAAAAAGGAATGACTAAATATGCCCTCCATTTGCCTTGACACAGGCATCTAATCTCCGTGGCCAACCATCACGCAGGACTTCTTGAGGAAAGCGCTCAACTGCCCTGGCCAGAGATTGTTTGGAGCTTTCCAAGTTAGTGTGTGCTCTGTGGAATGCCATCTTCTCCGTTTCAGACCTAAGCCAATCCAAGCCAGAGATGAACGCTGGGATGTTCTTTTGCAGCCTCTGCTGAGTTAGAGGATATTGGAATCCTGTTGGAAAACCCAATGACTTCTATTAAACCGAGTATCATTTAGAGGCTTGGCAACAGGTTCCGAAACATTATCCTAATAGTTTTCTTCTTCTTCTTCGTTCTTTCCTAATGGCTATGTCAGGAAGTGAGAGTATGAATATAGCGGTTCTCCTTAGGCCCCCCAGACTTCCAAAGAGCTTGGTCCAAAGGTCTGTTGGTTGGGGCCATATCTGCCTCCGTATGTTCTCCACCAATTGGCAGCTTTGCAGAATGTGCTCTGTGTTTCATCGTTTTGACCACATCCGCAGAGTGGGGCTGGATCCTATCTTAAATTTTTTTAAAAAGGTGTGACTTCATGTGGTTATGTCCAGTTCTGAGGCGAAACATTATAACATGTTCACTATCCTGATAGTTTTGAGCGTATTTTACAAAAGTGGAGCTTTGTGGTGCCATCAAAAAAGCTGATCACCAAGGGTGATGATATATGAGGACTTTCTAGGCTTCTCTAGAGCAGTGTGCGTACACACGATCATTTTGGTGATTACATTTTTCTTAGATTGTATTTTTTTTTTTATCGCTGGACGAAATCTTTCGATGAAGACCAGTAGTGTAACATTCAAAAGCAACTCACATCTATCCACTTATTATTTTTTTTTTTTTTTAGAAGACCAATTAGCTTTTGTCCTGTCATTCTTCGTAATATACTCACCTTAGAATACACCCACTTTTTATTATGCGAGACAGTGATCTGACAAAGATTCCTATTTCCTGAGACATGATTTGTTGTTTTCGTATAGGATTTCATCTGAGATGAGCAGCCACAGCTCTGACAGGATTTGCTATTCTCACAGTGCAGGGACGTCCCGCAATCATCACATACAAATAGGATCTCATTATATCCATTTGTAGTGCGGTACCCGAACAACAACTGCTGATACCCAAAGGTTTCAAAATGTTGAAAATCTCTGACCTTCATTTTTCAATTTCATGTAAGGCTGCAGCTACTCGGTTTTCTTTTTTAACCCACTCCATGTTAATTGAGCGAAATAAAAATACCAACTAATTGGGATTATTACCCTGACATGTAAAGAAAATAATCTGAGAGAGGTGAGGATTATCTGGATAATACCAAGGGATGTAAACAATGTTCAACTTTTGCAACAGTATTTATAGTAGAACTAGGTATTGCTTTAAAACACTTCAAGACTGACACATTTGGTTTGGTATCTTAATTATTAATTTTAATTTTTAGAACTTAAAAGAAAATTAAAATTGATTAATTATAAATTAGGTTTTAAAATAGTGGTGTATCTGGTAGCTTTGTGAAGCTCATTTTAAGATTACGCGAATCCGTGTGAGGATTTCAAGAGATTAAGAAATGTCTTGAAAAATCAGGCCAATCTTTTTACTTTATGTCATATATATATATATATATATATAAAGTTTTTGTTGTTCTCAGGTTTCAGTCAATGAATAAACAATTTTATCTATGCGACGTTTCGAGAATTTATTGTTCTCATTATCATGCCTTAACAATGGAAAAAAAAAAAAGAACATTAATATTATTATACAATAATTAATATTATAAATAATTTATCAAAATTATTTACAAAAATTAAAGATTCCGACAAATCTTCAATCAAATGTAGTAATCGAAATACCTTGTGAAGACAAATGCGGAAAGTCTTATTTTGGAACATCTGAACAATATTTAAAAAGGAGAGTATACCAACACAAATATTGCTGCACTTCAATTAAAAAAAAACCAAATAAACCTGACCAAACTGCCCTCTCTACTCATTTAAGAAAAACGGGACATTCATTCAAATTTCACTCATCCAAAATTATTTATTATGAAAAAATCAGCTTCAAACGAAATTTTAAAGAAATTATTACCATAGAGAAACAAAAAAATCGCGCCATAAATAAAAAATCGGATGTCCAAAACCTTAATACATGTTACTCAAATTTGATAAACACATATTAAAATTTAAAAAAATAAAATAATGTCTTAATAATTATACAAAATAAAATGAAAACATCTAAACAATAGGAGATACCCCAGACTCCTGACGTCATCATAAATTCCTAGAAAATCTTCCATACTTGAACTATTCTTTTTTTATCTTTTCAGTGTTCTTTCAAAGTTTGTAGACTACACATGTTTAATTAAGACACTATTTTGTCCAAAATTGTAAGTAATTTTATAATAATATCGTTAATGTAAATCCTAATTTAAAATATCTATGTACCTACTGTATGAGTATTCATTGTTCAATGTATTCTTTTCTATACCTTTAACAATAACATCATATTTTAATTATTGTATAATAATATTAATGTTCTGTTTTTTTGTTTTTCCATTGTTAAGGCATGATTATGAGAACAATAAATTCTCGAAACGTCGCATAGATAAAATTGTTTATTCATTTACTGAAACCTGAGAACAACAGAAACTTAAATTATCAACAGTCGAGAACTGATCAAACAATATATATATATATATATATATATATATATATATATATATATATATATTATATATATATATATATATATATATATAAATGGAAATTATTGCGATCGTGAAAACTTATGAATTTAACTTCTCAAAGGAACTGCACGTTTTAGGTTCTCTAAGTTCAAATATCCAAGCCGACCAAAAAGAATAAATATTAATTTAAAACAATGTCTGACTGCCTATTTTCGACTTTATTAATTAATTTTACTTTTTTTTAAAATATAGATATTTGATTATTCATCTTTATTTTATTTTTTTCAATTTTAGTTATATTATATTGTTTATATTCCTTAGATTCTCTCTGTTTAAAATATGTTTACTTATGTGAGAATAATACGCCCTGATTGCAGAGTTACTGTAAAGTGGAAAACCTGAAAGCAATTAAAATACTAAAATTCAGCTAAAACATTTAGTATAATATTAAATTAATAACAGTCGAATCAATGCGTGAAATGTGATGTGTCAAAGCAAAAATGGGGAACATTTCCACCCAGAAGTAAGGGTAAATATAATTGTTGAGTTCTGTATGTTAAACTGTTGTTCAAGTGTCATTAATTGTTCCAAGTTAATTAAACAAGAATACTTTATCTAAATGAAATAGCTTTATTACTGATAATGAAATTAAAATGAATCGTTTTATTTTAGTTGAAATTCCTGTATTTCCTCTTGCTATTTGTCAACAATCCTTTTAATTAACTCCAGATTTTTTTTTTTTAATTAAAACTAGCTCTTAATTAAGACATTGATTTCCAAAAGCTACTAAAGGACATTTTATTTTTTAATTGATATTTTAACATATTTGTTCTCTAATGGTTTAGTTATATCTAAACCCTTCATCAGTTTTTTTTTATCCATATCCAGACTTTAAAAACTTTATTTGATAATTTAATTTCGTTCCAAAAGGTGCTGAAAAAATTTCCTAACCAAAACGTGAGAATTTTCTGAAACTCACATTTTAAAAGAATAATTGTATTTTTTGAAAAAGGTAAAAAGACTGAAATAAATAGTATTTACACGCAATCAAAGAAAAAAAACGATATTAAATAAAAGTTCAAAACAAACTTCATAATTACGGACTTTCTTACTATAGTTCCATAAATAAATAAAAAGTTCTTTAAATATTCGCCTTCTTTATGAAGAATATACACTAAAATCTAGTTAACCAACAAGGAACGATATTTCTCAGAGTGATGATATGGAAATATACATAACTTAGTAATTAACATAATAAAGAAGTTAGTTAAGAGTAATGTAATGTTGAACGAGGGAGGTTATGATGACTGTTATCTCGCCGAAAATAAAAGTTATTTATTTATCATTCTTTATAGTTAAATATTGTTTACTCGTAGTTAATAATATAAATACATTTGTTAGATTCACAGAAAGAATAAGTAGAAGTTCAAAACAAATTTCATAATTACATACTTTGTTACTATAATGTCAAAAATAAATAAAAGGTCCTTTGATTATTCGCTTTGTTTATGAAGAATAGACACTAAAATCTAGTTAGCCACCAAGGAACGATATTTCTCAGAGTGATAATAGGTAAATATAGATAACTTAGTAATTAACATAATAAAGAAGTTAGTTAAGAGTAATGTAATGTTGAACGAGGGAGGTTATGATGACTGTTATCTCGCCGAAAATAAAAGTTATTTATTTATCATTCTTTATAGTTAAATATTGTTTACTCGTAGTTAATAATATAAATACATTTGTTAGATTCACAGAAAGAATAAGTAGAAGTTCAAAACAAATTTCATAATTACATGATATCTTATTATAGCGCCAAAAATAAATAAAAAGTTCTTTAAATATTCGTTTTCTTTATAAAGAATAGACACTAAAATATAGTTAACCAAGGAGGAACGATATTTCTCAGAGTGATAATAGACAAATACATATAACTTAGTAATTAACATAATAAAGAAGTTAGTTATCAGTAATGTTGTACGAGGAAGGTTATGGTGCCTGTTAATAACTGAAGTCGTGCGTATTCTTCCAAAAAGCACTACATTTTTCATTAAAAAAAAAAAAAAATTGTAATATATCTAAATAAATATTTTTAAAAAAAATGGTATTTTGGAAACGATCTCTTCTTTTTGGTAATTATTTATTTATTCCTAATACATAATTTAATCAACGTTGCGGGGCTAACAATGCCTCATCTTCAGAATTTACAGTCCAAACTATTAACAATTTAAATTTAAATTAATTTAAAAAATTAAACAAAACACAAATATCACATTTAATTAATTCATTATCATAGTACAACAATTTAAATACTATTACATCTATACTTACATTAATACATCTTCCAATATAGTCGAAAAATAAATTTTTTATAAGTTAAAAATCCTTATTTACTTTAATAATGGTGAGGTTTTTAAATATCTATTGATTATTAAAAATGTTAACATTTTATTTAACAATTCCATGTTCTATTAACCATTTTATACACAGGCTAGGAGTAGACTGGAGTTTGAACCTTACTCCCACTCGACCACACCTTTATACCAATGCATATATATGTATATTTTTTAAATATCAAAATATTAAATTTAAAACATACTTATGGTTAGAGGTTATGACAGATCTATTATTTATTGTTCTATGTAAAAAATTTAATTTGTTAATTATATCTGCATAGTTATAAGTTATTTTCTTTGAATCCAATTTATAATTAACTGTATTATTTAAATTTTTTGTTATGTAAAAAATGATTTTAATGATAAAAATAAATAAAAAAATCTGGTGCGGGCAACTCACAACTTTCACTTATAAACTATAAAGATACGTGAAACTATTAAAGAATTAATTAAATTGAATTTATATACAAACATGTGTTTTATTAAAAAATCTAATCTTATTATCTATAATAATCAGTTAGTTTTACCTTTATTTTATCACTCTCTATTAACTTTTAAAAGCTTATGTATGAGATAATATTTTTTCTGAAATCTTTAGCTTTCCTACGGTATATTACAGATGCATATTACTGTTCATATGTTCAAAAACGAAAAATTGCATTAAAAAAATATTTTTTCTGTTTTCTCCTTTAGTTGGGAATCGTATTCATTCAATTTATATATTTACCTGTTTTACATCGGTGGTAACAAGATAATATAGTTATTTTCATAGAATCAACAAAATTAAAGGTACTTTAGAGAAAGAAAATTTAAAATATCGGCATTTAAGCCCTGTCAGACCATTTTAGTCCGAATGAAACATAAATTTTATTAAAGCCCATTAAGTTTTACATCGATATAGCGAGTTTAATCAAAATCAAAGAACCGTTTTCGAGAAAATCGAAAAAAGATGCAAAATACATGCTATAAAGTGGCTCTTCTGGTAAGCTCATTTTGATGAAAAAGGTTTTGTAACGTCTCGGGCGTATAGTTGTCTTAAATATGAAATTTATAAAATTTATAACTCCGCCCGGGAGTTACCACACACACAGACCTTTTCGCGGGACTTGGTTATTTGGAATCAGGGGACCTTAAAATGTGTATTTCCGTTGAAATCTGGAATTCGAAAATTTTCACGATCGCAATACTTTCCCTTACTATATATAGTAAGTGAAAGTAAAAATCGATTAAAATGGTCCAATAATAAATAAATGAATGATCTTTCCGTTTCCTGTAAAATTGTTTAAATACAGTTTTTGTATAGTTGGCACATTCTCAATAAGCTCATGGAAAGTTCCATTTAAAGCCCTATCATTTACAGAATTAGGCTTGACAGTAATAATAATTGGGTATATCTTGCAAAGTACATTTTCCGCGAGCTCCCGTTATAGAGCCCAGCTTTTAGACTTAAGATCCATTTTCGCTGTCACATCTCATTGCTTTCCCCGCCTTATTTGAAGGCCGTCTCAGCGAATCATCAGGGCAACCTATGACAAAGAGGGAAAACGTGGAAATTCAGGCGATTTCAAAGTAAAACAAAAAAATCGACACCGACATATAATTTTTTTTTTCAAAATAAAATATGAAATGATACCTTGATATACATTCGAACCTATCCATTTAAGACCTTCTATATTTTACTACTATTTTTTTAACTTTCACTTTATCACATATGAAACATATAGTATGGGAAAGTATTAGTATCGTGAAAATAGGTGAATTCGAGTATTCCGGAAATACAAGCTTTAAGATCCCCTACGTCCAACGGGTTCCAACCCTCAGATGTTCTTAGGTTTTTTTAATGGGAGTAAAAAATCCTTATTTATGCTGTCCTTCGGAGGGGACGTGAAAAGGTCGTCAGGCAGTGCGATGTGAGGTGCTCGTTAAAGATCCCTATCCTAATTAAACCTGGATAGGCAAAATTTAGGTCTCCTATTGTAGCATCCGATTAGCCATAGCATAAAGTAACGTTAAATAAGTTTAATTAAAGTCCATTAAATTTTAAATCGATATTGCGAGTTCGATAAAAATCTTTAAAGCTGATTCTTAGGAAATCGTAAAAAGGTGCAAAATGCATATTCTAAAATGACTCTTCTAGCTCCTTGATTTTGTTGAAAAAGCAGTTGTATTATCTCAGATTTACAGTTGACTTAAATATAAAATTTTAATTTTGTACGACTTTTCGTTTTCGTGCTTGATTTACTTTTTTGATATTTTTTTCGGGAATTGGTCATTGGGACTCAGGGGACCCTTAAATTTTTATTTCCGTTGAAAATTGGAATTCGGAAATTTTAACGATCTTAATACTT
Source organism: Piezodorus guildinii (assembly GCA_023052935.1). Classification (NCBI taxonomy): domain Eukaryota; kingdom Metazoa; phylum Arthropoda; class Insecta; order Hemiptera; family Pentatomidae; genus Piezodorus; species Piezodorus guildinii. The sequence goes on along the minus strand of CM041295.1, from coordinate 29,905,017 downwards.
TCCATAGAAACATGTGCTTTATTAAATAATATTGTATTATTACCTACAAGGATCAGTCAGTTTTATCGGCTTTCAATCACTCTCCATTATCTTGTACTAGATTGTTTATATGATAATATTTTTTCTAAAACATTTGGTTTTCCAATGGTATATTATAAATGCATATTACTGTTATTATATTCAAAAAAAAAAAAAAAAACATTAAAAAATATGTTTGCTGTTTTCTCCTCTATTGATTTTTAATCGAATTGATTCTACTTAAATATACCCTTATTTTTGCTATTTCTAACAAGATGGTACAGGTATTAGAAAGAAAATTTTAAAAATCGCCACCTACGAAACGTCAGACTATAATCGAATTCCTGGGTAAATATATAAGTTGAATATTTTGAATTATATTTTAATCTGGCCATTGCTAACAAGATAGTTGAATTTTAATTTCCTACGACATTTTACTTTCACTTCGTATATATAGTAAGAGGAAGTATTGTGATCGTGAAAATTTTCGAAATCCAGTTTTCAACGGAATACACATTTTAGGGTCCCCTGAGTCCAAATAACCAAGTCCCGCAAAAAGGTCTGTGTGTGTGTGTGTGGTAACTCCCGGGCGGAGTTATAAATTTCATATTTAAGACAACTATACGCCCGAGACGTGACAAATCTTTTTTCATCAAAATGAGCCTACCAGAAGAGGCACTTTATACCATGCATTTTGCACTTTTTTTCTATTTTCTCGAAAACGGTTCCGACGATTTTGATTAAACTCGCTATATCGATGTAAAATTTAATGGGCTTTAATATCATGTAGGTTCTATTTGGATAAAAATGGTCTGACAGGGCTTAAATGCCGATATTTTAAATTTATGTAAATATATGAATTGAATAAATTCGATACCCAACTAAAGGAGAAAACAGAAAAAATATATTTTTAATGAAATTTTTCGTTTTTGACATAAGAGCAGTAATATATATGTATGATATACCGTAGGAAAGCTAAAGATTTTAGAAAAAATATCATCTCATACACAAGCTTTTAAAAGTTAATAGAGAGTGATGAAATGAACATAAAACTAACTGATTATTTCAGATAATAAAATTAAAGGTTTTTTAATAAAACACATGTTTCTATATAAATTAAATTTAATTAATCTTTAATAGTTTCACGTATTTTTAACTCTAACTGTATTTGGAAATTCTTTCATTGATTTTAAAAATCGAGGTAAGTGAAAGTCGTGTTGCCCGCACCAGATTTTTGTTTTGTGCTAGATTTACTTAACTGATATTTTTGCGGGACTTGGTCGTTGGGACTCAGGTGACACTAAAATGTGTAATTCCGGCGAAATCTCGAATTAGAAAATTTTCAAGATAATAGGAAATACTATATATTTCGTATATTGGTAAATGAAAGTAAAAAATCTATTAGCATAATAGAAAGTAAAATAAAAGGAGAGAAATTGGGGAAATATTTATTTTTACGTTCTGAAATTTAATTTTTTTTTTTTCCCATTCCGCCGGATTAAAAGTGTCCTTGTGGAAGTGAATAGAACACGGTATTTGTCTTATCGCGAGTCAGACATCACAAGTAATAGTTGGCATTACATAGTGCCCTAAGTCACGCCAAGTCTTTAATACTGTCTGTATTAGGCGATGCTTCGCGGGGGCTTAATTTCTTATTTTCATTATTCTCTTTGTTTTCGTCCGACGTCAGCCATCACGCCACTCGTCCATTAGAAAAATTGTGTTGGCGAAACCTCCAACACTTACAAGCCCTAATATAGGTCACATAGTAGTATTTTTAATATGAAAATTATTGTTGGCTTCCAGTTTTCACTTGAATATTTTTTTATAATTATAGACGTTTATGAAAGTACCATGTGATTATTACATTTAACTACAATCCTATTTTGTAAAATAAGGTGCTGCGTAAAATATTTGGTCCAGTGCGGTATGAGATCACTGGAGAGTTTGGAAGGTTGGACAACGCGGAATTTCGGAGCTTGTACACTGTGAATATAATTGAATTTATAGCATTGCCAAACCAACTGAAAAAGTTGGTTTCTTTTGAGTTTTCCCGACTGTTGATAATTTAAGTTCTCTAAAGTTCTTAGGTTATTGAGTTAGGTTATCTAAGGTTATTCAGAATATAATTGAGTTGATAGCATCGCGGAGACTCAAATGGGCGAGTAAAGTTGTTAGGCTCAGTGAGGAGCGGATTCCGAGAAAATCGGTATTCGCTGAATCGAAAGGTTGGCCGAAGCGTCGATGGGAGGATTTGGTAAAGTCCGATTACGGGAGCTTGGGAACGGTGAGCATTGGACGAATCTGTGTAGGCAGTATATAATAAATTAAAAAAATAAAAATAAATGTTAATTAAAAATAAAAATGAATCGCTCGAGCTTTCGAACTGTATGTTACACATCTGCTCTATTTTCCGACACGTTTTTATTTTGAAATTATAATATCTCTTTTTACTTTCCCTTACCTATATATGAAATATATAGTAAGGAACTTGCGATCGTGAAAATTTTCGAATTCCAGTTTTCAACGGAAATACACGTTAGGGTGTCAATAGGGTCCACTCAGTACAAATAACCAAGTCCCGCAAAAAGGCTTGTGTGTGTGTGTGTGTGTGGGTGAGGAGGGGGGAGGATGAGTCCCGCACGAAAACGAAAAGGTTCACGGAACTGAAAATTTATTTTTGAGACAACAATACACCCGAGATGTTGCAGCAACTGTTTTATTAAAATCGGCGTACCAGAATAACCACTTTATATCATGCAAATTAATTAACACACAACAGTAGATAATAAAAAATACATTTTATTCTTTAATAAAGTTACAAATCTAAAGTCGTACTTACGATTAACTAACAGAGAATGACTAACTATCTCTAACTCTCTCTTACTATATCTCTTTCCATCTCTCACACATCTCTCTAGATCTCCAAGTCTGTGGGGGAAGTCACAGGGGTTTTAAAGGATGAAAATGGAGTAGGTGGGGGAGGGGGGTAGGATTTCAGGAGACTTTAGTCCTCTGTGCTAGCCTGCAGCATGTGGCGATGGGTATGGGGTCTTAGGGCCCAGAAGAAATTAAGGACTATGACAGACCTAATGTGAAAAGGCATAGGAAGCATAAACATTCAGTTCTGTCACTCAGTTTCGGGTATACAGTGTGTGCCTGGGGTGGGTCTTACTGTTCCAATCACTGTAGCTCCCACTTTTTTATCAAGCCCTAGCCTTTTATTATTCATTGGATTTTTATTCCCTTTAATTTTCCGACACATCGCTGTAGCAGTGTACCCTTCCTGTTACAAAGACGTAACCTCAATTTCTGAAGAACTACGAACATTTTTTTCGTAATATTATGGATCAAAAAGGGTTTGCTTAGATGTGTTTTTAAAACTTTATTGTTATAGTTTTCTAATAATCTTAGGTTTCAGTCAATAAATAAACAATTTTATTAATGCTAGGCACAGTGGTTCCAAACGCACTTTTTCGAGACAAAAGTCTGTACTGATCGTTCTAATTTAGATATATCAGCCATTTTAACGTAATATATATTCTTAGTAAATAACAGTTACACGCAAGTAAATAGAACGTGCAAAATCATCAAAATCGGATCTCTAATTATTACTATATGTAATAATGACCTTACTTCAATTTTCAGAAGAGTTTCAGGTGTACGGGTACTAATAATAAATAAATTCTAATTCCACAAAAAGAGAATATGTCCATTAAAATGGAGTAGGTGTGGGAGGGGGGTAGGATTTCAGGAGACTTATGTCCCTTAGTGCTAGCCTGCAGCATGTGGCGATGGGTATGGGGTCTTAGGGCCCAGAAGAAATTAAGGACAATGACAGACCTAATGTGAAAGGGCATAGGAAGCATAAACATTCAGTTCTGTCACTCCGGAGATAGTTTTCGGATAATTGATATGATCCACATTTGTAGACCAGGGTGGTCGGTCAGTGTGCTTGGCCCTGAGAAAAGGGTAACTTCTAAGGGACCTTTCTTATAATTGCTAAAGGCACAAAAAAAGTTACATTAGTCATAAGGTTTTATGATAAAAGATAAAAGGGCTCCCTAAAACAAGTAGTGCAAAGATAACGTTGTATAAGGAAAAATTATTAAACGTGAAAATCATTTCTAGCTTCCCTTGTCATAGCGCGATAAAGATTTCAGTTGATGTAATTATTTGTGATTTTTTTTTAAGCCATTTTCTTGGCTACTTAGGTAATATGTTGTAAGGACCAAAATTATATTAAATACTCTTATTATCAATCTAGTTTTGGTTTAGTTCTTAAATATGCAAATTACCGGAGTTAATATTTAAAAAAAAAAGCGTTATTTTAACAATTAACAGAATTTACTAGGGAACCAACTTAGTCTCAAAGACCAAATTTATATTACTTAAATTCATCTTATAGATGAGTAATCTGTCACAATTTTTCACTCTGTGCCTTTTGAGATATTTCCGTGTTAACATCGCGAAAAATGAATTTTCGCCAATTTTGATAATTCATATACAAAAAAGGACTATGTTTTCAAGATCGAAATTTTTTACAGCAAGTAGGACTATGAATAAGCTATAAAGGAAAAAATAATCAAGGGTGAGTCTCTTTACCTTTATGTACTTATATCTCGCTAAAAGTCTCGTTTTTTTAAGTTATTTTCGAGATTTTTTTAAACAAATTGGTTGACTATTTAGGAAATGAGTCATAAGGACAAAAAATAAAAAGCCTGTCGTTATCGTATTGTTAATTTATGTTTTGATTTTCACACCAGACTGAAAAGACAAGAAACTGCTCGCAGATACCGATTGTTACACACTTACTTGACAAACGTTCAAAGCTTCCAATCTACTACAAAAAACTAATTTATATAGCCATTATTAGACCTATTTGGTATTGAGCTATGGGCCATCAAATTCCTCCCGCATCCAATCCTTGCAATCCAAAATCCTCTGAAAAGATCCTAAATGGTCCGTATTTTGTCACTAATAAAACTATCCATAAAGACCTGAATATTCCGTTAGTTGCAGACTTAGCCATAACTAGATATACCTCCTTTAATTCCAAACTACCAGCCCACTCAAACCCGCTTGTCCGTATCCTCTCATCTCCATCTATTCCTGATAATCCTCGGATGTGCCTGAAAAGCCGGTAGCCTCGAGACCTGTTAATGACATAAACATTGAAGTGCTACCGCTGGGTCAAGCCAATTGTTACTTCTTTTTTTTCACATTTACTTGTTTTATTTTTTCCTATACCCTTGTAAATATCAATTAATAAATTAAAAAAAAAATATTTTGATTTGATATGTATAAAATAACAGGAATAATAATGACTTTTCCATCACATGTTTTTGCCCGTGAAGCTGACTTAAAACGGCTGCAACGCTAAAAGTATTGGCTAGAAAAAATTTTTATTCATGGTTTTATGTTCACGAAAGGATAGCGAATAACTGGATAAAAATCACGAAAATCAAAAATGTCGAGCAGCGAGGTATGGACGATTTTGAATGGATTGACCATATAAAATATTTTATGTTCTATTAAGTCCAAGAGATGACAGATATAGCACTTATCTAATGTTTAAACATGATGTTATTATAGGGGGATATAGTCCAAGAATAAAGGTTTTTTTTTTTATATTTCTCTATAGTTCTATTATCGGGAATGAATTTTACGATGTGACCCATGATCCCCAAGCCGATGAAACCTCACCCCCATAAGAAGCCGGAAAGAACATTAAACCGACTTGAGGGGTGTTAAATGGTGTTAGTGTTAGTGTAAGGGGGGGGGGCGAGAAACCCCACTTCCGACCCCTCCTGAATTAAGTGGATACTTGATATTTGATCAGCTCGGGGTATACAGTGTGTGCCTGGGGTGGGTCTTACTGATCCAATCACTGTAGCTCCCACTTTTTTATCAAGCCCTAGCCTTTTATTATTCATTGGATATTAAATGGATTTTTATTCCACTTAATTTTCCGACACATCGCTGTAGCAGTGTACCCTTCCTGTTACAAAGGCGTAACCTCAATTTCTGAAAAACTACGAACATTTTTTTCTTTATTTTTATTTATATTTTATTGAATTTTACAACTGTGTATTACATAAATACAATAAGTAAAAGTGATGGATTATAATAAAAGGCGTATAAGGCTTGTGAAGAAACTACCCAGCGGTAGTACTTCGATGTTTATTTAAGTAAGTAGATCCCGAGGCCATCTTCTGTTCAATCGCCTCGGAGGGTTGTCAGGAATATGCGAGGTTGATAGGTTGCGGACAAGAGGGTTTTTTATGAGTGGGGAGTTTGGAATTAAAAGTGGTATATCTGGTACGAGAAAGGTCAGCCACAAATGGGATATTAAGGTCGTTATGGATGATTTTATTTGTGACGAAATAAGGATCATGAAGGATTTTGCGAAGGATTTTGGATTGTAAGGATTGGATGCGGGAGGAATTAGGTGGCTTAGTACAGCCCCAAAGCTGGATTCCATATGTCGAAATGGGTCTGATGATAGTGATATAAATGAGCTTTTTGTAGTGAATTGGAAGTTTTGAACGTTTGTCTAGTAAGTGCAGTAGTAATCGGTATTTACGGGCAGTTTCCTGTCGTTTTAGTCTCGTGTGAAGGTTCCATGTAAGACGTTTGTCAAGATGTTCTTAATATTAAGGACCAAAAAGGGTTTGCTTAGATGTATTTTTAAAACTTTATTATTATAGTTTTCTAATAATATTAGGTTTCAGTCAATAAATAAACAATTTTATTTATGCAAGGCACAGTGGTTCCAAATGCACTTTTTCGGGACAAAAGTCTGTACTGATCGTTCTAATTTAGATATATCAGCCATTTCAACGTCATATATTTTCTTAGTAAATAACAGTTAACGCAAGTAAATAGAACGTGAAAAATCATCAAAATCGGATCTCTAATTATTACTATATGTAATAATGACCTAATTTTCATCTTGCGCCTAGTATTCTTCTTTCAACGCGGAATTGCGGAGTTTGTACCCTGTGAATATAATTGAGTTGATAGCATCGTGGAGACTCAAATGGGCGCGTAAAGTTGTTGGGCTCGGTGAGGAACGGATTCCGAGAATGTTGGTATTCGCTAAACCGACTGGTAGGCGTCCGAAAGGTAGGCTGAAGCGTCGATGGGAGGATTGCATTAAGGCTGATCTGGGGAGCTTGGGCTTGACGAGTCTGTGCAGGCGAAGTTTGGTGGTATCGGCATCGAACATTCGGGTTCGATAAGCCTATAATTATTTATATAGACCTAACTTCAATTTTCAGAAGAGTTTCAGGTGTACGGGTACTGATAATAAATTCTAATTCCACAAAAAGAGAATATGTTTAAGAGAAAGTTTCCTTTTGCAGTGTTGGCAGTGTGCTGGTGGTTACTTAAAGAACTTTTTCTACCTAACCCCTTCGGTCTTGAATCCGTTCCAGGAAACTAAGCCTCTTGAGGACAACTAAGCACCTACTTTGAATAACTAAGTTGTACCCCGGGCTGGACCAAACCGAGGTCCGGGTAAATTAGGCACACCTTGCCAATGTATACGTAAATACACCAATACCATCCAACCATTTTAAGTCTCAACAAAACATTTATGACTATCCATTCATTGTTTTTTATAAATTGTTGTATTTATTACTTTGACTTACCTATATCTGAAATATATAGTAGGGAAATTATTGCGATCGTGAAAAATTTCGAATTTCAGTTTTCAACGGAAATACACGTCTTAGGACCCCCTGAGTCCAAATAACTAAGTCCCGCAAAAAGGTCTGTGTGTGTGTGTGTGTGTGGTGTGTGTGTGTGTGTGTGTGTGTGGTATGTCTAGCGCAAGAACGAAAAGTCTTACTAAACTGAAATTTCATATTTAGGACAACTATACGCCCGAAATGTTACAACAACTTTTTCTTCAAAATCGGATGACTAGGAGATCTACTTTATATAGTATGCATTTCGCACCTTTATACGATTTTACCTTTAATTTTGTAGATTTGAAAAAAATAAAAAAATTCAACTTATTTGCATGGATAAAAAACGGATACAATTATAAATTGGCCAAATTCAATAATCCACTACAGGAGAAAGGAACAAAATAATATTTTAGTGTAATTTTCGTTTTTTTTTTTAAGATTTTAACAGTAATTTAGAAAGCTAATGATATTAGAAAAAATATTATCTTATACACAAAGTTTTAAAATGTAATGGAGAGTGACAAAAAGGGTTTAAACTTATGACTGATTATTACATGTAACAATATAATATTGTAATTTTTTTTTTTTTTTTTTAATTGAAATTTACAACTGTACAAAAAATACATCAAGTAAATATGCTGTAATGTTATAATACATGGAATGAACATGAAGAGAAACTGCCCATTGACAGCACTCTTTGGTAGTGAGTCTAAACAAGAAGGTCTCGAGGCCATCTTCTTTTCAGACGCCTCGAGGATTATCAGGAATGGAAGAGGAAGCAAGGATTGAAACTAATGGATTAGAGTGGGAGTTGAGTTTTTCATGGAAGGTGTGATACCTGGTACGGGCCAAATCAGCAACATATGGAACATTAAGATCATTGTGGATGATTTTATTCGTGACAAAGTAAGGAGCGTTAAGGATTTTGGGATTGTAAGATTGGATACGGGAAGAGTTTGATGGTTTAGTAGAGCCCCAAAGCTCAACTCCGCAAGTCCATATAGGCCTGATGATAGTCATGTAGAGGAGTCTTTAGTAGTTCAGTGGGAGGTTAGGGCGTTTGTCAAGTTAGTGTTGAAGTAATCGAAATCGGCGTGCAGTTTCTTGTCGTTTCAGTCTTGTGTGCGGATTCAATGTAAGTCGTTTGTCAAGCAGGAGTCCTAAATATCGGATCTGTTCAACCGGGACAAGCGGAATATCATTAAAGGACACTGTAGGGCAGGATGTCATAGGTTTCCGACGAAGGGTAAAGGTAATTTGTTAAGATTTATTGGAATTGATTTTAATTCTCCAATTCTGACACCATACCTCAAGGTCTCTGATGTGGGAATATTGTAATATTAAATCTAAAACATATGTTTCCAACGAAAATAAATATAATTCATTAACTCTTTTTGTACTCTATTTATTAACTCATGAATTGGTTCTAACAACCGAGGTAAGTGAAAGTCGTGTGTTGTTCCGCACCAAATTTTTTTTTTTTTTTTTATTACTTTTACTTACCCACGTCTACATGAAAAAAATATTAAGGAAGAGAATTGCGATCCTGAAAATTTTCTAATTCCAAATATCAATGGAAATACTTGTTTTAGAGCCTCCAGAGTCCAGAAAACCAAGTCTCGCGAAATGGTCTGTCTGTGTGAGCGGTAAGTCTTGCAAATCGAAAAGTAACAAACGAAAAAGTTGCAAAACGAAACTGAACTTTTATATTTAAGACAACTATACGCTTGAGGTGATACAACTTTTCCATTATAATCAGCTCAACGGAAGTGCTACTTTATACTAAGCATTTTGTAATTTTTTATGATTTTCTCAAAAAATGCCCTAACGATTAAACTCGCTTTATGGAATTTAATATCATGTATGTTACATTCTGATAAATAATCATGTAGGTTTCATTCTGATTGATATTGTCTGACAGGACTTAAATGCCGATAGTTTAAAATATCTTTCTCTGAAGTACCTTTAATTTTGTAGATTAAAAAAAATAAAACATTTATCTTATTTGAATTGATAAAAAAACGGATAAATATATAAGTTGGCCGAATTTAATAATCAACTACAGGAGAAAAGATCAAAATTATTTTTTTGTGTAATTTTCGGTTTTTTAAGGTTTATAACAGCAATGTAGATGTATAATGTACCGTGGAAAAGCTAATGATATTAGAAAAAATATTATCTTATACACAAAGAGCTCAAACATATAACTGATTATTACCTGTAACAATTTGATATTGTTGTAATATTAAATCTAAAACATAGGTTTCTAACGAAAATAAATATAATTCATTAAACCTTCTTGAACTCCATTTATTAGTTTATAAATAATAGTCTGATAGGGCTTAAATGCCGATTTTTTTAATTTCCTTCCTCTAAGGTACTTTTAATTCTGTAAATTCCGACAAAAATTACCATATCATTTCATTAATAATAATAAAATATGGCTAAAATTACAATTTGAACGAATTTGATAACCAACTAGAAGGAAAACGTATTTTAAGATAAATTTTATTTTCTAAACCTAATAATAGTAATATATATGTATATTATACCTTTGGAAAGCTAGAGAATTTAGAAAAAAAAAAGTTTTAAATGATTTACAAAGTTATAACAAAAAGGGTTCAAACATATAACTGATTATTACCTGTAACAATTTGATATTGTTGTAATATTAAATCTAAAACATAGGTTTCTAACGAAAATAAATATAATTCATTAAACCTTCTTGAACTCCATTTATTAGTTTATAAATAATAGTCTGATAGGGCTTAAATGCCGATTTTATTAATTTCCTTCCTCTAAGGTACTTTTAATTCTGTAAATTCCGACAAAAATTACCATATCATTTCATTAATAATAATAAAATATGGCTAAAATTACAATTTGAACGAATTTGATAACCAACTAGAAGGAAAATGTATTTTAAGATAAATTTTATTTTCTATACCTAATAATAGTAATATATATGTATATTATACCGTTGAAAAGCTGGAGATTTTAGAAAAAAAAAAGTTAAATTATTTACAAAGTTATAAAAGGCAAAGACATCTGCGATTATTTTACATACAAAGTTTATCCTCTTTTTTTTATTTAACAAAAAAAAACATGTACCCAAAAAAACTGAATATAATACTTTAAAATAATTTTAACTCTATCTCATTGTTCTTAAATGTATTTTTACCCCCATTGTTTTTATTATTGTAGAGTCCAATGAAAATGTATTTTTTTCATTATGATCCCAATAAAATAAATTGACTTCTCGTCGATCATAAACGTACACGCTTAGTTATTGGCATATGACACTCGCAGGGGGTATTCAATCCATGCAACCTACCGGTTTGTCATCTCTGTCGTTATAAATAATGATCTGTCCTTCACAATAAGGACATGGTTCCTAGTGCGAATACGCTGTGTATGCCTGCCAAACTCCTCCCCTAAAATCTCAGGCATTCACAAAATCTTTACAAATTTACTTAATTATTACTGTTAAATTTGCAAAAAAAAAAAAAAAAAAAAAAAAAAAAAAAAAAAAAAAAAAAAAAAAAATCTGAATTATCACTTTCTCTTATTTCCATTTTTATTTTTTAATAAGGTGTAAGGTTATATAGTTATGTTATATTTTTTTTAATTTATAAATAATAAAAATTAAACGGGAGAATGATCATGCGATCTATAACATTATCATGTTCCGTATCTTTTTTTTCATGTGGCATCATCTTTTAATTAATTAATTTGTATTATTGTTGTTGGTGTGGGTTTTGAGGCGTTAAACCAGGTGAATGGCACCCCGGACTTCTTTGCAAATTTCTTCAATTCCTTCCTGCTACATAATTGCTCAGTCCGACGGTATACCTCAAGGTAATATCTTAGGTCCACTCCTTTATACGGTTTATACAGCTGATACTCTACCCCATCCTCGCACTTTCCTCAATACTTACGCATATATAGTAGACACGTGTGTTATTTTTACATAGTGACCCAACCGCTGCAGCCCAAACCCTACAGCCATCAAGGAATGGTGTCAGAACTGAAGAATCCTTACGAATCTCACCATATTACCTTTACCCTTCATCGCAAACCGATGTCCAACCCACTCATTCCTGTAAAACAAATCTGATACCTAGGAATCCATATTAACAAACGTCTAACTTGAAATCCTCATACAAGACTTAAACGACAAGAAACTGTTCGTATATACCGATTACTACAACACTTACTTGACAAACTATCAAAACTTTAGTCTGTTACAAAAAACTCTTATGTTAGCATTATCAGGCCCATCTGGACATATGAATCGAGCTTAGGCTCTTCTTAACAATCTATTCCTACCGCATCCGATCCTAACAGTCCAAAATCCTAAATGCTTCTTACTTCGTCACAAATAAAATCATCATAACGACCTTAATATCTCATTTGTAGCAGACTTTCCTCATACCAGATATACCACTTTCAATTCCAAACTCCCAACCTCCTTGTCCGCAACCTATCAACCTCACATCTGCGAAATTTAATACATATTTAAATACTACCGCTAGGTAGTTTTATTCTAATTCAGCACTTTTACTGGTTGTATTTATTGTATATACAGTTGTAAAACGCAAAAAAAAAACTAAAAAAAAAAAAAATTAAATATATATATATATATATATATATATATATATATATAATCCCGTCATCTCCTCCATTTTCCACCTTTGGATTTGTTTCTCGCTTATTTTCCCTCATTAGATTATGTGCGTGTTATGGAGGTCTTTTCAGACAGACTTGATGACAGATCAGCGGATTATGAATATGTTATAGATTTATCTTCGTACCTTCAGAGGTCGCCAGTAACTCACTAACAGCGAATTGAAGTGCTCCTACCTTCCATACGTAGACAATGTTTCTAGGGAAATACCTCTACCAATCATTAAATCTCAACATCCTCCATATTCACAGTATTCTTCAATTCAAATCTTCATTCACTCCTTGAAACTGATCACGCCATTCTGACCTTACATTCCTACTCATAGAACAATCTTGATAATTCTTTATATCCGCTCTGCATCTTTTGGAATTCCTACCTAATCATATTCGCCACGCTTCTTCCGTCTCTCATTCAAATCCATCTTTCCAACACCTTCTAAGATTCCAAAGGACGACACTAAATATAAAATGTTATGAATATGTTTATAAGATTTATCTTCGGTACCTTCAGGAGGTCGCCAGTAACTCACTTATACAGCGAATTGAAGTGGCTCCTACCTTCCATACGTAGACAATGTTTCCTAGGAAATACCTCTACCAAGTCATTAAATCTCAACATCCTCCATATATTCACAGTATCCTTCAATTCAAATCCTCAATTCACTACTTGAAACTAGATAACGCCATTCTGACCTTTACATCCCTACTCATAGAACCACATCTTTTGATAATTCCTTTTATATCCGCTCTGCATCTTTCTGGAATTCCCTACCTAATCATATTCGCCACGCTTCTTCCCTTCTCTCATTCAAATCCCATCCTTTCCAACACCTTCTAAGATTCCAAAGAGACGAACACTAAATATAAAATTGTTAATCCACTATCCTACTTTCAGCGTAAGACAATTTTTGTTCATTTTATCTAAATCCAAGAGTTATGGATTAATTCATTTATTTTATTTATTTGGAAATTGTTCAGCTCTATTATTCTATAGCAGATTTTTGTTCTTATTTTCTTTTGTTTATATTCCATATATTTTGAATATATCTATATAAATGGGTTTTATTTTTATTTTTTCACACATTTGTAAATAAAAGTTTATTTCCTTGGTCTCTTCGCCAGACATGTATATATTGTAGTGTATATTTACTGTACGACATTGTTATTCTTAAGGGACATGGTCCCAGAATAAAGTTATTTTATTATTATTATGATTTTTATTAAATATTAAAATTAAAAAAAAAAAAAAAAAAAAAAATACGAGGTCAATTTTTAGTATTTTGAAGTACATACCTATTCTTGTGTTTTAGAGACTTGTTTTTGTTCTAACTATTTTTTATACGTTCAACTCGCTATTATATGTATGTTAGATTCATTAATCTAAAATTTATGATGCCATCACAATTCATTGTATTTCTTCAACTTAATTTTAAATTTCTTAAATTGATATGAGGTAAGTGAAAGTAGTGTGTTGCTCGCACCAGATATTCTCGATTAAAAAAAAATATTATGTGTTTATATCCCTAATGAAAAGTCGGTAAATCTCGGTAGAGCACGATTGCGGGCAAGATAAAAACAGGAGCTGGCAGCATAAATTAATTAGAACTGAAATTCGAAAGTGGTTTTTACCTCAGCGAGGGTCCTTGTTTTTTTTATGATGAAGACAAAAACAAAATTTAACTTATGCCAACAGCTAACCTGTCAACTTAAAAAAAAAAAAGAAAGAAAAAAATAACAATTATTTTCACAATCTTTACTCTCTTCACAGAGCCCAGGAAAAAAAATTACGAGTTTATACATGAACAATCTTCCTAAATACTTTTCGGGAAATATTACTTGTTATTTATTAATTTTTGTGTTTTTGATCATCAGAACAGTATTTTAACGATTTTGATTAAACTCGCTTTATCAATGTGAAATTTTATGAGCATTAATATCATATAGGTTATATTCAGATTTAAATAGTCTGACAGGGCTTAAATATCGATATTCTAAATTTTCCTTCTCTTAAGTAAGTTTTTAGTTTTGTATATTCGAAAAAAATGAAACATATTGTCATTTTAGCATTGATAAAAACCGCTAAATAGACATGACATACGAATTTGATAATCAACTTAAGGGTGAAAAGCAAACATATTATTTTTAAAGTCATTTATTTTTTCCGAACACAAGAATAGTAATATGCCGTTGGAAAGCTAAAGATTTTATTTTTTTAAATATATCTTATACACAAAGCTGTAAAATTTGATACAGAAATACGAAACTGGAATAAACTTAAGATCAAACCAATGTTTTTTATCTTCATATATAAACTATATGATTCTTAACATTAACCAATAACTCCGCATACCTTATAAAGATACCTACATAAAGACAGTAGTCAAACTCAAGACGAGTTATCGAAAAGTGCTATTACTCAACAAATTCAATTGATATTAAGCAAGAAAAGGGACATAACTACGCCGTATATAAAATAAAAAGCACAATTGAGACGTTGATTTCCAAAAGGTACTAAAGGACATTTTTTACGAAATTGATTTTTTTACATATATGTATTCTCATCATTTATTTTTATCTAAATATTCTATTTGATGTTATCTAATGAACTCTCAAGTCCTTATAAAACGCTATTTAGAAATACGGTCATTTTTTTAATGTACTAATTACGCATTTATTTTCGTTCAAAATCATTCTACAAAAATTCATTTTATAACTTTAATATGATGTTATTATTATAGTAAAAAAATAATTCTAAATTGTAATGCAAAAAGGCCCAAATTCGCTGATTTAATAATTTATTAATGCGAGATTTTCGCGCTTCCTGTAAAATTTCCTAAAATGGATATAGTACCTTTTGGGAATCAACGTCTCAATTTTTATGCTGTCATTC
This sequence comes from Piezodorus guildinii, assembly GCA_023052935.1. NCBI lineage: Eukaryota > Metazoa > Arthropoda > Insecta > Hemiptera > Pentatomidae > Piezodorus > Piezodorus guildinii. The sequence goes on along the minus strand of CM041295.1, from coordinate 29,889,726 downwards.
CATAAAATCTATACATTTAAGAGCATTTAATTCATATTCTTTCTTTTTTTATTGAGTAATATTACAAATATGTTCGGAATGTTTCGAATTATGACTAAATGATATATTTTATCAACCTTGAAATAAAGTAATAGATTTATTACTTCCACTTACCTATATATGAATTATATAGTAAGGGAAAGTATTTGGACCGTGAAAATTTTTAAATTCCAGGTTTCAACATAAATACACGTTTTAGGGTTCCTGAGTCCAAATAACCAAGTCCCAAAAAAAGGCCTGTGCGTGTGTGTCCGTCTGTGTGTGGTAAGTCTAGTCCAAAAACGAATAGTCGAACGAAACTCAACTTTCATACTTGGGACAACTATACGCCCGAAATGTTACAGCAACTTTTTCACCGAAACCGGCTAACCAGAAGAGCCACTTTATGCCATGATATTTACACCTTTTTACGATTTTCTCAAAAACGGGTATAACGATTTTGATTAAACTAGCTACATGATCTAAAATTTAATCGGCTTTAATATCGTGTAGGTTACTTCCTGATTGAAATACTCTGATAGAATACATATTACCTTTAATTTTGTAGATTCAGAAGTATTATCCACATCATCTCATTAGGATTGATAAATAGCGGTTAAATGTGAAAGTTCAACTAATTCGAAACCCAACTAAGAAGACAAGAGCAAAAATATATTTTATTTTTTGAACCTCAGAACATTACAATAGATCTATAATTTACCGTTTCAAAGCTGAAGATTTTTTAAAAAAAGATTATCATATTTACAAAGTTGTAAAAGGTAATGCAACGTGAATTATACTTAACAATTTGATATAGCTTTATTTTTAATATAAATCATATGTTTTCAAACGAAAAGGAATAAACTGTTTATTTAAATTAACTAAGGTTTATTTAATAATTCTTAAATTTATTTTTAACAGCCGAGGTAAGTAAAGAGCGTGTGTTGCCCGCACCAGACTTTTTCTTTTTTTATTCCATTAGATTCTATATTTAAATATTTTATATTTTTTTTTCTTTTACTGCCATCATAGGAAAAAATGTAAGGAATGTGACATATGGATACATTTGAACTCATTGTTATTCTGCTGAGAAGGGATGCACCACTGCACGTATTTGATGGTATCCCACGGACTGCTTTCGAATAACATGCCTCAATATTCAAGCATCAATAAGAGCGCCCTTTTGTCAATGCGAAGAAGGGAACGATTTTTCCATTTGTTTCTTGATTTGATTAAACGTTTGTCTGTGAGAAATAATTTATTCTGTGCCCTCTGAGAGAAAAAAATCTTGTCCGCGCCTCACAACTTAAATTCACAACGGGAAGGAATTAGTCCGGGTGGCGGTCATTAAATGAAACAACTAAATAGTTTTAAACGTTTTAATGTTAAACCCAATTGTGGGTCAATATCTGGGCTAAAAAGATACATTTAAAATGAGATTAAATATACTATTTTAAAATATTGAGTAGAGAATGTAAATATTATAACATAAAAGGAAATAGATGTGTAAAGAAATCAATTAATTAAATTACAATGACTAAGATATACTAATGAGAGGGCTATACAGAGCAGATAATGGCCAAGGATAATGTAAAATACAAATATATGTGAAAAAAAAAAAAATTACATGAAATGAAAAACATTGAAAAATGGAGTACAGTGGAGATACGTATGTACTAATTGTGGAGATAACTAGGTACAATTTGTTAGTATGGAATATAGGCAGGTAGATAGGAAAGTACGTACAGTTGGTAAAACTGACCAATATAAAGTATCAACCCCCAGGTTTTTCCCCAACTTTGAGGACCCACTTTAAGGAGGCTGGGTCTGCCCCATGAGGGTCTCCACACCTTAGGGTCACCCCCCGACTGAATTATCAGAATAAATAATATTCTGCCTCGGATTCGAACTCAGCACCCGGAGAACAGTAGACTAGTGCTCTATCCACTATACCACGCCGCTACCATTAGGAGAATTGAATATAATTTTTATTCTGGGACTGGGTTTCTTAAGAATAACAGATTCGTACAGTTGAAGTATACAACATGTCTGGCCAACAGAAAGAAGGTCATATTTAATAATATTACAATTATAGAATATATGTATATGGATATATATTATAATAAAATATAGTAATATATATTATAAAAATATATATTAAAGTAATATAATAAAAAATTATTAGAAAATATTTTTAAAAATAATTAATAGATAACAGAGTTTAAATATGGACAATGAGGGGATCACTTGTAGCTGGGTGGCTAGGGTAACAGCCTCCCATGCCAAAGGTCACAGGTTCAAACCCGCAGGTGGTCCTAGGATTTTTTAATGGGTGTAAAAAATCCTTAGTTACGCCGTCCTTCGGAGTGGCGTTAAAAAGGTGGTCCCGAGCCTGTGCGATGTCAGGTACTCGTTAAAGATCCCTATTAAATTTAGGACCCCCACTGTAGCATCGTCCGATTAGCCATAGTAGCATAAAGTGACTTTAAATAAATAAATATAGACAATGAACAAATATTTCTCATCTTATAAAGTATGATGTCAAGAATATAAATATCACAATTGTTAAGCGTATTTTTGGGATAGTATACGGTTTTGGAAAAGTTGGGATTTGAATGAGGAGAGGGAACAGCATGGCGGATATGAGTAGGTAGAGAATTCCAGAAAGTAGAGGAGCGGACAAGGTAAAAGCGATCAAAAGTTTTAGTTCTATGGGTAGGAATGTAATGGCGCGATCTTGTTTCTAGCGTGTGGACTGAAAATTTAAATTGTAGGAGACTGTGGTTTTAGGATGGATGCTGGGAGTAAATGATATGGTAAAGGTATGATCCTAGGAAATATTGTTAGCGATTTGGAGGAAGGAGCCAATTTAACCCCTTGTAAAAATGTGTTACATGAGACCTCTTCCGAGTACTGAGGACAAATCTTAAAAATATGTTCATGATTTAATACAGTAAATAAATAATTGTCATTATTTTTTATTTGTTTTATCTTATTATTATATTTTAAATAGTCTCTTGTCGACTGCTGTTCTATTTATGGTTTTGTCGCGTTCCTTTGATTAAGTTCCTTCCTACACAATATATAACGATAATATTACTGATTCCGAGTCAACACCACTTAGCAACATCGCCCACACATCCAACCACATCTCAACTTAATTCCGCAATATATACTTACATTGTTATTTATAACTTCCATTGTGTGATTAATTAACATATTATTGCACGAAACCATTTTATTTTAGCATTCTCTCTGCTTCACAACACGCAACGGGTATTTTTTTATTAAACCTAAGTATATCCGTGTCTCGTTTATTTTTGCAAATATTATTTATAATATAACATGACGTAGGAATCATGAAAAATAATAAGGTCATTCATTCGTTTAAAAATAGTTTGTAAGTTTTTTTTTTTTAATTTTATTAATAATTTTAATTTTTTAGGTGAGCACTTCTATTCTTCTCAACGAAAATTATAAGGAGCCAATCGTGAGTTTTTTAAGTATTGATCAGAAAACAATAATATATTTATTTTATTTTAAAATATATATTTATTGAAATTTACAACTATATTTATATTAATACATCTACTAAATGTGAGTAGAATATGAGACAAAAACATGATACACATGCAGATAAACTATTCATTGGTAACACTCTATAAAAAGTTCTAAATAGTAGGTGAGCCAGCAACGAGAAATGCAACCCATTTTACCAAAATTTATAGTTTTCTTTTGCAATGCACCCATCATGGTAAAGCAAAAAATACACGTCTGTCGACTCAAAAAAACGGGTAAATAACAAAATGGCGGCCATTCAAAAAGGAAATACCACTCTTTTCTAACATAATTATGGTTACCATCATGGAAACGGCTCATCCGATGAAAATAATCGTTGCCAAATCATGAAGTATTTAACAAGCTTTTATTTGAGTGGTAAAAGACATTTGTATTTTCTGTATTCAACGATATAGGTATTAAAAAAAAACAATTTTCCGAAAATGAGATATCACTCTTTCCTAACATAATTATGGTAACAATCAAGGAAACGGCTTGTCCTATAGTAAATCATCAAGTATTTAATTTGAGTGGAAAAAGACATTTGTATGTTCAATATTCAACGATATAGAGGTATTACAAACAAAAATAATTTTGCAGAAAACGAGATATCACTTTTTTCTAACATTGTTATGGTTATTATCATGGAAACGGCTCATCCGATGATTATAATTGTTTTTAATCAAATCATGAAGTATTTAATAAGCATTTATTTGAGTAATAAAAGACATTTGTAAGTTAAATATTCAATGACATAGAGGTATTACAAAAAAAAAAACAATATTGCCCCGAAATAATTGGGGCTCTACTAAACCATCGAATTCTTCTCGTATCCAATCCATACAATCTAAAATCCTTAACGCTCCTTACTTTGTCACGAATAAGTTCATCCATAATGACCCTAATGTTCTACATGTTACAGAATTAGCTCGAACCAGGTATCAATCATTCCACCAAAAACTCCATTCCCACTTAATCCACTAGTTTAGTTGTTCCTCTTCGATTCCTGATTGTCCTCCGAGGCGTCTGAAAAGATGTCCCCGAGATCTTCTAGTTTAGAATATTTTTATAGTGCTGCCAATGGGTAGCGTCTCTACAGATATTTCATGTCAGCTTACTATGTCCATCACATTTCCTTGATGCATATAATACAGTTCATGAATCGAGAAACGTGAGGCCTGCGCCACTGGAATATATAATACAGTTAAAAATATCAATTAATAAGTTTAAAAAAAAAATGTTTATGAAACTAAAATTGCATAAAGAATTATGTTTGAAGAATTTTTAAAACATTTTTTTTAAAATTCAATTATGTAACAATAGAAATTATTATCTTTCACAATCACTTAAGTTAATGACCTTTTTGTCGCTATCTGTTACCTTCTACAAGTTTTGTGTGTTAGAAAATATTCTTTCTAGATTATTTAGCTTTCTGACGATGTGTTACACTTATATATTACTATTCTATTGGGAAAAAAAATAATAATAAGCAAAAACAATGCATAGTATAAAGTGGAACTTCTGTTTGGTCGAATTTTATGTTAATATTGTTTTACATCCCAGGCAGATAGTTAGTTGTCTTAAACATAAAAATTCAGTTCATTTGATTTTTTTTTTTTTCACTTTTCTTTTTTAGATGGTTACAAATACGTTTACATGTATGTATTGTTTTTTTGTTTTTTTTGTACTATATTAAAGATACTTTAAGGTGAGAATATTAAAAATATTGGCATGTAGGCCAACTGTTATAATCAGAATTGAACTCGCAGAGTATTAACGGCCATTAAATGTTACACCGATATAGCGAGTTTAATCAAAACCGTTCGAACCGCTTTCAAGAAAATCGTAAAAATGTGCAAAACACATAGTATAAAGTAGCTTTCCTAATTCGCTGATTTTGTTTAGATGTTAACATCTGTGTCATTTATGCTTCTTAAATATGGAATTTCCAGTCTTCCGGTGTTCCTCAAGGCATTATCCTAGGTTACATCCTTTACACAGTCTATACAGCTCATATCCCAACCCTTCTTAACACATTCCTTTCTACCTATGCCGATGACACCTGCGTGTTATCAGTTAATAATGATCGTATAATAATAACATCGCCTCTCAAACTATCCAATCCCTTATTAGAGAACTTGAGGTATGGTGTCAGAATTGGAGAATTAAAATCAATTCCAATAAATCCCAACAAATTACCTTTACCCTTCGTCGAAAACTAATGACATCCTGCCCTACAGTGCTCTTTAGTGAGCATGGGCCGGTTAAACAGATCCGCTATCTTGGACTCCTGCTTGACAAACGCCTTACATGGAATCCTAATACAAAATTGAAAAGACAAGAAACTGCTTGCCGAGTTCGCTTACTTCAACACTTACTAGACAGACGCTCTGACCATTCACTTAACTACAAAACACTCATTTTCATGACCATCATAAGGCCTATCTGGACCTACGGAGTTGAGCTTTGGATCTCTACTAAACCATCAAACTCTTCTTAACTTAACGCTCCTTACTTTGTCAAAAATAAAATCATCCACAAAGACCTTAATGTTCCATATGTTGTTGATTTAGCCCGTACCAGGTATCACTTCTTCCACTCTGATCCATTAGTTTCAATCCTTGCTTCCTCTTCAATTCTTGATAATCCACCGAGGTGTCGGAAAAGTTTAGACTCACAACTAAAGAGTGCTTCCAATGGGCAGTTACTCTTCATGTTTTTGTCATGTATTTTATCATTAATCAGCATGTTTACTTGTTGTAAAATAATATGCAGTTGTAAATTTTAATAAAAATATATGAATAATTTTTTTAGTTTAATACCACTTTTCAAAAAAAACATTTTGTGGGACTTGGCCATTTGGACTTCGGGGACACTAAAACCCGTATTTCCGTTAAAATCTTTATTTTTATAATTTTCACTATTACAATACTTACTATGTATTCTATATACAGGCATGTGAAAGTAAAAATTAGGTAATGTTGAAATAAATATATAAATGAGTGTACAAAGGACGTGGTACACTACTTAGTGCCTTGCGGTGCTGAGGAGTGGCAATAGGCTTCGCACTACGTTCCAATTACCTCACTAATGTCATGTAATTATTAGGTAAGGGGGCTGAGTGAGTGTCAAAGGATTGTCACCGCCCTAATAGGGTCTATTTTCCTGCCTAATATCTATTTTTAGGCCGATTTGCCATAAACAATGAGGTTCGAAATATGTTTTATTTTAAATGATTTATTTGTTTGTATATATATATATATATATATATATATTTTTTTTTTTTTTTTTTTTTTTGGGCACGTTTCCTAGACGTAAAGAGATACCCTACATTATGGCTCTTGCAAATAATTTCTTTTTTTAAACATGTTTTTAAAGGATTTTGTTGTGTTTTTTTATTGAAATAATATGAAAAATTTCGACACAAAAAATCTGGTATTCTTCTTTCCACATATTCTATTTTTCTGTCCATATATATTAGGTTGTGTCACATGAAATGTCCGTTTTCAAAGTAAAGGATTTTTATTTAAAATACGATATGAAAACAACAGAATTTTATTCAAAGTATTTACTTTCCTTTTTTTCTACACATTTTTCCCAACATGACACCAACTTTCTTATCCCCGAACTCTGAGCTTTGAAGTGAAACAAAATGTGAAAACGCACTTTGCACTTGACTATCATTTTCAAAAAGTTTTCCTTTGACGAAGTTGCCTAAATTCCTGAACAGGTGGTAATCTGTTGGAGACAAGTCGGGAGAATATGGTGGGTGCGGAAGAACTTCGTAGCCCAGTTCTTTCAGTTTTGCACGGTATGTTTTGAAACATGGGATATTTTGAAACATACCTCAGTGAGATCATGAGGTACCCATGTACTAGCTTTTTTACTTTCCCAATACACTTTCATTAACACTCCCTTCCCCAAACGCCTTGCAAATATTTCTAGCGGCCTCAGCTACTGAATGGCCGAGTTTAAACTCGTACAAAAATATAAAATAAAATCGCGTGTTTCCATGTTAATATTTGGAGGTATACTAAAAAGTGGGTAATTGATTGGGAAGCTAATTTTTATAATGCAAAGGTAGAGGATTAGTAACGGTTTACTTTAAATATGTAAGCATTAGGAAGAAAACAACAGAGACCTACAAAATCCTTTATGTATTTCAGAAACCATAAAAAACGGACATTTCATGTGAAACAACCCAATAGTTTTAATTGGTTCAAATATATATAATTCTAATAACAAGTTTTAAGAAATTATTCACCAGAAAAATGTTTCACCCACGGTTTTAAATTTAGATACGTATAGAGAATATTTGGTTAATAAATCTTAATGTTTAGTGGCACAATTAGTTAAAATTAGACGATTTCCAATGGATTTACCTATAGTTGTATGCCAGGCAGTAATGACAGACTTAATTCTTTGTTTTGATTAAAAAATTTCCATTTTCGAGAGATCTTTTGATATTTTATAATTTTAAACATTACTGTAACTATGTTTTATTCTTTTTCCTTATGGCTACAGAAGGTCCACGACGTGAGGGCTTTACCTTAGGTTATTTCATATCAAATTTCCAGTATAAGGGCCACCTTGAGTAGTATGAGCCCTACCTATTGTTGTCCATTCCAGGAGACCTTCTAGAAAAGTAAATGACCTTTCAGTTCAGCAATCCTGTAACAAATAACTAACAATAGGTTTTATTACATTGTTAACCGTAATAATAACTATCTCTCACTGATACTTTTTTTATTGTAAATTTAACTTTTGTTCATTAAAATATATTACAATATTTTACAGTCACAAAGTGATATTATTGAGGTGTTGATTTTTTCTTTCTTTCTCATACTGCTTAGGGTAATAGGGCAGAAGTGGTTAAAAAAAAAAAAAAAAAACGTTCCACTACAACCCATGAAGGGTCTTGGGCTCAGTACGTATAGAAGAAGGAGAAAGAAAGAAAGAAACTTTATTTATTTACATAATACTTACAATGTACACTCAATACGAACATGTTTGGTTTCATGATTTCAGTGGACCTTTTTTCATGATAACAGAGTTTCCATCATCCTTTGAATTTACTAATGATCATACAATATTTTGCTTAAGACAGTAGGAAACGTAACTCGAAAAACAAAACAAAAAAATAAACAATATAAATTACAATATTAGTTTAAAAGTACATGTTTGGTTCTTTTGTGCGTGTAGCGCTTTAGTGATGTTTTGTTGTAATTACCAATTTCTAGTTTTAATGGGTTTTCAGAAGCTGTGGTTTTATCAAAATAATTTTTGGTTGCTGTGTAGATATACTGTTTTAATGTTGGAAGATTTAGTTCAAAGAGCATTTTTGAAATTTTAGTATATCGTGGGTAGTTGTTGATAATTCGCATACATGTATTTTGTATTGTTTCTATTTTTTTATAATTGGTATTGCAATTCGAGCTCCAGACGTGCGATGCATAACAGATCTGGGCACGTATGACTGTTTTATATAGTAGTAGTTTGTTCTGAGTGCTTAAACTGGATTTTTTATTAAAATATGAGAACATTTTATAAATACATTTTTTTTGTTTTTTCGGATTTTCTATTTATATGATCGGTATAAGTTAACGATTTGTCTAATGTTATGCCTAAGTATTTAACTGATTTAGACCAGTTAATGTGGACTGAGTTTAATAAAAGTTGATGGTTTATGTTCGGTCTGCGCTTAGTAAAGATAATAGCTTCTGACTTGTTTGCATTTATTTTTAATATCCACATATTGCAATATTTATTGATTTGTTTGGAAGTTTAGCTGTTACCTGTTAACTATGGTATCGATGCAATATGATGATGTATATAGGGCTGTATCATCAGCGTAAAGAGATCTTATTACGTGCGGGTGGCTTGGAAAATCGGATATACATACATTAAATAAAGTTGGCGAAAGGCAGGATCCTTGAGGAAGGCCGGCCGTTACAGGGGTTATACTGGATGCCGAATTATTTACACGAACATAAAATCGTCTATTGTCGAGATATGAATGGATAATATGAATTAGGTAGAATACATATAGAGATTCGTACTGTTTCTAGGCCAACGGCAGTGCAATGAGGTGATTAGGTCTTAATCACGCTCAGCCGCCAGGTTTTTCCCCAATTAATTTGGGTACCCACTTTATAGAGGCTGGGTCTGCCCCAGGAGGGTCTCCATACCCTAGGGTCGCCCCCCGACTGAATTAACAGAATAAATAATATTTCTGCCACAGCCGGGATTCGAACCCAGGACCCGGAGCACAGCAGACTAGTGCTCTATCCACTAGACCACGCCGCTCCTAGAAGCGGTTAAGGTATCAATTTTTGTTGTTTTTTTTAAATGTTAAGTAGTGCAGTTTTTACTATATCATCTTCTCTAAAATAGCCTTAAAAGGCTTGAATCACATATTTTTAAAATTTCTACCTCTAAACATAAACGATTTCTGCTGGTTAGGAATGATAGAAAATTGTTAAAAATGGAATATGAAGGAATTTGACTACACCCTGAATGCGAAAACTATATTTTTCTAGTTTATTTATTTGAAAAAAATTTTTTTTTTCTTATCAGCAATAAGAGAAGTAAAATAAATGATTAATATACCGTTAGAAAGCTATATAATATAAATATTGTATTTCAGAAATAATGTTGTCCAACATACAAAGTTTTTTGAATTAATGCAGCGTGACGAACAGTGGATAAAATTTTTGATTATTATGGATAAATAGATGTGCGTATATTCAATAAAGTCTTTTATTTCTGTTAATGTTTTATTTTTCATGATTTTACTTAATTTTTTTAATTTTGCCTTAATAAAGTATTTTATCACTATAAACATAGTCTCATATGTGACAGCATTTAATATGACTAAATTAACAGTTTTTCATTAAAAAAATATCGATAGAGAATTCTATTGTTTTGCTATTTAATAAAAAACATAAAAACTGAATGCAATTCTTTAAACTTTTTTTTAACTGTTAACTTGTTGTTTTATTGTTTAATTCAAACATACTTATTGATATTTACTAATGTATTATATACATAAAGTAAATGTGACGGATATAGTAAACTTACATGAAATACATGTAGAGACGCTACAAATTGGTAGCACTCTAAAAATACTATAACATGGAAGGTCTCGGTGCTATCTATTTTCAGAAGCTTCGGAGAATTATCAGGAATCGAAAATGGAGTTTTTCATGGAATGATCGATACCTGGTTCGGGCTGATTCAGTAACATATGGAACATTAAAGTCTTTATGAATAAGCTTGTTAGCGACAAAGTAAGGAGCGTTAAGGATTTTACGAAGGATTCTGGATTGGATACGAGAAGAATTTGATGGTTTAGTAGAGCCCAATCCATAGCTCCACTCCGTAAGTCCATATCGTTTTAACGATGGTCCTATAAATAAGTCTTTTGTAATTAAGTGGAAGTTTGGAGCGTTTGTCCAGTAAGTGTTGAAGTCGAAAACGTCGGGCAGTTTCTTGTCATTTCATTCTTGTATGGGGATTCCAAGTGAGACGTTTGTCAAGGTGGAGTACTAAGTATCGAATCTGTTCAACAGGGGCTTGTGGAGTGTCATTAAAGGATACTGTAGGGCAGGATGTCATTGGCTTACGACGAAGGGTAATGGTAATGGGATTTGTTGGAATTTATTTTAATTCTCCAATTCTGACACCATATCTCAAGATCTCTAATGTGGGATTGAAGGGTTTGAGAGGCAACAGTTGGATCGTTATTGACTAATAACACACAAGTGTTATCAGCATAAGTGGAAAGGAAAGTGTTAGAATTGGTTGGGATATCAGCTGTATATACTGTGTAGAGAATGGGTCCTAGGATACTGCCTTGAGGAACACCAGCGGACTGAGTAAAAACAGATGAGTAGATTGTTAAAATTTGAATCCTCCGATTCTGGCACCATACTTCAACGTCTCGGATGTGGGAATGAAGAATGTAGGAGGCAGTAAGTTATTAACTTGTCAAATTCTAAATCGATTTTAACAACGGAGGTGTGTGAAATTCGTATGTTGCGCGCACCATATTTTTGTTTATTATTTTCAATAATAAACCTTTGTAATCGAAAAAAAAATCAACTTACGTTTTAAGATACGTAGAATCCAAATAACAAAAATAAAAAACGTTAATCCACTGTGCGCCGTAAGCCGTCCATGGCTTTTCTCCGAAACCTCTGGACCGACATGTGCGCAACGCACCTAATTTTTGGATGCGTTTCTCAGAAAAAAAAAAAATGTGTTTCATTTCAGTTAGGTTTTGTCCAAAAACTGGTGTGGGCGATGCTTTTGTTTTTGGAAAGTTTGCAGCCCCTCGCGGTCAGTTATCAAATATGTACGAGGGGATGGCATTTGGTTTTTGTTGTCACAGCCCTTCTCTTAAGTGCAGGCACATCCTTCTTCATTTATTTATTTCTTCACAAGTGCTCCGGGCAGATTTCCCCTACGTCAGGGGAAATTACTAATTAGTGGGAAACTTTAATGAGGGAAACGTATTTTGGTAGCACTGCCATTAGATCACTATGTCTAGTTTCTTTATAAATAATATATCTATTCGTTGAAATAATTTATTGTTTAGCATCTTTCAATTCCACTTCTCGCACTAAATAATTGAAATTTTAAAAGTTACAATAAACTCTGATGTGGTGTGGCCAACACACGATTTTCACTTACCTCGGCCCTTAAAATCAGTTTAAGAACTATTATATAAACTTACAGTACTAAGAAGTTTTAAGTTAATTTAAATAAAAAATGTATTTAGTTTCGTTTGAAAAATATGATTTAGATTAAATTATGTAACTATATTAAATTGTTACTTATAATAAACATTAATAAATTCATGCCCTATTCTTCACTTTAAATTGACCTTTTACAACTTTCTATATAAGAAAATATTTTAAATCTAAAATTTTAAACACCACCGGTATATTATACGTTTATATTACTGTTCTCGACGAAAAAACAAAAACTACTTAAACAAATGTTTTGGTTCTTTTATCAAATTCGTTTTCTCTTTTCATTGTCAAATTAGTTCAACTTGTATATTTAACCATTCTTTATCTATGCTAATAATAATTATAATGTGGTTAATCTTTTGGAATGTACTTTTACTTGTTCTATTTGGTTGTAAATTTTAATATATATATATATAGAAGGTCTCGAGGCCATCTTATTTTCAGACGCCTCGGAGGATTATTAGGAATCGAACAGGAAGCTAGGGTTGAAACTAGTTGGTTGGGGTGGGAATGGAGTTTGTCATAGAAGGATTGATATCTGGTTCGGGCCAAATCAGCATCATATGGAACATTTAGGTCTTTATGAATGATTTTATTCGTGACAAAGTAAGGAGCGTTGAGGATTTTAGATTGTAAAGATTGGATACGGGAAGAATCAGATGGTTAAGTAGAGCCCCAAATCTCAACTCTCAAGTCCATAAAGGCCTTATGATGGTCATGTAGATGAGTCTTCTGTAGTTAAGAGGAAGCTTTGACCGTTTGTCTAGTAAGTGTTGAAGTAACCGAAAGCGGCGAACAGTTTCTTGCCGTTTCAGTCTAGTGTGGGGATTCCATGTTAGACGTTTGTCTAGTAGAAGTCCTAGATAGCGGATTTGTTCAACCGGAACAAGCGGAATATTATTAAAGGATACTGTAGGGCAGGATGTCATAGGTTTACGACGAAGGGTAAAGGTTATCTGGTGGGATTTGTTGGAATTTATTTTAATTCGCCAATTCTGACACCATACCTCAAGGTCTCTGATGTGGGATTTTAGAGTTTGAGAAGCAGCAGTTGGATTGTTATTGACTGATAATACACAAGTGTCATCAGCATAGGTAGAAGGGAAAGTGTCAGGATGGGTTGGGACATCAGCTGTATAGACTGTATAAAGAATGGGTCCTAGGATGCTGCCTTGAGGAACACCAGCAGACTAAGAAAAGGAGGAGGAGTAGGAACCATTGTGATTTATTATAAAGGATCTATTAGAAATATGTAGGAGAGAGGAATGTTTGGAGTTTGTAAAACAATCCCGGGTGCCGTTGGAAAGCCAAAAAAAAAAATTAAAACAATTCTTTTATACAGAATTCTGAAAGTTAATGTAATGTGACGAATATTGCATCAAGTTCAGTGATTATATTAAATATTTTTTTTATATTGTAATGGTATTTAATCAAACGCATATGTTTCTAACAAAAATTAATAGAACTCTTCAAACTATTTTACTTTCAATTACCTATATATTAACTCTATGTTTATTCAATAGTTCTTAAATTGATGTTAACAACCAGTTTTACTGTAAGTGGAAGTCGTCTGTTGCCCTTACCAGATTTTTTTTTTTAATTTCTATTGTTAGCTGATTATCCTCTCTCTTTTTCCTCTTAATAACTTTCCAAAAAAAAAAAAAAAAAAACTGCAAGAGTAATTATTTTATTTTTCCATGGCCCTCATTATGTATGATGTAATTAACAAAGCAATTAGAGTTAGCTACATCGCTCCCCTGGATGATATGAATAATGTGAGCAAACAAGCATTGTACTAAGATGGTACTCCAAAGCCCTCACAAACTCCCTACCGCTCTAGAGAAGCGTTCTAATTACGAATTCGCATTGTATATACTGCGTCTCATTAAGCGGTAGTAATTTAAAATTCTGTATCTTAAAAACAGAAAATTTGTAATTATTTTTTACATTTAAGAATAATTAATATTCGTTATATTTTCTCATTATAGTCATAACTTTTCTTTTGGTTTAATATTTTTTTAAGATATATTTTTGCCCTTTCCCAAAAGAAGTTGATTTATTTTCGTATTTTACGTTTCGGACTCTAGAGCCATCCTCAAGTATCTGTAAAAATATTTTTTAAAGATATTTCTAACTGCATATTTACTTATTGTGTTTTTTAATACAGTTGTAAATTACAATAAATAAAATTACAAAAAAAAAATGATATTACCGTACATTTTTCAACCTTTACATTAATTATTTTATTAATAAAATTATATTTTTTCCTAAAAAAAGGCGTACATATCATGCATGGTTGTCCTCATATAATCTTTCACTGTTTCATCAGCAGTGTTGTCTATTTGTCTATTCACTCACTACGCCAAAAATTATAATTTTAAAAACAATTGTAAAAAAAGTCATATTTTGATTCATCCATTTTTTTTTAACCTGGTGCGGGCAACACACGACTTTCACTGACCTACGTTTTTAAAATCGATTAAATAATTTTCAAATACAGTTTGAGATAAAAATAAGTGAAACTATTAAAGAATTAAGTAAATTGAATTTTTATAGAAGCATGTGTTTTATTAAAAAAATCGACTGTATTATTATCTTAAATAATCTGTTTTATCGGCTTTTCATAATTCTTTATTAACTTTTACTAGCTTGTGTATTAGATAATATTTTTTCAAAAATCTTTAGCTTTCTAACAGTATATCATACATGTATATTACTGTTCTTGTGTTCAAAATCAAAAAGTGCATTACACAAATATTTTTTCAGTTTTCTCCTTTAGTTGAATATCGAATTCGTTTAACTTATATATTTACCTGTTTTTATCAATGGTAACAAGATGATATGGTTGTTTTTATAGAATGTATAAAATTAAAAGTACTTTAGAGAAACATTTTTTAAAATATCGGCATTTAAGCCCTTTCAAGCTGTTTCAGTCAGAATAAAACCATATCATGTAAAACCCATTAAATTTTACATCAATATAGTGAGTTTAATCAAAATCATTGTACCCGTTAGTGAGAAAATCGTAAAAAGGCGCAAATTGCATGTTATAAAGTGGCTGTGGTTTAGAGGTGGGCATAATCGAATGATCGGAGTTCGATGATTTAAATAATTTAATTCTTGCCCCTTCGCATCGTTGATTGGCTTATAAAGGTAGTTTTTTTTTTTTTTTTTTTTTTTTTTTTTTTTTTTTTTTTTTTTTTTTTTTTTTTTTTTTTTTTTTTTTTTTGCACTATTTTAAATCTAATTAAATGAAAAAAAAAATCTGAGATTTACAAAGTCTAAAACCTAACGATAGTCGAGTAATAGCTCCTTGAAATGTCCAAATATGCTTTGAAATAAAATTTTAATTTTCTGTATGACGTTGAGCAACGCTTATTAATACTTTAATCTAATTTTGAGGTTTTAACTTTTGTATATTCTGAGAAATTTTCTCTCCTTTCATTTGGTACCATTTGGTTTTCTGTGCGTGTCATAAAGTAGATATATTTGAGTTTTTCTGATGTTAACTTTAGATGTGAGCAAAATTTTATTTTATTTCCTGACCGTTGACATTCGGACTATAGGTTTTATGATCTTTTTCGTTCTTTTGAGGTCTGGTATAGGAATATTTTTATGGCAAATAAAATGTATAAAAATTCTGAATAGAGACATCCGAATTGCCTAGCGATATGAAAAATTGATAAAAATCTGTCGAGCTATTTTGGAGGAATTCTACCACAAACACCGTGATACAAGGTTTTTATATATTAAATTATCCTATATTTCGGGAAAGGTATTTTATCATTTATATTTTTATCTTATCCGGGAATCAAATATTAAAGTTGGTTATTAAAAATAAAGGGATGAAGGAGATAAATGTAATAGGGTTACTTCATAAATTCCTGATAAGGTAAAAATACTTAATATTTATGTATTGTAATATCCAAAATATTCAACTTAATACTTCTAATCATAAAATTTTAATATAATATCAACCTTTATGTGGTTAATCTCACTTTATTAGGTGAATGAAAACGTCGAGTTTATTAATATTTTATATAGTAAGTATAAAATCTATAAAAAAACAAAAAAACAATGTTAATAATAATTTTTTTTCTAAAATATTTATCTTTAGAAATAATATATTATACATCTATATTAATTCGTTATCTCTTTTGTTCATTCAATTACTTCAACTTGTTCATTTAGCCTTTCTTTATCAATGCTAATAATAATTATAATATGGTTAATCTTTTGCAATGTACATTTACTTGTTCTATTTGGATGTAAATATATGTGTGTATAAATTATGAAAATTTTGGAATTTCAATTTTCACCGGAGATACTTGTTTTAAGGTCTCTTGAGTCCAACTGAATCAAATGGTTTAAATTAAAGTCATTACACCGATGTAGTATTTAATAAGCATTAATATCATGTTAGTTTAATTATTATTGCAATGGTCTGGCAGGGCTTAAATGCCGATTTTTTTTATTTTCTTCCTCTGAGGTATCTTACGTTTTGTGGATTCCAAAAAATTATTTATATCATTTTATTAGCATTGATTAAAAAAAAAAAACCCACCTAAATATAACAAGTTGAACGAATTTGAAAACCTACTATTTTCTTATTTATTTCGATATATTACAATTCGTCTCAATGGACAATAATAGAATAGAAATAGAATAGAAAAAAAAAATTATTCTGGGACTAGGTCCCCTAAGAATAACAGGTTTGTACAGTATATGGAAATATACATGTCTGGCCAACAGACAGAAGGAACATAATTAATAAATAATTACAATTATGGGTTAATATATGTGTGCATATCATAAACGCATATACAAACATATATCCAAAAAAATAAATACAATGATAAAATTAAAATAAAAACAATTCTTAGAAAATATTTTGTTGTACGGAATTAAAAATTAATTAATAGATAACAGCATTTAAATATAGACAATGAACAAAATTATTCTTCATTCAAAGTGTGATGTCAGAAATATAAATGTTATAGTTTCTAAGCGTCTTTTTGGGATAATAAAAGGTATTGGAAAAGTTGGGAATTGAATGGGGAGAGGGAAGCAGCATGGCGGATATGAGTAGGTAGAGAATTCCAGAAATTAGATGAGCGGACAAGGAAGGAACGATCAAAAGTTTTAGTCCTATGGGTAGGAAAATAAAGGTCGGAATGGCGCGATCTTGTTTCAAGTGGACACAAGTGGACTTGGGATTTAAATTGTAGGAGACTGTTGATGTATGGAGGGTGTTGAGAGTTAATGATTTGGTAAAGGTATGATCCTAGGAAATATTGGATAAATACCTAATAAATAAATAAGTACCCTATAATAATAGGGTTGCAAGATCACATTCATATTATATTTGCCGTATAAACGATAGAAAAGTGAAATTACATAAAAAAAAAATATTATAATATATTATACATCTATATTACTATTCCCATGTTTAGGAGGAAAAAAAAATAGTTATTCTCTTTTCCCATTTAGTTGGGTATCAAATTCTTTCATATTGTACATTTACCTGTTTTTTTTTTTTGTTTTTTTATGAATACCAGCAGGATAAAATGGTTAGTTTTTTTTTAAATCATCAAACGTACATTAGAGAAGAAAATTTAGCCCATTCTAATTTCAGGTTCGAATTTGATCTAGCTTTTGGATATTTGGATATTAACTTGAAATTGGTATAGCACTCTTTTGGTTTGTTCCCACGTTTTTATCATTGTGGTAGCTATTGACTCTTTAACTAAAAACATAACTTATATTTTCTTATGTGTACGTTTGGTAGTTTCTCATAAAATAAAAATATCACTTAAAATGTTTTTGTTACCTTCCTAAAAGTTATTTAAACTTTTTTTTTTTAATGTTTATGATGTTATTTCTATCTTTTTTGAAAAAATGTGTTCAAATAAATCAACAATACTTTCGAGAATTTACTTTAGAATTTTTTAATATTTCTGACACTACATCAGAAATAACCATTACCAAAGCAGCTAAATCAAAAAATATTTATTGTTCTTGTCAAGGGAATCTGTAGTGAACAAATCGACATCAAATGTTTGTTCTATTTGGTATTAACTATATCTATTGGGTTATATATATTATATATATATAATATATATATATATATATATATATATATATATATATATATATATATATATATATTATATATATTTATTATTAATAATTTTTACTTTCTAAAATCCTTGATAAAGATTTATCACGAGAGCTATGAGTTTTACAGCGATAATGTTCACAGCTAGAGAAATAGACTGCCATAATAGACCCCATGTCGGTGCTAAGCCCCTTCCCCCTTTGATCCCCCCTCAGACCCCCCTAACCTAGCCCTGATAATCCTCCTAGGTGCTTGAAAAGATAATGACCTCGCAATCTTCTTAATTATCCCAGTAATTTATAGCCCTGTCTATGGGTCATCCTTATTATGACCATTTTCATCTCATTTATCACTAATCTTCGTACATATTTTTTCACAAATATAACAATAATAGGATTAGCGAACCCGAAGGTTCCATGCCGAAATCGCCAAATGTAGCCCCCGAGATCAGCCTCCTATTGAAGTTTCGGCATACCTCTCGGACATGCCAACTTTTTCGGCATCCGTTCTTTACTGAACCCAACAACTTTACCTGCCCATTTTAGTCTCTGCGAAACTACCCATTAAATTATACTGACAGGCTAGAAGCTCCGTACTTCGGCGGTGTGTAACCTTTGAATTCCATTGTGGTGTCATCTTTCTACCAATTCGGGATTTATAAAATTGTTATAAACACTAACCATCACATATCTTGACAGAACTTCGAAGGAAGTATTTGGTTGTAAAATAAGTTCTTATCATTTTTTAATATTTCAATTTAGTCCTCTCTGTGTTTTTAAAATCATGCTTACTCGGTCAATAATATTTACATAATCTTAAAAATCGTTAGTTCAGATGTTTTGTCTACCTAGATTCATATCATTAATAGGGATTGCAATCCGGAAAAACGGATCCGGTAATCCGGCGGATCCGGCATCGTCAAGCGCCTACCGGATCCGGTGCTAATGATAGCAATATTCGCCAAAAAAAGAAACGCATTTTAATGAGTATGTATTTTAAATGCGTTACATTTGGTGTGCGTGTGTGGTGGTGAGTCGTTCGACGCTAAATTCCATCACACTACCGGTTCAGTTGAGTACCATTCGTTCACGAGACAATACATGTTTTATTGTTTTTTCAGTGCTTTGTTTAAATGTAAGTAAACAGACACTATTTTCTTGTTTTTACATAGAGATCATTTAGTTTGCTATAGAGGGCGTTTGTAGAACAGATCGATCCCGTTAACTGCTTAAAGCAACCATTTAAAATTTGTTTTAGAGAAATTACTCAATTATTACAAAGTGTCAAGTACAGAATTATATATGAAGCACTGCGTCCATATCTATTGAAATTTATTGAGACTGAGCTATGATACTGCTCGCGTCTTCATACATTTCACTCTCTCAGACAGTTCAATTAATTTATTAAGTGACTTTATAAAATCTAATATAATTAATATTGAGTAATTAACTGAGATGGAATTTGTGATTACAAGATTAAATTATTTGAGAATGCAAACTAACAAGTCTTTTATTATGATAGACACCGTCATCATTTGATGAAGGTGTCTAATGAATGGCATGATTTTCAGAATATTCAGCTTGTATTATTAGTATAACTCTTTAAATTCTTCTTCTTACAATATTTGATTTTCAAATAGTATTTTATTAAAAATTTCTTTAGTAAACACTATCAAAAATAAATTTTTATTTTGAAAAAGAAACGTTTAAAATAAATCGCGTCACCTACCAGTCGACTTGTAGTGGCGCTACAAACGTAGCCTGCTGCTATAAGTTGATTATATATGTGTGTGTTTTATAAACTTCCTATAACGAGTACAATTATTGTTGATAACACACTAATAGTTCAGCTTGGACTAAAAAGCGAAGATCATCCTAATTTTGACGTCAGAACCGGATCCGTCCGGATTGATGAAAATTCGACCGGATCCGGACCGGATTGAAAATGATGCCGGATTGCAATCCCTAATCATTAAGTGGTACTTTGCTTGCTGAAAATGTTAAAGAAAAAAATTCATTTTCGCCATTTAATGATTTTTTATTTCAAAAAGGGAAAATCAACTACACACACGGTTATCCAAATTTGCAGTTTGGGTGGCGATGATGCTTTAGGAGAAGCCCCATAAGTTGTTTGCTTGGTTCAGAACCGGAAAACTTAACTGCCGATTATGAACAAATTCATGGATTGGTCGCAGACAACCCTTACACTACAAGACGGGATAGCACATATATAATTGTTCAAAGATATTTACAAGAATCTTAATTTTTTATTGAAATCCCATGTAAAAAAAAAAATGCTACGAACTTATTTTTATAGGTAAACAACCCAATAGTTTACCTACGGAAAATAAAGCTCGTTTAGCTACGACTTTTTTTCTTCTTGATTTTCGTTTTTTCAAGTTATCCTAGAACCTAAAATACATAGTTATTGAAAATTAAAACTATATTGAAATAAATGTATCCAGTTTTAGGAAATTATTAAACAATTACATGGTACACTTGTGCAGAAATAACCCAATCGCAGCACTCTAAAAGATAATTCTAAACCAGAATTTCTCGCCTCCATCTTTTTTTTTTAGTCGTCTTGGAATATTGGTAGGAATCGAAGAGGAAACTAGTGCGTTAGAATGGGGATAGAATTTGTCGTGGTGGAATGGTACCTGGTTCGGACCAAAACAGCAACATATGGTACATTAAGGGCGCTATGGATGCGTATGTTCGAGACAAAGTTAGGAATTAGGATTGTATGGATTCGGTAAGATGATTCCATAGTTTAGTAAAGCCTGAAAGCTCAAATACGTAAGTCCAGTTTGTGTTTATAATAGCCAAGTGTCTGGCGCCCGGAATTGCTTTATTTCTACCTTCTACCTATTTCTTATTATACAGTCCTACCTTGCAGATAGGTCTTTCCAAATAAATCACCACAGTTCCTATTCCTCTCTTTTTTTCTCAATCTGCTGGTGTTCCTCAAGGCAGCATCCTAGGACCTGTTATTTATACAGTCTATACAGCTGATAACCCAACCCATCCTAACACTTTCCTTTCTACTTATGCTGATGACACGTGTGTGCTATCGGTAGATAATGATCCATTTACTGCCTCTAACACTCTTCAATCCCACATCCGAGACCTTGAAGTATGGTGCCAGAATTGGAGGATTAAAATTAATTCTAACAAATCCCACCAAATAACCTTTACCCTTCGTCGTAAACCAATGACCTCCTGCCCAACAGTATCCTTTAATGACACTCCAATAGCCCCTGTTGAACAGATTCGATACCTAAGACTCCACCTTGACAAACGCCTGACTTAAAATCCCCATACAAGACTGAAACGACAAGAAACTGCCCGACGTTTTCGACTACTTCAACACTTACTGGACAAACGCTCCAACCTTCCACTTAATTACAAAAGACTTATGTATATGACCATCATAAGACCGATATGGACTTACGGAGTAGAGCTATGGGGCTCTACTAAACCATAGAATTCTTCTCGAATCCAATCCTTATAATCCAGAATTATTCGTAAAATCCTTAACGCTCCTTACTTTGTTACGAACAAACTCATCCATAAAGGCCATTATATCCCATATGTTACTGAATTAGCCAGAACCAGGTATCAATCATTCCATGAAAAACTCTATTTTCGATTCCTGATAATTCTCCGAGGCTTCTGAAAATAGATAGCACCGAGCCTTCCAGGTTATATTTTTAGAGTGCTGCCAATGGACATCTCTTCCTGTATTTCATATCAGTTTACTATGTCCATCGCATTTACTTGTTTTATATAATGATACAGTTGTAAATATCAATAAATATGTTTCAAAAAAAAAAAAAAAAATAGCCATATAAAGTGGAGTCTTTATTAGTTAGGTGAAAAAGTTCTGGTACGAGTAGTCCCATGAGAATAACGAGAAAAGTACAACATAAATGATAAGTCTATGGTCGTTACCTTCATTGTTATAATCAATTTAAGAATTTTCAATTTATGTTATAGGGATAAAAATGAGTGAAACTAATTAAGAATTAATTAAATTGAATTTCAGTTGAAACATCTGTTTTATTTTTAATTTTTTCATGAAGAGATAATACAATATGTCACCTTCTGGGGCAATGAGTATTACAGGTAAAAGAAATCATTCACCCCATTTGTACATTGTAAATTTAAAAAAATAATAAAAAATAAAATAGAAAGGAAAAAAAAAAGAAAAAGAAAAAAAAAGGAAATACAAAAAAAAAAGTAAATAAAAAAAATATATAATGCGAAAAAGAATTGAATAATTAATAAAGACTAAACAAAGAAGAAATACGAGTATATATACATAACTAAAATAAAATAAATAATCTATATAAAGAAAATAATAATAATCTTGATCACTTTGTTTTATTAAAAAACTATTATATTATTATCTAAAACAATCAGTTAGTTTTATCGGATTTTCATCACTCTTTATTAACTTTTACAAGCATGTATGTTTATAAGAGAATATTTTTCTAAAATCTCTAGCTTTCCAACGGTATGTATATTGATGTTCTTCTGTTCAAAAACACAAAAATTGCATTAAAAAATATATTTGCACTTTTCTCCTTTAGTTGTTATTCAAATTAGCTCAACTTGCATATTTAACCTTTATTTATCAATGATAACAAGAAGATATGCTTATTTTTTTTAAAATCTATAAAATTTAATGTACTTTAGAGGAATCAATTTTAAAATATCTACATTTAAACCCTGTCAGAATATTTCGATCAGAATGAAACCTATATTATACTAAAGCCGATTAAATTATACTTCGGTATGTCGAGTTAAATCCAAATCGTTTGAGCCATATTTGAGAAAATCGTAAAAAGGTGCAAAATGCATGGTATCATGAGGCTCTTCTGGTTTGCTGATTTTGATAAAAAAAGTTGCTGTAACATCTAGGGCGTAGTTGTCTTAAAATGAAATGTCAATTTCATACGAGTTTTCGTTTATGCACTAGACTTACCACACACAGACCTTTTTTCAGGATTTGGTCATTTGGACTCGGGAAGTCCTAAACGTGTATTTTCGTTGAAAACTGGAAATTCAAAACTTTCGCGATCGCAATACTTTCCCTTACTATATATTTTATAATAGGTGAGAGAAAGTAACTTATTTATCTTCATTTATTATGAACTAATTAAATTTTTTAACATAAATCAAATTATTTAGTATGATAATTATAGTTTATATACAACACAAGGAGGGGGGGGGGGGGATAGTTCCCTATTTCTAACCTTTCTACAATAACATACTTTCTGATCCGAAATAAATTTTAAAAGTTAACATCACTTCATACCTTCTTATAATGAGAATTATCTCATATAATTATATAATTATAATTATTTCAACAAAATAAAGTCTTTTTATTTAATTTTATCGTTCAGAATTGGACCTAAATTATGCATAGAACCATGTATTTAAAAACATTAAAGCCGTTATCGAGAAAATAGGTACATTAAAGCTGTAAATTTCAGTGATAAAATTCTTGTTTTAACTTTGTAATTTCAGTATTGTCGACAATCGTTTTTAAATAGACTTAACACACCTGACACATACACCGTTAAGCAGGATTTAGTGATTTGAACTCTGATGACCTTAAACGTGTATTTACCTTGTAAGCTAGAATTTAACTTTTTTATGCTATTACTAACATTCAACATCACATTATGTTATCCATGCCTAAAAAATTAAAATACCCTAATTGAGACGTTGATTTCATAAAGGTACTAAAGGTTATTTTTTTAGAAATTGGTATTTTGATATATTTCGATACTAATGGTTTAGTTTTATCTGAATCCGTCATCAGATTTTATCTAAAACAACATAGAAATCCTTTATAAACGTATTTGAAAATTGCATTACATTCCAAAAGGTACTAAATCCACATTTCATTTCATTCCAAAAGGTACTAAATCCACATTTCATTTCATTTCAAAAGGTACTAAAAAACTTCCTTCCAAAACGTACTATATCCTCTGTAAACAGATAATATTTCCTTTCGTTTCCTTTTAAAAAGTACTACATATCCTATTGTCTGTAGCTACCAGTGACGCGGCTGAGAGCGAGGCGCTAGGATCTCTTGA
Organism: Piezodorus guildinii; assembly: GCA_023052935.1. Taxonomy (NCBI): domain Eukaryota; kingdom Metazoa; phylum Arthropoda; class Insecta; order Hemiptera; family Pentatomidae; genus Piezodorus; species Piezodorus guildinii. Next base: position 29,865,167 of record CM041295.1, on the reverse strand, counting down.
ACTCCGCTTTTCCCTCTACAAGTCCAGTCCTGGGTTCCTTCAGAAAGTTATGATTGTGTGTTTGATTTTAATGTATTTATTACTTCTTTATCTCAATTATAGGTTGTTTTTGTATATATATATATATATATATATTATATATTTTACGTAATTTGACTTTATCATTGTATACTGTATATATTGTGTGAATGTGATCTCATGTCACTATTAATAATGTTCATACAGAAACTAATCGTAATATATCTCAATAAATAAATATTTAAAAAATATTTCCTAATATACGTAGGAAAGAATTTAATTTGGTGTTTTATTCATTTTATGCATTTTGATTGGTTCATTCAGTACTTCTTGAATCACCGCTATTATTATGATCAATGGTTTTAAACCTAATAACTAAAAAAAAAAATTAATAAAAAAATAAAAACCTGTACCACTACAACCCATGAAGGGTCTTGGGCTCAGTACATATAGAGATTCGTACTGTTTCTAGGCCAACGGCAGTGCAATGAGGTGATAAGGCCTTAATCGCGCTCAGCCGCCAGGTTTTTCCCCAATTATTTTGGGTACCCACTTTATAGAGGCTGGGTCTGCCCCAGGAGGGTCTCCATACCCTAGGGTCGCCCCCCCCCCCCACTGAATTAACAGAATAAATAATATTCCGCCACAGCCGGGATTCGAACCAGGACCCGGAGCGTTGCAGACTAGCGCTATATCCACTAGACCACGCCGCTCCCTTAAACCTAATAATTAGTTTTTAAAAAACTTAGTTGCGTCGCTTTGGTTCTCGATTAAATTAACTTTTTTCATAGTATTTCTTCTTGCAGAAGCATCATTGTGAAAAATATTTTCTGATACTCACATTTAATAAAAAAAAAAAAAAAAAAAAATGATATTTAATGTAGAAAATGGTTGGAAGTAGAATTGTCTGACCTTGATAAATATGAGAAGCAAAACCGCGCCTGATTTAACCTAATAGAATTTTTTTTTTTAAAAAAAGGTAAAAGACCAAATTAAAGTTTAAAAGTTATTTATTTATAGGTCTTTATAGTTAAATATTGTTAACACGTAGTTAATAATATAAGTAAATTTGCTTAATTCACAAACATAAAAAGTAAAAGTTCAAAACAAATTTCATAATTACCTACTTTCTTATTATAGTGCCAAAAATAAACAAAAGGTTCTTTGTATATTGGCTTTATTTAAGAATAATATACAATAAAATCTAGTTAACCAACTAGGAAATATATTTCCCAGAGTGAGAATAGAGAAATATATATAACTTAATAATTAACATAATAAAGACGTTAATAATGAATAATGTATGAGGAAGGTTATGATCACTGCTATCCCACCTTAGATTTTTTCAAAAAAGTACTATATCCCTTTTAATTCTTTCTAAAAAGTACTATATCCCTTTTAATTCTTTCCAAAAAGTACTATATCCCTTTTAATTCTTTCCAAAAAGTGCTATATCCCTTTTAATTCTTTCCAAAGAGTACTATTTCCACGTTTCCTTCATTAAAGTACTATATCCATATTGTATTGTTAAAAATTCGTGAGATAAGTGCAATATGTTGGAAAAAAAAAGTTGTTAATACAGCAAAAATGAACTTCATATTTTAATAAAAAAAAATAATGAAGTAAACTGGTCCTGTTATAAATAAATGACATATTTTTGCGTTTCCTGCAAAATTGTCCAAAGTAGATGTAGTACCATTTTGAACTTAACGTCTCAATTCTGTGAACTACATAATTAGCTTTTGAAGATCCTATTTACTTTTCATGTAAATTACATTCAGTTTCCAATCAATAATATGAAAGTAATGAGCTGTTGTATTTCAATACCAAATTTGTTTACCTTAGCTAATAATGTTCCAATTTAGATAACATTTCCTGGGAAAGGCTGAGTTTTCATTAAGTAATATACAAACAGTAAGTTTCCCTTCAATAAATTGTTTCTGTTAATCCTAAGCATAATTCAATCTAAAATGTATAAATTTTGAGCTAAGCGAAATTATTGGGTTGTTTTACAGGAAATACATCAAGGATTTTTCAGGTCTCTGTTGTTTTCTTCCGAATGTTTACATATTTAAAGTAAACAGTTACTAATCCTCTACCTTTGTATTATAAACATTAGCTTCCCAAACAATTACCCACTTTTTAGTATACCTCCAAATATGAACATGGAAACACGCGATTTTCGAGTAATATTTTCGTACGAGTTTCAACTCGGCCATTCAGCAGCTGAGGCCGCTAGAAATATTTGCAAGGCGTTTGGGAAAGAGAGTGTTAATGAACGGAGCATTCGCCGTTGGCTTGCTTAGTTTTCAGCTGGGGATACATACGTAATTCAATTTAATTAATTCTTTAACAATTTATTTTTATCTGTAAATGTTTTTTAAAATTCCTAAATTGATTTTAACTACGAAGGTAAGTGAAATTGGGTTTTTTTCTCGCACCAGATTTTTTTAGTTTGTATTTTTATATAAAGAAAGACTTATTATTATCATTTAAAATTTCTAGACACATGGATGTTTCCAGTAGGTGTTACGAGTTAAAATGACTACTTATTAAAAACTGACCTTTTTGCCGGCCTCAAAGCTCACCTTTGTCACAACTACGTCTTCCGTACTTGCCCCTTTTTAAATTACGTCCTTTAAATTACACAAGCGACTTTTGCGCTAAATCTGGGTTCTCTTGCGCTCTTTATTACTCGTAATTATAGGATTGTCTTGTTTGACGCCAAACACGAATGAGGTTGTTTTTTTAGAACTGCGATACATAGTGCTTTTTAGCGCTCTTTTCTACTATTTTAACTGTCTCGGAAGTTAATAGTGATCAGTGACGAAGAGAATATACGAAAAGTTCTTATAATGGGCAATAAAATACTGTCCACGGCCGAAACAGACTTTAGGACAAATGAAATAAAAAACTGTGTATATGTCAATAAAAATTGTGAAAAAAAATCTTTTTATGAATTACAAAGCAGGCTCAGAGCCCTGTAAACTTAATTTTTATTGGTCATTGGCCCAGTCATTTGTTTTCGCTTTTATATTATTTATATGGGATTCACTAAACCATCAAATTCTTCCCGTCATCAATCCTTACAATCCAAAATCCTTAACGCATCTTATTTTGTCACGAATAAGCTCATCCATAAAGACCTTAACATCCCATATGTTGCTGATTTGGCCCGAACGAGGTATCAATCCTTCCATGACAAACTCCACTCCCACTCTAACCCACTAGTTTCAATCCTTCCTCTTCCATTCCTGACAATCCTCCGAGGCGTCTGAAAAGAAGATGGGATTTTAGAGTGCTACCGATGGGTAGCTTCTCTACATGTCTTGTTCATGTCTATTTTCTTTTAGCCTATTTACTTGATGTGTTGTAAATATCAATGAATATTTTTTTTTAATTTATGTATTATTTATATTTACATTGCTTATATATTCATTGTTTAATTTGTGTTAAATTTTATTAAAACCTCTAAGTCATGCCAACCTAAAAGTTTTACTAAAATATATTTGTATTAAATCAAATGACATTCATTCCATAAGTTGTTGTTTTTTACTATATTCAGCTTGAGATGTGGACAGTCTTTTATGGTACATTACAAGTTTTAATGTATTTCGTTCGTTCCTCATTAATGTTAACTTCCAGGGTAATTAAAAAAGCAATTAGAACAGTTTTTTTTTTTTCAAATAATAAAGCGCCTTAGACAGTTTCATAAGGTTTTTTATTGGTTTCCTAAAGGCTGCTTCGGATATTGACAGTTTCTTTCTTGTCCATTTCAAGATTTCATGTATTCTCTTAGTCAATGATCACTATTAACTTTGGGGATAGTTAAAATAGTTGTAAACAGCTGTTTTTGACACTAAAATCACTCAATAAACAACAGTTTTAAAAGAGCAACTTTATTCGTATTTGGCGCCGACATCTCCTGATTGAAAAAAAAAATGATCGCCTACAGAGAATCCAGTTTTACCGAAATGTTGCTAGGTATCGCTAGTGTAATTTGAGTAGCGTAGTTCAAAAAGGACGAAGCAACGTAATTAGCAAAAAAAAAAAAAAAAAAAAAAAAAACATTAAACACGTCAACTTTTAAACACTGGTGTTAAAGTGAAAGACCAGTATGACCTAGTGGATAGAGCAGCAGGCTACTGTTCTCTGGGTTCTAGGTTCGAATCCCGGCTGAGGCAGGATAATTTTTACTTTTTTTCAGCCGTGGAGCAACCCCGGGGTATGGAGACACCCAGCGTCTATAAAGTTGGTACCCGGAATCCCATGGGGAAGGGGGACCTAGCGGTCGGACGTGATTTAGGCTAAACACCTCCCTGCACGATCGTTGGCCGTGAAACATAGGTACTGAACCCGCGATCCTTCATTAGTTGTAGAGGTACAGGTTTTGTTTTTTAGTGTCAAAGTGAGTCATTTCCTTGGTATCTATCTTTTTCCTATACTTCAGGACCAAAAAGCCTCCATATGTACATACCTCGTGATATTATGTCCACTTAGTAAACAAGAAATCCCATCTTCTGAACTTGTATATAACTTCTCACCCGTCCATGACAAACTCCACTCCCACTTGCTTCTTCATCAGGATGTGCAAAAAAAAAAAAAATTTTTTTTATTACTTCAACTTTATATGGATAGCTGTGATTTTGATATTGTAAGTCCCTTTTCAAGTTTTGTATTTTGAATGATGGTTTATGTTAATCTTAAAGTATTATGTAAAATTTGAAATAAGATATATGTACATGGTGCATAGTTTTAACTGCTTTTGAAGTTTCTAAATAAACATGTGCCTGAAAGCAAATGCTGTATTCAAAACATTTCTTTTTAACCACCTGAATTTATACCAAGACATATAACATACATACAATATATTTTTCGGATATAACGAATTCTTTTATATAACGAACAGAGAATTTTTTGGTCCCTTGGAGTTCGTTAAAACGAGGGTTTACTGCAATAGCCCTAAAATAAAATTGATTTACGTTTCATTTTAGATTAGTTGATGGTAAGTGAAATTTATCCACTGAGAATTCAGGGCGGTCCTGAGAATTTGATATTGACCATCCCTTCCTAGTTAGTTGGTGGTGGCGATTTCTAGGTATCCATTAGCAATTGCTAAGAAGAAGCAAAATGCCCATACTCCGAAGTTCCTACCCTCCTCATTTCGATAGCAATAACACTAAGTGGGTTTACCGTGATTAGAAAGTATTAGTTAATATAAACAATACTATATATCTTGTGGTTTGGCCTCAATGTTTTAATTATTATTTAAGATACAATAATACCTAAACCTGTAATGGTCAATATTATTTTACTAACGAACACTTGAACAATTTTGTAATAGCTATGTAAATGACTATTTTAGAGTGATGGTAAACTAAATTATTATGTACTTTATGCTAGAAGAAACGTGTGATGACATCATGAAAACGGGCATATGATCCTAACGGTAAAGGCCTTTTGCTATAAATTAATTTTTATTAATAATAATAATAATTCTGGGACTAATAATTAACATCATTCTGGGACTGAGTTTCCTAACAATAAGATTTTGTTATCGTAAATATACACTTTGATATACATGTGTGGCCCATTGGCAGCACTCCACTAGGTAATCTACACTAGAAGGTCTCGAGGCCATCTTCTTTTCAGACGCCTTGGAGGATTGTCAGGAATGGAAGAGGAAGCAAGGATTGAAACTAGTGGGTTGGAGTGGGAGTGGAGTTTGTCATGGAAGGAATGATACCTTGTACGGGCCAAATCAGGAACATATGGGACATTAAGGTCTTTATGGATGAGTTTGTTGATGACAAAGTAAGGAGCATTGAGGATTTTTCGAAGGATTTTGGATTGTAATGATTGAATACGGGAAGAATTTGATAGTTTAGTAGAGCCACAAAGCTCAACTCCGTACGTCCAGATAGGCCTTATGATGGTAATATAGATGAGCCTTTTGTAGTTAACTGGAAGGTTTGAGCGACTGTCCAGTGAGTGTTGAAGCAAGCGAAACCGTCGGGCAGTTTCTTGTCGTTTCAGTCTTGTGGGCGGATTCCAAGTTAGTCGTTTGTCAAGTAGGAGTCCTAGATAGCGAGTCTGTTCAACCGGGACAAGCGGAATATTATTAAAGGACACTGTAGGGCATGATGTCGTAGTTTAACGATGAACACCTGTAGAGTTAATTTAGCAATTTGTAAACGTATACCCCTATTCAATAACGAAAAACTATATATAACCCCCAAGTTACCCCAAGGATTTGTTAGTAGGACTTGTTTCATCAATCCTTCTAGTCTTTAGATATTTCAAATTTTTTTTGCGTTTTCGGTGATACATAACTTTTTTCAGGCACAACTCTCCGAATCAAAAGTTTAACAATCTATAGTTTCAAGAATTTTGTAAGTGATATAAAATACATCTATTAGCAGATTTTAGCAACTCCGAGCCATAATTGGATTTTTTGTGTTATTTTTCCCGTATTCTGGGGCTTCAAACGTAAAATATAGGGAAGTATTAGATTTTAGCAAATAAATTTGATGTATGACCACTGTGCGCTCGCATATTTTATATTTTTTTAAAATATTTTTTCCGTAATCTGTGGCCCCAAAGGTTAAATATGGACAAGTTTCAGAATTTTGTCCACTTAAGTCGGCCATATTGTCCACTGAGCAGCAGTTTATTTGAAATTACGTTTTGAATTGTTGTTTTTCTACTGGTATTTGAGAAGCTCATGGGCTTTTTCAGTAATTTTCTGTGTATATCCTGACAAAGGATTTGTGTTTCTATTTTTGTATCATCGCTCTCACTTACAGTCCTCGTTATTTTAGTAAGTGCGATGCATAATGAATGAGGAAGAAGCCTTTTTGAAAAAAACAAAAGAAAAAAAATGTGACCCAGTTTGGAAAGCCCATTTTGCCCCTTTTCAATGGATATTATTTTTTAATATTCTGTAAAGCTATTGTAAAGAGGGGAGGGGAGGAGGTGAAAGCGTGGGCCTATCCAGGCTTACTTCAGATGGAGGATGTTTGACCAGGACGGCCCCCTGAAGACGGGAGGGGGTAGAGCATCATCTATAGGTGGGTTGTATCATCTATAGGTAGGGGGGGTGCACATCTATAGGTGGGGGGGGAGCACACCTTGTAAAGAGTGGAGTATACTCTCTGGGGAAGGGGGGGGGGAGGGATTCTTATCCTCTGCCTTTCAGTTTGTCCTCTGGGAGTATATCAACACGTGTTCCATTTTCTACATTCTTCAACCACTCCCCCCCCCACTTTTTTTTTTTTTTTCATGGAAGATAGCTTTTAATATACAAGTTGTTGTTGTTGTTTTAATTTTAAGGGCGAACAACTGCTGATCGTTAAAATCGCCCTAACATATTTTCAAAAAAAAAAAAAAAAAAACGATTTACTAATATGAAGATATCAGAAAAAAAAAATAAGAGAAGAAACAACGAACAAAATATTCAAATAATGATAAAATGAATAAATAATAAATAAATAAAAGATAAAATAAAATTTGAATATAACACAAAAAATTAATGACACAAAAAAAAAAAAAAATATATATAATAATTATATAAAAAAATAATATAAAAAAGAAAAATTAGATAAGTTATAATTTGCTGAAACAAAACAGTTATTCTATATAAAATTTAATGGTTTTTGTTAATAATTGTTTTCATTATCGCCCAAAGCCTCAGAGATCTGGCGTGGTACGCCACATTTTCAATTTCTCTCCTGTACCGTGGACAGTCCTGAATAAAAACTCACCGTGAGATTAATATACAAGTGCTTTAACTGTTTTGTTGCTATGCTTCTGCGGTATGATAATCATAGGCCTAATTGTTATGCAAATATGTGAAAATTTTCGAATTCGAGTTTACACCGAAATTACACGTTTTAGGGGACCCTGAGTCCAAATGACCAAGTCCTGCAAAAAGGTCTGTGTGTGTCCGCATGCGGTAACTCGTCGTACGAATCTGTAATTTCATATTTAAGAAAACTATTCTAAATTTTATTCTAAATACTAAAAAAAAAAAAAAAATGTTTTTATTAATTTGGATATAAGTCTTTTAGATATTTTTTTTATTATTATAATTTTTTTTAGTTGTGTAAAAATCCATTAAGTATTAACATACATTATCAAAAATTCACACTGATTTACATTTTTTTTTTTCACTTACCTATGTATGAAATATATAGTAAGGGAAAATATTGCGATCGTTAAAATTTCCGAATTCGGGTTTTCACCGGAAATACACTTTTAAGTTCCCCTGAGTCCAAATGACCAATTCCCGTTAAGAGACGCGTGTCCGTGTGTACTAACGCTAGTGCACAAACTAAAACCCGTTCGAAACTGAAATTTCATATTTAAGACAACTATACGCCCGAGATGTTACAGCAACTTTCTCAACAGAATCAGCTAACCAGAAGAGCCACTTTATACCATGCACTTAGGACCTTTTTGCGATTTTCTCAAACAGGTCTAACGATTTTGATTAAACTCCCTATATCGATGTAAAATTTAATGGGCTTTAATATGATGTAGGTTCCATTCTAATTTAAATAGTCTTACAGGGCTTAAGTGCCGATTTGTCAAAATTTCTTTCTCTAAAGTACCTTTAATTTTGTAGATTTCATGAAATTGACCATATAATATGATTAGCATTGCTAAAATAAAAACAGGTAAATATATAGGCTGGACGAATTCAATATCCAACTGAAGGAAAAAAATGCAAACGAATTTTTTTTATTTTAGAACTTGAGAACAGCAATATACTTGTTTAATATACCCTTCGGAATGCTGATGATTTTAGAAAAAATATTATCTTATTCATACTATTGACAAAATTAACGGATAGTGATGAAAAGCCGATAAAAGATACTGATTGTCATAGATAATAATATAACAGTTCATTTAGTAAAATGTTTCAATTGAAATTTAATTTAATTAATTCTTTAACGATTTATTTTTATCTCTAAATGTATTTAAAAATTCTTAAATTGATTTTAACAACAGAGGTAAGTGAAAGTTGAGCGCAACAGATTTTTTATCATTATATACATTTATAATGATAAACAGGGTTAAATTGAGTAGTTATTCCCGTTTGAATAATGATGATCATGGAATCGATTATTTATTCATATAATGTAAATTATTTAACATCTTGAAAATGTATGAGGAAAATACGTCCCAAAATCTCAAAGCCAAGAGTTCATTAAGTTCTCTCGGAGACCACTTCATTAGGCAACGCTATCCGATTACTTCAACGGCTAAAAACAATGTCGTGGGAGTAAAAACCAATCCAGGGGTTACCCAGAATTAATTTGCATAAATCAAAATTTTCGACTATATTATTCCAAAATCTACCACCTCAAATAAATGAAAAGAAAACAAAGAAGTGATCAAAAGAAAATATAACCTAAACAAGGAGGGAATAGACAAAACATTCCCTGACGAAATACATTCTTAAAAGCATTGAAAACACTACCTTTACAATTTTATCATGTATGAGTGTTTCAAATTTTATTGTATACATACCAATGAGTTTTTTTTCACTGGTATTTTTTAACTTTCTCTTACCTGTATATGAAATACAGTCCTTGTCATATAATTGCATCACCTATTTATTAATTTTTATGGCAATAATTTTGATGCCAATTGAATATTTTTGTTTTTGTCTACTTATTTATATGTATATATATAAAAAAAAAAAAAAAAAAAAAAAAAAAAAAAAAAAAAAAAAAAAAAAAAAAAAATTCTATTCTTGGTTAGTATTTTGATATAGCGAATAAAAATTTAATTATGTAAATTTCAAGCATCTTGCTATCAGAAACGATTGACAGTGGAGATTACATGAAGTAAAATAATTTTCACGGAAAACAACAGTGACAAAAATCAACAGCCCATAGTCTTGAAAATTAATATATAATTCATTTTAAGAGAGAACTTAAGCCTCTATATTTTTTTCATTAATTTTTTTTGAGCTTTTCTTTCATTTTCAATATTAAATATTATTTTATTGTGTAATCAGCATTTATTTTTTAGAAAACATGCAGTTATGTTTAATTTTGAAAAGATATTTTTTATTGATTGATGCTATTTATTTGACCACGACAGTATGTAATAAGATGGTCGAATGTTGAAATTGTCGGTAGTCAGTCGTTTCAAAACTATTTTAATCGTGCCTACGTTCCAGTTCAAACATATGAGCCATCATCAGGGTTACAAAAATTAGAACAAAAAATATATACATTTCAATACAATATAACAATGAAAAATCATGAATCTAGTTACAATAAAAAAAAAAAAAATCTGTATATAGGTTTACGTGCTTTTTAAACGTTCATTTTTTTTTTAATTTATTTATTTATTTTTTTATTGAACTATTGATTTTTTATGGCATATAATTTGTGTTATTATTTTATAAATTTATTATTTTGTAAATGTTGTAACTTATCTCTAAAATTGAGACGTTGATTTCCAAAAGGTACTATTTCCATTCTGGGGAATTTTACAGGAAGCGCAAAAATCTCTCATTACTATATTATTAAACCAGCTAATTGGATTCTTTTCGCATTAAAATCTTGAATTATTTCTTTACTATATTCATAAAACCATATTAAAGATATGAAATGAAATGTTCTGTTATGATTTGGAATGAAACTAAAAGTGTAATAAGTATCTTAAGAAATTAATAAAATTTCTAAATCACGTTATTAAAAGACATGAGTGTTCATTAAATAAAATCAAATTTAAGATTCAGATAAAACTAAATGAGGAGAATATAAATATGTAAAAATATTAATTTCGTAAAAAATGTCCTTAATACCTTTTGGAAATCAACGTCTCAATTAATGCTTTAATTTGGACAAATTGTAATATTACTGAATAAAATTGAATAAAAAAAAAATAAAATAAAAAACCGAACTATTAAGGTCAACTATTCATTAACCAACATGATAATTTTTTGATTTTAGCATAAACCTGTACATTTCTTTGCACCTAATATATTGTGATTTATTTTCAGGTAAGAGCATACCCAATTAGGAACTAGAAGGAATCAGGCGTGAGTACTTTAAATTATTGATGTAGTTTTACTAATATATATTATTCGGAAAAAAAAAATATCACTCAACTTTCGGAACCTTTATTTTTAAATTTCCTTTTTGAAATTTTATGTTTATCTCATTTCCTTACCTATTGTTTTTACATAGTACTTAAATCGTTTCAATTGAATAATGGTGTCGAAAGTGGAAAATTAAAATTAAACGTAATAAATCAGATCAAATTAACTTTACCCATCGTCGAAAACCTATTACTTCCTGTCTAACTGTTTTCATAGGCAATATTCATTCCACCAATTCCTGTCAAACAGATCCGGTACCTAGGACTCCATCTTGACAAACGTCCCACTTAAAATCTTCACACCCGACGAAAACAATAATAAAATGCTTGCAGATACCGATTACCACAACATTTACAAGACAAACGCTCAAAACTTCCAACATACAACAATAAACTTATTTATATTACCATTATCAAGTCTATATATGGACTTTAGGGTTCCAACATACTATTAAATTCCTCCCGCATCTAATCCTTACAATCCAAAATCCTGAATGCTCCTTACTTTTTCACCAATAAAATAATCAATAAAGACCTAAATATCCTATTATTTGCAGGCTTAGTTTAAATATATATAAACATCCTTTAATCCCAATCTTCCAGGCCACTCAAACCCACAACTAGTTCGTAACCTTTCGTATCTATATCTTCCCGATAATCCTCTAGGATGTCTAAGAAGTTGATGGCCTCAGGATAGTAATAGCTTTATTTCATCCTTTACAGAACAATAAGCTTCTTCCTTTTGGGAGGTACAAGACAGGTATTGAAATTATTGCAAAATTTCCTGTTCTTTATTCATGTTGGGAGTGGCGTAGTCTAGTGGATAGAACACTACTCTACTGTTTTCCGGGTCCTGGGTTCGAATCCCGGCTATAACCGAATATTATTTATTTGGAGGAGACTCTTGCGCCAGACCCAGCCGCTTTAAAGTGGGTATCCGAATCGGGGAGAAAATCTGAAGGCTGAGCATGATCAAGGCCTAATCACCTCATTACTCGGCCGTTGGCCTAAAAACAGTACGAATTTCTATATGTACTGAGCCCAAACCCTGCATGGGTTGTAGAGGTTCAAGTGTTTTTTTTTTGTTTTATTCATATTTCCTTTTTCAGTATTTACTTCTTAGAACTTAATATATATATATAAATAAAATAAAACATTTTCTGATTGATTTAACCTAAAATAACATACATTTATTCAATGATAGGTTTTTTTTTATATTATTCCTCAGATTCCTATACCATGCCAACAGACCCCGCCCCCCCCCCCCCCCCACTGCACGACCTTTTTCGTCCCTACACCTCGTCAGTGGTCTTCCTTGCCATCTTGCCATCTTTTACGTTACCTTAGAATTCGCTCCAGACAATTTTAGAACATCTTGTGGGATCCAATCCAGCCACATGACCGGCCCCCCACGATTCCAATAAATGTGCCTCTTTTTGTAAACTTGTGAGTGTGACTTGTTTTTGTATTTTTCCTGAGGATCTCCTATATTAAATTAACATTGAAGTGCTACCGTTGGATGGTTTCTTCACGAGACCTTTTAGTGCCCATAATTCTAGTGCTGCTCATTTAATTATTGTATTTATTTCGTATAAAGTTATAAACATCAATCAACATCAACATCTTTTTTTTTTCCCCCAGCGTATTTTCTTGCATTGTAGTCTCAAGGAGGCTTATTGTGCGCCACCCATTATCCTGTTATTACAGGCCTATTGACTTAGTGAATCTGAACAGACTGTGATAGTCCGTGAGCCAGCTACGAAAAGTGCAACCCATTTAACAACATTTTTAGTATGTTTACAAAATGGCGGCCATCCAAAAAGGATCATTCTTTTCTAACATGATTATAGTTACAATCATGGAAACGGCTTATCCTATGAAGATAATCGTTATAAAATAAATAGTCAAGTATTTAATAAGCTTTCATTTGAGAGGTAAAAGACTTTTGTATGTTCAATATATATATAGTCACATTTAAAAAAAAATATTTTTGGAAACTAGCCTTGTCAGCTTGTTATTTATTACTAGTAGTAGTAGTAAAATCCGAGTATATATATATATATATATATATATATATATATATATATATATATTATATATATATATATATATATATATATATATATAATGTCTTTGCAATAGAAAGATTTAAGATTCTTGAGAATGGCCTAGGGCTTGAAACGTGGAGATATAAAAAAAAAAAAAATGTTGTTGATTGAAAATGTGGATCACAATTGTTTTTTAAATAACCCATAATTAATTTTTATTTCATTTATTTTAATATAAAAACATATTAATTGTAAATATACCCGGATAATCGCTTAACCATTATAAACAGCGTTAATGGAGAAGGGATAGCACCTAAACCGGGTTTGAGATATTATTTTACAATATCTTTCAGCCGTAATTATGTCTAAGGCTGTAATAAGCCGAGAAACTGGGGCTTAACTCTTTGGCAAGCAGCTGTGATGCCAGGAAGCTCTCCGGCTTCCATGGTTTTGATTAATTTTAATTGGTTCCAAGTTTAGAAAAAGTTATAATTCTTGACTGGATAAGAAAATGTGTAATTAGTCATGAAAGCCTGCCAAGATAGTAATATTTCACGGCGCAATTTTCGTGCTCGACCGAGAACAATCGATATTGAACGATTATATTCGGGAAAAACATTAGTCATGGGAGAAATTAGTTTATTTTGTTGGTGATATATGCATATATGTGTATGTTGAAATCTGAAATTTCTCATTTTCAACATGAAAATTAAGGTGACTTACTAACTAGGGAAAATGTTAGTTTTATTTAAAGCTTTTTACTCTCATTTACCTATTTATGAAAGGGCCTAGCAGATTAAGCATGTAAAATCATCCCCTCCCCCACCATATATCAGAACCAAGTTTATGACATTGACTCTTGCCTATGAGGAACAACCTTTTGCAGATTTTTAGCCCCTTAATCCTAATGGGAGGGAAGTTAAAGAAGGGTAAAGAAAAATCAAACAAAAATTGTTTTCTCTAGAACAGCTCAACTGATTTTTACGAGAAAAAAATATAAGTTAAAGATTTTTAAAAAATGATCCAAAGAATTTTTTTTTTTCACCAAAATGTTAGCCAACATTTTTTTTTAATTTAAAAAAAATTGTTGGTTATGATGGTTTGGTACATCTCCAATTTTTTGCTTCTTTATTTCATTGGAGGGTTCCCCGTAATATGAATTTTTTTTTTTCAATTTTATCGCAAATGTACCCCTGGCAGCCATGCCTTTTTCCAAATCCTGTAACCATCTGTTCCTGGGTCTTTCCCTTTTTGGCATTTCCACAGGTTGATAGAGAAAGGTCATCTGTCATTCTTTGTACATGTCCATACCATTTTAGCCTTTTTATGGCTATTTCGTTCAGAATATTTTTTTCTTTTTGGACATTCCCTTTAATAGTTTGGTTGGAATCATGCTGTAGTAACGATATTAGCCTTGCCTCCTCCTGTTTGGTGATCACCCATGTTTCTGCTATTATACAGCGTGAGGCTTCCCAAAATGGAATAGTTGGCCTTTTTTTGGTTCTTAGACTCACCTGCTTGCTCCAAAATACAGAATTCAGGGTTCCAATTATCCGCCTACCTCTCGTAATGTTTTCCATGATGTTCTTGGAAGAGCTGCCATCCTCAGTTATCCATCTGCCAAGATATTTAAACTCCTTTACCCTTTCTAATTCCATCAATCAAGCAAAATATCACTTAAATAAGGAATCTTGGTTGAAACTGATGCATGAAAGCACCTTAACTAAACCTTTTTTTGAATACGTAAACATTATTGGCCAAGTAAACATGATTTTATAAACACAGAGAGGATTAAATTGAAATATTGAAAAACGCTATTAGCTAATTTTACAATCCCATATAACATTTTTAAATTTTAATAAGTAAATAAAAAATGAAATAAAAACACACTTTTCACCTAGTCTGCTGGGGTTTCTCAAGGCAGTATCCTAGGACTCATCCTTTACACAGTCTATACAGCTGATATCCCAACCCATCCTAACACATTCCTTTCTACCTATACCAATGACACTTGCGTGTTATCGGTTAATAACGATCCTATAATTGCCTCTCAAGCTCTCCAATCCCACATCAGAGACCTTGAGGTATGGTGTCAGAATTGGAGAATTAAAATCAATTCCAATAAATCCCAACAAATTACCTTTACCCTTCGTCGAAAACCTATGACATCCTGCCCTACTGTGTCCTTTAATGATATTCGCTTGTCCCGGTTGAACAGATCCGCTATTTAGGATTCCTGCTTGACAAACGACTTACGTGGAATCCGCATACAAGACTGAAAAGACAAGAAACTGCACAACGATTTTGACTACTCTAACACTAACTAGACATACGCTCTAACCTTTCACTTAACTACAAATGACACATTTACATGACTATCATAAGGCCTATCTGGACCTACGGAGTTGAGCTTTGGGGCTCTACTAAACCATCAAACTCTTCCCGTATCCAATCCTTACAATCCAAAATCCTTAACCTTCCTTACTTTGTCACGAATAAAATTATCCACAATGACCGTATTGTTCCATATGTTGCTGATTTTGCCCGTACCAGGTATCACACCCTCCATGAAAAACTTCATTCCCACTCTAATCCATTAGTTTCTATCCTTGCTTCCTCATCAATTCCTGATAATCCTCTGAGGCGTCTGAAAATATGATGGCCTCGAGACTTTCTTGTTTAGACTCACTACCAAAGAATGCTGCCAATGGACAGTTTCTCTTCATATTTATTTCATGTGTTATAACGTTTCAGCATATTTACTTAATGTATTTTTTGTACAGTTGTAAATTTCAATAAAAACATATTTAAAAACACACACTACTAAACAGTTGTCCTAT
This sequence comes from Piezodorus guildinii, assembly GCA_023052935.1. NCBI lineage: Eukaryota > Metazoa > Arthropoda > Insecta > Hemiptera > Pentatomidae > Piezodorus > Piezodorus guildinii. The sequence continues at coordinate 29,849,140 of CM041295.1, read as the reverse complement.
ACTAACGAAATACGAGGAACACTTGAATTGAATAATATTTGTTTATTATTAATTAAATAATTATCCCGAATTGTTGTAGTTTAATTAACAACATGCTCGGAAGGCAATAAAGTATTTATAAATGGTGATGTAGGGTGAGTGCAACATGTCTCCAGCAACAGGGACACTTGTTGATGGAATTCACTCCCTTCCAGGCATTCAATTAGTCCGGCTAATTAACTGGAAATAAAGAGCATTGTTGAAAAAAAGTCCAATTAAAATTTGTTTTAATTAAATTTAATAAATTTTCCCACTATAAAATACCACATGGCTCGTTTAAACAAGACAAAGCAATATCCCCATTGTTATTTTATGCTAGGAATTGAAAAAAGCAAAATGACTTCTATCTTTTTTTTTTTTTTTAAACATACATTTGTTTTGGTTTATTAGACTAACAACTCTCACAGTCCGCACGGTTGTATTTTGCATTTTTTCACGATTGACATATATTCGTAAGTTTATGGGCTTATAACGACATACTGTTAATTTGTGCGACTTTTCTTATTGCATATTAACTTTGCTAATACTTTGCGCTTTCCAACGGTATTTATATGTCTATATCACTATTCATATTTCAGGAAATATTTCTTGATGCCTTGATTACAGAAAATTAAATTTTCCAATCTGGAGAAATACTTTATTGCAATGTATTTTACTTATAAACATTAAGGAAGGAATGTCCTAAATGGTAGTGAAGACCGTACCAAAGTCCGTAGGATTATTTAGAAGGAGTTTGCGGAAACGAAGAATCGCGGTATATTAATATAGATATTCACTGATATAAATCGGGTGCGGACAACAACACACAACTTTCGCTAAATTCTCTAATTGAAATCAAGTTATTAAAAAATATTAATTGGAAGAGCGATAAGGATTTAAGGAAGGATTGTGTCTTGTATGGATTTAGTACAAGAAGAATTCGATAATTTGGTAGAGCCTCAAAGGTCAACTCTGTACGTACGAATTGGCCTTATGATAGTCATATAAATGTGTATTTTGTAGTTAACTGGAAGATTAAAGAGCCTTTTTGTTTATTATTTTCAATAATGATTCATTATAATCGAGAAAAAAAAATTACACTTCAAAATTTAAAGGCTTACTTACGTTTCAAGATACGTAAAACCCGAAAAATGAATTTAAAAAAATCCGTTAGTCCGCCCTCCATGGCGTTTCTCCGAAACTACTAGAGCAATTTTTTCGAAATTCGCTTCAAAAGTAATAGGGTGTAATGATCCTAATACCTAGGCGTTGATATCAACTGGTTATTTTTCAAATGGCGGCTGATTAAAAGTGATTAATTTAATTACTCAGGGTTTTTTTAAGGTATAAAAATAAATTTATTAGAGTTGAAAAAAAAAAAAGAACTCTAATAAAAAAGTAAAAAAAAAAAATCAAATTTTATACAAAATACGCCTAGTTTATTACTGTTTTAGAATCAGTAGAGTGCGGTAGACAAACAAAGGGAAAAAAAAAAAAATTAAAATCTTGCCTATATATACGCTTCCAACTCCGTTATTTTCGGAGATGGAGCAAAAAAATATTAGTGTTTTTTTTTACCCCAAAACTGCTACTAATTATAAAAAACAAGAATAAAGAAAAGGAAAAAAAAAATGGAATTTTACCCATAAATAAATACGCCCATATTTATTCTTGGTTTCCGATAACTCCTTATAAAAAATGCTACGGACTTCGGTACGGTCTTTACAATCATTTAGGACATTCCTTCCTTAATGTTTATAAGTAAAATACATTGCAATAAAGTATTTATCCAGCTGGGAAAATTTAATTTTCTGTAATAAATAAATACGCCCATAACTCAGTTTTTTTCAAGATGGGGGAAAAAAAAATAGAAGAAGAAGAAGAAGAAAATAAATTTTATTCTGGGACTTCTGTCCCCTAAGAATAACAAAAAAAGTACAAGAGTGAGTATTATGTCTGGCTTAAAAATAAAAACATTACAAAAACAAACTTAAGGTTATACTTATATTATATATAAACATAGTAAATACTGTTGCTTGAACGACATATGACTACTACTTGCATTATTTATAGTGTAGTAAATACAACGAAAATAGAACATTCATGTATGACTATATAATACTGAAAACATGGGTATACAGAGATACTATGATTGAACCTCACACTAATATCGTAAAATCGTAGAGGTTAGTGGGTTGGCATCTTGTGTTAAACGAATGTACTGATGAGCAAGGGATGAGTAGGTGAAGAATGTAGGATGGACTTTGGGTTTTAAAAGTGCGGAATAGGAATACTCCCAAGAAATACTGTCGGCGAGAAACTGGATTGAGCCACTTCAACTCGGCATACTTGTACTTGTCGGCGACGCTGGTGCGTCTGGGGACTCCGAAGATGAATCTAATAAAACATTCCATATATATATATATATATATAAATAATAAATAACTAAAATAAAAAAAAAAAGGTTGATATATTTATTTAAGTCACAAATTACAATATAATGTTAGATGTAATTCCACCAAAACGCGGTTATTATTGAAAGAGAAAAATCAAAAGATGAGCAGCTATATAAACAGTTATACCCTAATATAGTTATTTGGAAATAATAAACGATTGTGTAATAATTTGCAGTTTATTTTCTATAAAGTGTCGAAGTAGCTAAAAACGAATTGCAGCATTCAGATAATAAAAATTTATAACTTGATGAGACTAAAGTCTTAAATCTGTTATTGGCAGTAGATTAGCAATTTCACCAAGTCGGAGATCTAGAGGACGATAAAAAACAAATGAAAAAGGCACTGAGACAGCACATTTTTAATTAAGTTTAAGTCTTGATCTAAAGAAGACTCGTCAGTAAAACGGCTATAAAAGACAAAATTACAGTTCGATATCTTCAACTGCAGGAGTGATAGTTTACCACTATACTCCTAAAAAGTTAACTACCCCAATACCCTTCAAGAACAGGAAAAAAAAACGCAAACCACCTGTCCGACACCACGTTCCTCCCTCTCACAGGACCTGTATCAATAACTCTTTAGTCTTGTTAAACCTCGCGCGATTTTCTGAGAGGAAAAAGAAAAGCGGTCTGAATAGCTTCGAGTGTTAAGTTTACATTCTTAACTATCGGACTATTCTTGAACTATTCAGATAAGTCTCATGAAATAAACTTTAGCGACGCACAGTGGGCAAAATCACCAAGTTAGGTGGACAAAAGTCAGGTCAAAAGTTTGGAATTTTCCAGTACTTCACCTTTTTATTATTAGTTGGCAAGACCCTTAATACTAATATTTCCCGCCATACCGTGTTTAAAAATAAATATTAAATGAATGAATCATTCCTGTTCACACAAGTGCCTAATAACCAGCAGTGGGATTGTCTTTATCCGATGGCCATTTATTCTGTTCAAGGTGTATTTAGAACAAAGTCTTTCTGCTTTTATTTAACAATGGACATTGCTGAGACAGGTAAGACATTATATTTCGAAACTCGTTATTGAATATAAATTACAATCTCACCTGTAGAGTTAATTTAGCAATTTGTAAATGTGCGCCCTTATTAATTTAACGAAAAACTATATAACCCCCAAGTTACCCCAAGGATTTGTTTTATCAATCTTTCTAATCTTTAGATATTACTAAGAATTTTTGCGATCGTTTGCGTTTTGGGTGATACATAATTTTTTTCAGACACAAAACTCCGAATAAGAAGTTTTACAATCTATAATTTCAAGAATATAAAATACATTTATTAGCAGGTTTCAGCAACTCCGAGCCATAATTAGATTTTTTATATTATTTTTACCGTATTCTAGGACTTTAAATGTCAAATATAGGGAAGATTTTAGCTAATAAATTTGATGTTTGACCACTGTACGCTCGCCAATCGTGTCAAATATTAATTAGTTTTTATAATTTTTCTTATAATTTTTAAAAATATTTTTTCCGTAATCTGGGACCCCAAAGGTTAAATATAGACAAGTTTAAGAATTTTGTCCTCCTGAATCGGTCATATTGCCCACTGTGCGACGATTCGGTGAGTTACATAGACTCCTTAGCAGAAAATCTGAATTTACAATTGACAACAAATCACTGATCTACAAGATAATACTGAAACCTATCCTGACCTACGAACTTGAACTGTTGGTGACAGCTAAATTTTCTAGCTATCCAACCCTTTCAATCCTAAGTCATCCGAACAATGATTAATGGTCCCGATTACGTCATCAACTATACTTTGCACCACGACCTTAATATTTCATTTATTTTAGACCTGATAACATCGAAATTTTCCAAATTCCATAAGTGCCCTATTCATCATGCCGAACCTCTAGTATAATCTCTAAGTAGATTCACTTATCAATACAATCATCCTCGAAGGTTGAAACGGCAGTATCTCCGAGAAATTTTGATTCTCAAAGATTCTCAAATATGGTATTTTTGTAGCTGGCATCCTTACTCAGTTCTCGCTGGCTCTCACTAATGACACGAATGAGAGAGAAGAGGCGCTGGGATTTCTCGGATTCTGCTTCTCCCTCCATAATTGGGTGGACAAGCCTCACCTGAGATTTCCCGGCAGATTATAAATATTGTACATAGGTATGCATTTGTTTAAGATGTTGATTTATTTGTGATCCTTCTATTTTTATCTGTAAATATTGTATGAAAGTTATCTCAAAGCATTATTATTATCGTCCATATCAATGCACATGCGCAGTTGAGGTTTGTGCTCGAATCCTTCTCGTGTACAGACCTTAAAATCAAAATTTATTATTTTTTTTTTTTTTACGTGCTTTTGCCATTGTAAATCTCAATATTTTTTTAAAATTATTTTTTCAAAGTATTTAAATTATTAATTTTTTACTTCCACTTATCTATATATGAAATATACAGTAAGGGAAAGTATTGCGATCGTAAAAAATTTCTGAATTCGAGTTCTCACCGGAAATACACGTTTTAGGGCCCCCTGAGACAAGTGACCAAGTCCCACAAAAAGGTCTGTGTGTCCAGCGAAAAGCTGAAATTTCATATTTAAGACAACTATACGTTTGAGATGTTACAGCAACTTTTTTATCAAAATCGGCTAACCAGAAGGGCCACTTTATACCGTGCATTTTGCACCTTTTTATGAATTTATCGAAAACGGCGCTAACGATTTTGGTTAAATTCGTTATATTCAGGTAAAATGTAATAAGCTTTAATGTGATGTAGGTTTCATTCTGATTGAAATAGTCTGACTGGGCTTAAATGACGATATTTTAAGTTTTCTTCCTCTAAACTTCCTTTAATTTTGTACATTCCTAAAGATTAACCATATCAGCTTAATGACATTGATGAAGGACGGCTAAATATACAAGTTGGGCGAAGTTGATGAGCAACAAAAGGATAAACGAGCAAAACTATTTTAGAATGTAATTATTAGTTTTTTTATAATAGGAACAGTAATATAGACGTATAGTATACTGTTGGAAAGAGAAAGATTTTAGAAAAAATATTATGTGGCACAAAAAAATATTTAAAAATTAATATTAAGTGACGAATAGAGAATAAACTTATCACTGATTAACAATTTAACGTAGTTTTACTATTTAATCTAAATCATATGTTTCTGACGAAAATGAATACACGTTATATTAAAATAAACTTTGATGTATAGTTAATAGTTTTTAAATTGATTTTAACAGTCGTGTGTTGACCGCACCAGATTTTTTTAGATTTCATTAATGTATTAAACTGACGTACCAACGATTGTTTGCCCTCCGGAGCAATGCACATTGTTTGATACTCCTATATTTTTCTTCAGAAAGGGGAATGACGAAAGTCCGAAAGTTTGTCGGTACCAGAAGTTTATGGAAGAGAAACCCGGAAGTAGCTGGGAGTAGAGTATGTTGCCTGATTATATTAGGAAGTTTGCGGGTGGATGGGAGATGAAAAGCCTTGTGGTCCAGCCTAACACTGAAGGAGTCAGCTTGATAAGCTCCAAGTACTAACGCTGTAGCATTCTCATTCCCTTCTGCTCCCTACGCACGTGGCGAACAAGAAAGATGGTGATCCATAAGTTACATTAAGGGTAATACAATGTATTTTAGAACAAACAGGCGCAATCGAAGCACGATTTGGCAAAAAATAATGGTTTGTCCGAAAAATAATAAAGGATTTTAAGTTTTCTTTGCAATTCCTCTATATAAAACAAACTGTTTACGTTTACAGGATGATTTAATTGTAAAGGAGAATCGAGTCAAAAACGGTGGTTCTCTTCCCTTTTGAACCGTATCATAGTTACTATACAATACAATACGATGTCAATTGTTATGAATCCTCTCAAGATAATGACATAGTGAAAAATCCTTTCAACGAAAATGGCGATTTTAACATAAAATAAAAAAAATTAAAACAGTCCTTAAAATACGAAAACCGGGCATATCCTTTGAAATCGTAAAATACGTCCTTTTCGGGCGTCCTTACACTTACTAATCCTCTTCCAAACGAAAAATTTTTTTTAACTCTGTATTACCCTCACACGAGACTAAAACGACAAGAAACTGCTCGTGGATACCGATTATTACAACACTTACGAGACAAACGTTCAAAACTTCAAATTTACTACAAAAAGCTCATTTATATTACTGTCATCAGACCCATCTGGACTTATGGAATCGAGCTTTGGGGCTCTACTAAGCCATTTAATTCCTTCCGCATCCAATCCAAAATCCTTCGCAAAATCCTAAATGCTCCTTATTTCGTCACAAATAAAATCATCCACAACGACCTTAATATCCCATTTGTGGCAGACCTTTCTCGGACCAGATATACCACTTTTAATTCCAAACTCCCAACCCATATAAACCCTCTTGTCCGCAAGCTATCAACCTCACATATTCCTGACAACCCTCCGAGGCGTTTGAAAAGAAGATCTACGGGATCTACTTACTTAAATAAACATCGAAGTACTACCGCTGGGTAGTTTCTTCACAAGCCTTATATGCCTTTTATTATTATTCCTCACTTTTACTTATTGTATTTATGTAATATACAGTTGTAAAATTTAATGAAATATAAATAAAAAAAAAAAAAAAATACTGTATTGTTTCGCTGCTTAAAAATAATTCAGTCAGTGGTTTCTACGCGTTATATTCGTATAATTTTGTTAACGAGCTTAAACTCGGCCGGAACGGGTTCCAGACGGCCAAAAACATAAATCAAATCTGGGGTGAGAGCTGCATAATTGAGTGCACTATTAAACGGTGGTTCAAAATATTTCAGGATAGAGACTTCATCCTTGAAGACACAAAGTCGTAGGACTTTCTACCTTGATGACGATATTTTGCGGGCTTTAGTCCAAGAAAAGCATTTCGATGTTCAATTCAAGAGTCGAGATTGACGCTTAATTTTTCCAGGTTCTCCTACAATTAAGGGTATCAAATTTATGAATTCTGGATAAGCAGCAGAAAGCTCTCCTATCTCCAGGTTTCATACACACATGAAGTAATTAATAATTATCCTCCGAAGCAGGAATCGAACCCGGGAGCAATTGATTTAAAGCACAGTAAAAATTTATATATTTATTTAATTTTGAGCAGTGTTACTTGCCACATTAAAATAAGATAAATAACATTAATTTATAAGATATATAGAGAAATCAGACAAATTAATAAATTTATTTAATTTCAATTTGTCGCAACTATCCTACAGGGTCATTAGTAACAGTAAAAGCTTAAGCTGTTGTAGAATTTTAGGAATTCGCATGTTTTTTGGAAGATTTTTCGGTTTACTCTTTTCGATAATGATGATTATGAGGGCGAAAAAAAATGTTAGATATATACATATATAAAGAGATATAAACAAGAGGGTTTGCAGGAGATTTGTTTGTGGGGGGGGGGGGGTAGGTAGCTAGTTTGATATCGTTAGGAGATAAAGTGAAGTCAGTTGAAAAAAATAAGTCATTTATTTCGAACACATATAACCATAATAATGTTTTTGAAAGTGAAAAGTTTCTTAACACACATTTTATTTACCTATCTTAATTAGTTTTATTAGCTATTTATTTGAGCCACTGGGGAGTTTAGAAGGTTGCAGAACGCGGAATTGCGGAGTTTGTAGCCTGTGAATATAATTGAGTTGATTGCATCGCGGAGACTCAAATGGGCGAGTAAAGTTGTTGGTCAAGGTGAGGAACGGATTCCGAGAAAGTTGGTATTCGCTGAACCGACTGGTAGGCGTCCGAAAGGTAGGCCGAAGCGTCGATGGGAGGATTGCATTAGGGTTGATCTCGGGGGCTTGGGCTTGACCGGTGAACATTGGACGAGTCTGTGCAGGCAAAGTTTGGTGGTATCTGCATCGAACCTTCGGGTTCGGTAAGCCTATTATTATTATTATTATTAGCTATTTATTTGAGGGCTGTTATGTTAGCCACTACACCACAATGTAGCATTAACATAACATAACATGCAAAACGTTGTTTAACACTTTACAGCCCTTTTCGTCATTCTGTAGATTCTACTCAATTAATATGAATATATTATATATAAATATTATAATATATATATATATATATATATATTATTATATATATATATATATCGACTTCTTTGCGAATATGGTTTAGTTACGAGTGTCGGATATTTTCATATATCTGTCATCAGATTTTATCTGAAATCATCTTAAAAAATCTTTTTTTATTATATTAACGTATTTGAAAATTGTAGTTCATTCCAAAAGGTACTAAATTTAAAAACGTACTATATCCTATGTAAACGAATAACCTTTCCTATCTATGTATACAGAAAAAAAAAATTGACAAAGGTAAAAAGACTAAAATAAAAACCTAAAAGTTATTTATTTATCATTCTCTATAGTTGAATTTGTTTTAACTTCGATAATATCCCTCTCATCGAACATCATTCTTCAAAAAATCTTTTAGTTTGCGTGCCACCTCTCTTTGGAATTCCATACCTACCTCTATACGCAAAGCTTCTTCCTTAACCTCGTTTAAAAACAAATTATTCCATCATCTCCTCAGTAATCAGTCTTCCGAATAATTGTATAAAAAATTAAGAATAATAGTCATATTTCAAGTTAACAAAAACTTTTTTTTTTTTTTTCTACGATTTTACGATATTAGTGTGAGGTTCAATCATAGTATCTCTGTATACACATGTTTTTAGTATTATATAGTCATACATATAATGATGTTTTTATTTTTAAGCCAGACATGATACTCACTCTTGTACTTTTTTTGTTATTCTTAGGGGACAGAAGTCCCAGAATAAAATTTATTTTTCTTCTTAAAAAAAATAATTGTAATATATTTGCTAAATTCAAAAGAAGTAGTAAATATAACTTCACAAAATCTTAATAATTACATACTTTCAAATTACAGAGCCATAAATAAATATAAAGACATTTGAATATTCCTCTTTCATTATGATGTATAGAAAATAGAACGTAAAAGTGTTATTAACCAATAAAGTGTTATTAACCAATAAAGTGTTATTAACCAATAAAGAAACATATTTTTTCAAAGGGAGAATAATAAATAACATTAGGTGCCTGATCTAACCTAAATTTTTTTTTTCGAAGAGAAAAATACTAAAATAAAAGCTATTTAAATATCAGTTTGTCTCGTTAAATATTTTTAAGCCGTAGTTTATAATATAAATACTTACTTTTACCTTTATAGGCGTTCCAAGTTGGATCGCCTTTCACATGAGGCTGGACTCCAGTGGTCGCGGTCCAGCCAATCTCCGTCCTCAAGACCTCGGCCCGCCATTGCTTCCTCCACTCCACCAATCCACTGGGTCGTCCACTTTTCCTTCTTCTCGGCGCTAGCCAGTCCAGAACTCGATTCGGCCATCGCTCTGTAGACATTCGCTTTACATGGCCGTACCACCTCAGTCTTCGCTGTCCAATTCTGTTGATGACAGACATATGGACCTCTATTCTCTCCCGAATGACGTCATTCCGAAGTCTGACCATTCTTGTTACACGTAGTCGCCTTCGCCAAAAGTCCATCTGCACTGATTAAATCCTTGAATAGAACAGGGATGACATGGTCCATGTTTCAGCTGCGTACGTAGATATAGGTTCAACGATGGCGTGAAAGATTCTTCGTTTATTTTCCTTTAGAATCGTATTGTTCCACAGAACCGGGTGAAGAACGCGTGTGGCATTTCGAGCTTGTTCTGCTTTTCTCCGAATGTCAGTTTCTGAAGATCCAGAAGAGTCGAGATGAGACCCCCGATATTTATAAATATTGACCTTTGAACAGGTCTCAGTGTCAACACGAAGATCCCCGTCATTTCCGGCGCATATAGCCATGTATTCGTTTTTTTCAAAAATTTATTTTAAGGACTCAATCCCACAAAGAGCACATCACCATTTCAAGGTACACCTTCCTTCGTGCAAACACAAGCTACATACAGGTCCTACATCTCCACACTGATAATACCATTGCCTTACAGACAGGTAGAGTTAAATCTTAAAGAGAGAAAGACTCCGATAGCCGCCATCCAATCTTCACTCGATATAGGCGTCTTACAGCTCCTATTAATGTGTCAGATGCCAGCTTCTCTCAACGCTTTCCTTATTTTGCTCCTTAGGACGCTGCCGTATGCCTGTTTTAGATCTAAAAAGGATAAATGAAGCTCGTGATTCTTCTCCAGGGATTTTTCTATAAGTTGTCTAAGGACGAAGATGTCGTTGCAGAATCACCCAGCTGTGAAACCTGCCTGTTCTTCTGGAGTGCAGAAAGCATCGTCTAATGTATCTCGGAGTAGCCTTCCAATGACTCTACTCACCGAGCTTTGCACATATGTGCCCCTGTAGTTTCGACATATCTTCCTGTCACCTTCCTAAATATGGGTGTTATAAATCCCGTCTTCAGGCATATAATATAAATACATTTTATAAATTCACCAGAAATAGTTAATAAAATTTCAAATCAAGCTTTGTAATTAGATACATTCTTATTACAGTGCCGTAAATAAACTTTATAAAGAGTAGAAAATCGATTGTAAAATGTTTTTAATCTGTTAAGAAAGGTGTTACTCTAAGTGATAATAAGAAAATATGCATAATTTCCTGTTGTATGAGTAAGGTTATGGTGACTATTACCAACTATTAACGGGCGTTATATTCTTCCAAAAAGTATTATATCCACGTTTCATTCCGAAAAGTACACTACCATATTATATTGTTAAACGTCATCGGAAAAGTATAAACTTTGTTAAAATATATTATTAACACATTAAAAATTAACTAAATTTTTCAGATTTTAATAAAAAAAAAGAATATAGTAAATATGTCCAATAATAAATAAATAACAAATTTTTGCGTTCCCTGTAAACTTGTATCAAGTGGGTGTATATTTCCTTTTGAAAATCAACGTCTCAATTCACAATGTCCAACCTTAACAGACATGGGACAGTTGCTACTTTCTTAAAAGATCCGTTTATGTTTTCCATTTGCTAGCACGAGCTATCTCTTTTTAGCTTGGATTCCTTTTGTTCCTGGTTTCTCTGCCTCTCTTTCTGTAAATTTTCTTCTTTATTTTCTCGAGAAAATCTTTTACAGAAACTTTATTAAATCCTTAATTAAGAAATTAATTAAATGTAAAGGAAGCAAATTGATTGGCAACATAATAAGGAAATAAGGGAAATTAAAATTTCATTAAAAAAATTAATATATAAAATAATTTGTAAGGAGGAAGATAGGTCTTAAGGAGCTTTCCGTTTCCAGCTCCGAGACCGTCTGTGTCGGGATTATTTTTTATATAATTATATGAACCCTGGATCAACTCAAGGGTCTGGAGACCCCTTTTCAATATATATATATATATAATGATATTTAGTATAATTGAATGAAATGAATGAAAAAGAACTATATATACACACACACTCACACTATATATACGAACAATATGTACGAAAAACAGAGTATTGGTTTATGTGTTCTGTGCATTGACAAGTTAAAATAGAAAGATCATTAATAGAATTAATGATTAAGTTAAATTATAAATCAAAAGGTGAAAAGTGTTTATTAAAAGTTTTAGAAACCTATTTAGCAAGTATATGTATTTACTAAATTAAACATTTCAGAATAGATGCGTTCTAAAGCTGTTTTGCGAGTCACGAAACAAAAGATAACATGATTCTCGGTTCACTCTATATATATATATATTTAGTAAACGAGTAAGTTCATGATGTTAACTATTTTACAATAATTATTTTTAATTATTGTTTATTAGTAATGGGGAGCGGCGTGATAGAGCATTAGTCTACTGTTCTCCGGGTCCTGGGTTCGAACCCCGGTGTATGCCGAGTAGGGGACGACGACGACCCTAAGGTATGGAGACCCTACTCATTAAAGTGGGTACCCACAATTTGGGAAAAACTTGGCGGCTGAGCGTGATCAAGGCCTAATTACCTCATTGTACGACCGTTGGCCTAGAAACAGTACGAATCTATATCCGTACTGAATCTAAGATCCTCCATGGGTTGTAAAGGCAGTTTTTTTATTTATTTTTTTATTAGAAATGTTGTGCCTAAAGACGGCAATTGCATGTTACTATTCAGTTGTGAAATTATTCAACTCGTGGATCCTGACAAGACACTTAAAGGTTAGAATTTGTTAGCGATTATTATTAGGACGGTTCAATACGGATGTGAAACGTGGTCGCTAACTTTGAAGCATGAACAAGCCCTCAAGGTTTTCGAGAATAAGTTTCGACGTAAAAAGGAATGAGGCCAGAGAAATTTAGAATATTACACGACGCGGAATTACGTAGCTTATTCCTCTATAGTACAATTGAGGTTGTAGCATAGCGGCGAATGAAATGGGCGTATAAAGTTGTTAGACTAAGTGAAGAACGACTAACTAAGAATTCACTAGAAGGAATTATATTATAAACAGTCATAACGTTAGGCCAAATTAATGGTTTTATGTAAGTTTCAAAATAAGGAGAGACGGAAATTAAATTAGCAACATTTTTCTAAATATTTTATTTTTTGCAATCTTTGTTGAATTCAGGCAAGTATTATCGATAATATGGCGAGTTGAACATTTTAGTCATGAATACTAAATTATTCCGGCTATTAATTTAGGAAAGTTAATATGCATAAAAGAAATCGTTGTTGGTGGAAATAATCAGGAGTCAGCCTTTTTTTAATATTTTAATTTTGCCGACGTTTCGGCTCAGCCTTGTGTGCTATCATCAGGGCATTACTGAGCCATGTCCAAGCATAAAACTCAAGTTGGAGTCATTGGACATGGCTTAGTAATGCCCTGATGATGGGTTACAAGTTTGAGCCGAAAGGTCGGCAAAATTAAAATATTAAAAAGTGACTGACTCCCGATTATTTCCTCCTACAATAATTTCTACAGTCGACTATACATCCTCGATATTATAAAAGAAATCTTAAGAGTTAATATAAAGTTGTTGTAAGGCTGAACTCTCTCTCCCTCAATCTTATGTGACTAAGACGTAAGGTTCCGTGATATTCCGGAGTTCCGGAAAATCTTAGACGTGAATTTTTCGAGGTACGGAGCGAGAGACTGCAGGGTGTATTCCAATTACCTGCTTGCAGAACTGAAGCTTTTGAGGAATGCTTTCCACGCCGCGGTAGCGAGAGAGCTCAACCAGCTACCGGTGGAAGTCAGGTTTTCTTCCTCTTTCCGTAAGGCTTGCCTTCGAATATTCTTGGATGCAGACCCGTCGAGTGCACCTTGAAGCTCAGAGCAAACCTGGAGAGGTTTCCTTTCCTTTCCTAATATCCCTTGTTCATTTTACTTAATCTCTTTATTTTTCCTTAATCTTTTCCTTCTGTGTTTATTTTCGCTTAATTGTATAATTTATTATAGTTTTATATTAAGTTTACTCATAAAAAAGAAAAAATGTTACATGTTTTTAGAATAATAATCGTAATTGGCACAAATATAAGTGTAAAAAAATTATTATAATGTCTGTAAGAAAGGGCCTCTCAGGCCTTAAGACAATAAAAATCTAATCTAATCTCTCTTTCCTCTCTCTCTCTCTCTCCTCTCTCTCTCTCTCTATATATATATATATATATATATATATATATATATATATATATATATATGTGTGTGTGTGGTGGTGTATGTGTGTGTGTGTGTGTATAAAATGATAACGCGATTTAGGATTTCGCCGAACTCCTTTTAAACCACAAAAAGGAATTTGTTACGGTTTTTACCATCATTAAGAGCATTCTATATATTTAAATAATTATGTTTATTAAATAAATGTTTCTCTTCCTTAATATTCCATTGCTGTCTGATGATTTTACCCAGAAACCATTAAAGGAGCCTTAAGCTGCTTAGAGACACCCCCCTTCCCCGTATATTACACCAGCAATATATTATTGTGACCTAATTCCTACATTTATACGGCTCATAAACCATTAAGTAGATGTAAAGCATACTAATGATGTACCTTCATTAAACTGGAGGCTATTATTATACATATTATTATTATATATTCAGTTTGTTTGCTTCGCTGAACCATCAGTCTAAGCCTTGTCTGGGGTTGTTTATAATGTCAGGTTGTCATTTTCATAACGGTCTGACCCTATTCCTATATAATTGCCAATCAAAACTAAATTAATATTACTATCTCTAAGGAGGGCACTATTAACTATTTAAGTAATCAAGCGAATGATTGAAGATTACGGAAATAAAAGGCTATATATTTTGAGTGTAAGGCTTTTTAGAAAAGGATTTGCCATTTTTAAATGATCAGCAAGCTACCTAATTATTTTCAAATTATATATTAAATTGTTCTGAAGCAATGCTGATCACTGAATGTCACCCCGAAACAAACCACCAAATCAAGATGAATTCAGCTCCCATCCTTGTGCAAAATCCGTACAGTACCTCGGCCACAATTTAGACAATTATCTTACATTCCCTGATCCTATCAATAGAAAAATCAATAAAGAGAAAAAAAAAAATTAAAATGTCTCCTTACTTCAATAGAACATCTCATTTGAGTCCTCGTAACAAATTAATAATGTATAAATCAGTTATCCGCCCGATGATTACATACGCCTTGCTTTTCTCGAGCTTAACATACTCGACTAATTCTCAGAAACTTAAAATAATTCAAAACCCATCAATGCGGATAATTGAGACGTTGATTTCCAAAAGGTACTATATCCATTCTAGGAAATCTTACAGGAAGCGCGAAAATCTCTCATTACTATATTATTAAACTAGCTAATTTGGGTCTTTTTGGCTTAAAATTTAGAATTATTTTATTGCTATAATAATAAAATCATATTAAAGTAATGAAATGATTTTTTTTAGAATGATTTGGAACAAAAATAAATGCGTAATTAGTACTTTTAGAAAATTACCAGATTTCTAAATCGCGTTTTTTAAGGACTTGAAAATTCATTAGATAACATCTAGAATAAGCTCCAAGACTTGCAGCGGGATCACCGGTAGCTAAGTGGTTGGCATAACGGCCTCTAATGCCAAGGATCACGGGTTCAAACCCGGAGGTGCTCCTAAGATTTTTTAATGGGAGTAAAAAATCCTTAGTTATGCCGTCCTTCGTTAAAAGGTGGTCACGAGCCTGTGCGATGTCATTTACACGTTAAAAATCCCTATCCTAATAAGGACTGGATGGACGAAATTTGGGACTCCCGCTGTAGCATCGTCCTATTGGCCATAGTAGCGTAAAGTGACGTTAAATAAACAAACAAGACTTGCAGCTTCCTACAGTTAAACTATTTTCCCATACTCAAACTGCTTCATACTTCAGTAAAACACCAGTCTAAAAAAATCCATTAATAAAGGAAATTGGTAATTATAATAAACTGTCTCTCAAAAGCTACACTCATAAAATAACAAAACATGTGTTGTCAAATTAAGTTAGTTTGTTTTAATTTATAAATTTTATATTTTCAATTTTTTCATACTTTTTTACTTTCACTTACAGTTTTCAACGGAAATACACGTTTTAGGGTTCCCTGAGTCCAAATAACCAAGTCCCGGGAGAAGGTCGGGTGTGGTGTGTGTGTGTGTGTATGTGTGGTAACTTCCAGGGGAAAACGAAGTGTCTTAGGAAATTGAAATTTTATATTTAAGACAACTATACGCCCGAGAGGTTACAGCAACTTTTTCATCGAAATCGGCTAACCAAAAGAGCCACTTTATACCATGCATTTTGTACCTTTTTACGATTTCCATAAAAACGGCTCTAACAATTTTGATTAAACTCGCTATATTGATGTATAATTTAATGGGCTTTAACATAATGTAAGTTTCATTCTGATTGAAATAGTCTGACAGGGCTTAAATACAGGTAATTTAAATTTTCTTTCTCTAAAGTACAATAAATTATATATTTTCAAAAAATTAGGTACATCATCTTATAAGCATAGGCAAATAACGGCTAAATATGAAAGTTGGGCGAATTTGATTCCCAAATAAAGGAGAAAAGTGCAAACATATTTATTTATGGAATTTTTGTGTTTTCGAACACAAGAATAGTGATATAGATGTATAATATACCGTTGGATAGCTAAAGATAATGGAGATCTATGAAATGCCGATAAAACTAACTGATTTTTGTAGTTAAAAATATAATCGATTATTAAATTAGACACATGTTTCAATTGAAAGTCAATTTAATAAATTCTTTAACAATTTATTTTTATCTGTACATGTATTTAAAAATTCTTTAATTGATTTTAACATTGGAGGTAAGCGAACGTCGTTTGTTGAGCGCACCAGATTTTTATATATAGGTTTTTCGTATAATAGTTCGAACGACTGTACTATAATTTTAATTAAAGTTTATCACATATTAGTGATTTTATCGACTATCTAGGGGGTACAGTATTTGACTTCATGTATAGAGGTTAATGATCAGAAAATTTTAATCTTTGGCAAAAACTGCGATGATTGGATCCTATTTGAGAATAGAATATGAATCGCGTTCCTAAGAGGAGAGTCTTTTCCAAGGAGAACAGTGGGCTATTTTGAACAGAAGAAGTTGTTGGGAGGTTTCCCTGGTTTTAGGGAATAGATGGTAATGGAATGTTTCCATTAGTGAGGAAAGCGGACAGTGCTTAGGAAGCCATCTTGGGCGGAGTATAGAAAATTATTGCTTTAGTTGTAGAAGGGTCTCTGGGATAAGAAGACACTCAAGATTTACCTCGTCAATTTTTATAAAAGGGAGAGCAAGGATACTGGGATTGGTGGTACAAGGGAATCTTTAACTGCTGAATGGAATATCAGATAGGCCAGAGGAGAACCCTAACAGAGAAGTAATAAGAGATAAATATCTTGGGATGGTAATCAGGTAGATCTGGCATCATCAAACGTTTACTAGATTCTGTACTATTATACCTGACCCAATAATAGCAATTTTGGGCAAAAAAAAAAATAAGTAGTTACTTTAAATGCGTTTTTTGGGGGAAAGTGTGGTGGTTAGTCGTTCAACGCCCAGTTGCATCAAACCATCAGTTCAGTTTTGTATTATGTAAAAAAATTCCTTCCGATTTTTTAGTTTCCACACTAGCGTCACAGGACTACTCCACAACCGTTCCTGGACCTCTATGTCAATATCAGACGTTCGGTTTCAAAATGGCACTGATTGAATACGTCTAATGTCCATCAATAGATTATTTATATAGTATAAGGAAAAATAATTTCTTCGTCTAGGTTTAGTTAATATTGTGTCATATTTTACTTAGTTTATCTATATTCAAGTTGTAATTTAAAAGAATATAATAGACAAAAACTTCATGTATGACAGGGTGATTTCTCACCATTCTAACAAGCGTGTAAACAAAAAAAAAAAAAAAAAAAAAAAATTGCTTATTTCAATTTAAGATTCTTATTTAGACAACACATCTCACGCTGGCTCGTGTATACTTATACACAAATCCTTACCTCACTCTTTCATTCCTTCAACTCCTACTGACTCCATTCAATCAACCTCCATTACCTTAACCTGCCGTCCTTTCAACCTAACTTTCTCAGCTGTATATTGTCTTCCTGGTAATACTCTTTCCTTCAGTCATCTTGATTCCTTATTCCGATCCTTTGGTCCGCGCTTCATTGCTGGTGGAGATTACAACGCCAAAGACCAACGCTGGGGATGCCGAACGTCTAATACTCGTGGCAGGATTCTTTCCCAAGTCACTACCTCCAATAGCTATTCCATCTTATCACCTCAAGATCCTACCTATTGGCCTACATCCCTTAAGAAACGTCCCGATATCCTTGATATATTCATTACTTCCCAAATAACCTCCACCCAATCTACAATCAAATCCTTAGATGAACTTTCCTCAGATCATAGACCTGTTCTGCTTCTCATGCACTCAAATCCTATTAATAAACCCTCTCCTCCTTCACTGATTAAAGGACATATCAACTGGGACAACTTTCGATATGATCTAGAGAACAAACTGGACATGAAAATTCCGTTAAAAACTAAACAGGACATAGACTCTGCCATTAATGAACTTACAAACTCAATAGAAACTGCCATACATTCCAATACATCTCACTATACAAATAGGAAGGCTCAGGAAACCTACTTGCCAAATCATATTCGGCTCTTAATAACTGAAAAACGCCGAGCAAGAGCAAAGTGGCATAGAACCAGATATCCTTCAGACAAAACCCATTACAGTAAACTAACTAACAAATTAAAAACAGAAATACGAAAATTCAAAATTCAAAAATTTCAGAACTTTACAGAAACATTAACTACTTCAGACAAATCTTTATGGAAAACAACTGCAACATTACTAAAATACAAATCCTTTAATCATCCACTTCTCACTGATTCCCAGACCTGGACGAAATCCGATGAAGAAAAATCCCAAATCTTTGGTGAACACCTTTCTAAAACGTTTAATCCGCATCCTGATATCCTTGATCCGATCCATATTAAACATGTTGAAGCAGAACTAACTGTTCCACTCCAAATGTCCCTTCCTCCCAAGGCCTTTCACCCTTCAGAAATTATTAGCCTCATCCAAAGATTACCATCCAAAAAAGCTCCTGGCCACGATCTCATCACGTCCCGCATCCTGAAACAGCTTCCCAGAAAAGCCATACTCATCCTCTGCTATATATATAATGCCACGCTGCGTTCCACTTATTTTCCTGATCCTTGGAAATTTTCAATCATCAAAATGCTCCCTAAGCCTAAAAAGCCTCTTGAAAACCCATCTTCATACCGTCCTATCTCTCTTTTGCCCATTATGGGGAAAATCCTAGAAAAACTGCTCCTTAAACGTATATACCCAATCCTAGATATTAACCATGTGATTCCTGACCACCAGTTTGGATTTCGCTCATCCCATTCCACTATACAACAGTGTCACCGTGTGGTGGATGTGATATTTCTACATTGGAGCGCGGGATGTATTGCACTGGAGCCTTTCTTGACGTACAACAGGCCTTTGACCGAGTTTGGCACCCAGGGCTGCTCATACAAACTTCGCCAATTCCTCTCTTCTACGTACTTCTTATTAATCCGATCCTACCTCACTTATAGAACCTTTAAAGTAAGTCATAACCTTTCCTACTCATCCTATTTCCTCAGTCCGCTGGTGTACCTCAGGGTAGTATTTTGGGCCCAATCCTTTATACCATATATACAGCTGATATTCCAATCCATCCTGGTACTGTCCTCACAACCTACGCAGATGACACTTGTGTGTTATCCGTAAATAATGACCCATCTGTAGCTTCCAAAACCCTTCAGTCCCACATTTCTTCCATTGAAGAATGGTGTCAAAAGTGGAGAATTAAAATCAATCCTACTAAATCCCATCAAATTACCTTCACCCTTTGTCGAAAACCTATGTCCGCCTGTCCCACTATTTCCTTTAACAATATTCCACTCACCTCAGTTGAACAGATCCGGTACCTAGGACTCCATCTAGACAAACGTCTTACTTGGAATCCTCACACTAGACTGAAACGACAAGAAACAGCTCGTAGATACCGCTTACTACAACACTTACTGGACAAACGATCAAAACTTTCCACATACTACAAAAAATTAATTTATATAACCATCATTAGGCCTATTTGGACATATGGGATTGAGTTATGGGGATCCACCAAACCATCCAATTCTTCCCGCATTCAATCCTTGCAATCCAAAATCCTCCGAAAGATCCTAAGCGCCCCTTACTTTGTCACCAATAAAATAATTCATAAAGACCTAAATATCCCATTAGTCGCAGATCTAGCCCGAACTAGATATTCCTCCTTTTATTCCAAATTACCCGTCCACTCCAACCCACTCGTCCGCAAACTCTCATCTCCTATTCCTGATCATCTTCCTAGGCGGCTGAAAAGACGATGGCCTCGAGACCTACTTAGCTGAATAAACTTTGAAGTGCTACCACTGGGTAGTTTCTTCACATGCCTGTATCACGCCCACTTGATCTCTTAGCACATTTACTTATTGTATTTTACTGTAATACAGTTGTAAATTTCTTTTAAATAAAAAAAAAAAAAAAAAAAAAAAAAAAAAGATTCTTATTTCATCCTGATATTTATAAAATCTTTCTGTCAGGTTTGAAGTTTAAGAAATATCTTCATTTTTCACGTTCTATTGATTGTTATTTAGGGACACACATATAAAAATTGGTATTTATGAAAACATGAAATAATAATAATAATTTACTCAAATTATTAGTATGATATGAATTGTATGATAATAGAATATTCTATGGAGAAAAAAAATATTAAAAAAAAATAAGAAAGTCAATGTTTCTCTAATTCAGGAATCCAGAGGAGAGTCAATAAAAAGAAACAAACTTTATTTATTATATATATATATATACTACACACAAAATATTTTTCATCACACATCAACTGTCAACAAACTAATTTTTTTAAAAAAATATTTATTTATTGAAATTTACAACAGTGTATTACTTTACAACAAGTAAATAAGCTGAATAATGATAAAATACATTAAAAAAAACCTGAAGAGAAACTGCCCATTGGCTGCACTCTTTAGTAGTGAGTCTAAACAAGAAGTTTTCAAGGCCATCTTCATTTTAGACGCATCGGTGTTAAACAAATAATTTTTAATATTACACTAATGACCTAATACTAACATCATCTGCTCGAATACTTCAATATAAATATCCCTCTATTCTTAAATAAACACAATGTTAATATTAAATGTTGTGTTAATTCTTTTTTTTTAAATAAAACTTCATTAATATTTCTAATTTTCTTTTATAAAAGTTAAAAAATATCAGCTTAGCTAAACGCTTTTTTTTTTAACATACCAATTAAATTTTAATTTTATAGTTATCTTTTTTTTTTTCATTTGACTTAACAAAACTAATTTAAAACTAATCCGCTTAAGAGGAACTTAGCTCTTTTTATAATCTTTTCTTTTTTTTTTCTTTTTTTTAAAAGTTGTTAAAGATAATTTAAATTCGGAATAAGTCTAATTATGAAATATTTACTGCGGAGAGGGGAGGGTTGTTCAGCTCAGGTGTAGCACTGCTTTCTGCAACCGCAATCTCTACTTAAGTAGTCGTTCACCGGAGATATTAATTTTTTTTTTCTTTTTATTCTTTGTATCTTTTATATATATATATATATATATATATATATATATATATATATATATATATATATATATATATATATATATATATATATATTGGGTTGTGTCACATGAAATGTCCGTTTTCAAGGTAAAGGATTTTTATTAAAAATACTATTTGAAAACAAGATAATTTTATTCAAAGTATTTACCTTCTTTTTCGACACATTTTTCCCAACGTGACACCAACTTTTTTATCCCCGAACTGAAAAACTCTGAGCTCTGGAGTGAAACAAAATCTGAAAACGCACTTTTCACTTGATCATCATTTTCAAAAACTTTTCATATGTTATATGACTTAGATACAAGGACAATCGAAGATACAAGGACAAAATAGAGTGATTTACTGATTGTTTTAGCTGCATTTAGTAACAAATTCATGGACTAGGTCACAAAGTAGATTGTTAACAAGGAAAACATAGGTGTTTGTACTGAAGGAATTCAGGAAAGCGAGAATGTTTGATGTGCATAGTTATTCCAGGCTCCAGGTGTTAGCTATGTTGAACAACCTATACCATGTGGAATACTATTGCTTGAATACCTAGGCTGAGAATTTGCTGTGCCCAAAGTGACTGGGTACTAGCTACAAGTGTACTTAGTATAGGTGGGCATAATCGAATGACGATTATCGGATAATTCGATTATTTCAATCATTCGTATTAATCGATTATCGGATTAATCGGTTTGGAGAAATGATTTATCATTCGAAACTGAATTGTTTAAAGTTAATAGAGGGATTACAAGGAGCTCGGATAATCGTACGACTTTTTTTTTTTTTTTTTTTTTTTTTTTTTTTTTCTTATCACATACGTTATATGCACATTTGCACCTAGGCTGAGCCAGCTCAGGCATCATAGAGACGGGAATTTTGGCATATTGCCTCTCAGAAAGCATATTAATCATTCGATTTTGAAATCATTCAATTATTTAAATGATCGAAGTCCGATCATCCGATTATGCCCACACCTAGTACTTAGCTAGCTACAGGTTACATATATGGTACAGATATATGGGGTTCTGTGGATTATAATGTAGGAGTATGGTATAAAAAGATTTACAACTGTTTTATTCATTTATTTATTGATATTTACTACTGTATTGATTAATACATCTAGTAAATTTAATCAAAATAGTCTCCTCTATTATCAATACATTGCTGCCAACGTGTTACCAATTTTATATTACTTCGGAATAGAATTTCCCAGGTTTAGAACTGGTAAACTTCAAAAACGCGTTTTCTAATTCTCTTCGTCCATTAATTTTGTATCACACATTTAGTAGCCCATGTGTCTAAAAAAATTATTGGGTTGTTTCACATGAAATGTCCGTTTTCATAGATTCTGAAATACATAAATGATTTTGCAGGTCTCTGTTGTTTTCTTCCCAATGTTTACATATTTAAAGTAAACAGTTACTAATCCTCTACCTTTGTATTAAACACATTAGCTTCCCAATCAATTACCCACTTTTTAGTATACCTCCAAATATGAACATGGAAACACGCGATTTTCGAGTAATATTTTTGTACGAGTTTAAACTCGGTCATTCAGCAGCTGAGGCCGCTAGAAATATTTGCAAGGCGTTTGGGGAATAGAGTTTTAATGAACGGACCATTCGCCGTTTGTTTGCTAAGTTTTCAGCTGGGAATACCGACTTGGAAACCTTGCCCCGAGGAAGACCTCCGTCCGTAATAGACAACGATGTCCTCAAACATACAGTAGAAGGAAACCCCTACCAAACAGTTAAAGGACTCTCAGCACAACTGAATGCAAGTGCATCTACCGTTTCCAGACATTTAAAGCGTATTGGGAAAGTAAAAAAGCTCGATACATGGGTACCTCATGATCTCACTGAGCGGCAGCAAGACCCCGTTATTCAAAACATACCATGCAAAAATTGAAAGAACTGGGCTACGAAGTTCTTCCGCACCTACCATATTCTCCCGACTTGTCTCCAACAGATTACCACATGTTCAGGAAATTAGACAACTTCGTCAAAGGAAAACTTTTTAAAAATGATGATCAAGTGAAAAGTGCGTTTTCAAATTTTGTTTCACTTCAAAGCTCAGAGTTTTTTAGTTCGGGGATAAAAACGGTGATGTCCCGTTGGGAAAAATGTGTAGAAAAAGAAGGTAAATACTTCGAATAAAATCATCTTGTTTTCATATCGTATTTTTAATAAAAATCCTTTACATCGAAAACGGACATTTCATGTGACACAACCCAATATAATCGAAGTAATGAGTGTTGGGTGGATGTGACAATAGTTCAATGTCAATGTTTTTCAATTTCACTTTTTAATGTAAAATAAAGGTTAAAAGTTTTTTAATTTTCAGCCTCTATAGTTGAATATTACTTACACGTAGTCAATGATATAGATAAATTTGCTAAATTCACTCAAATAGTAAATACAATTTCAAAACAAACTTCATAATTACATACTTCTTATTATAGTGCCATAAATATATAAATTGTCCTTTGAATACTTACTTCCTTTATGAAGAATAGATAATCAATGTAATTAACCAACAAAGAAAGATATTTCTCAGTGGGAGGATAACGAAATATACATAACTTAGTAATTAACATAATAGGGTTTCTCACTACGTTTGCTATAGCATGCTATTTGTGCTATTATGCTAAATCCATCAATTTTCAACAGGAAATAACTGTAGAAACTCGGCGGGTTTAGCAAAATAACACAAATAGCATGCTATAGCAAACGTAGTGAGTACCCCTAATAAAGACGATAGTTATTGGTAATAGGGGTACTCACTACGTTTGCTATAGCACATTTTTTGTGCTAATTTGCTAAACCCTCCGAGTTTCTACAGTAGTCTGATCGGCGGGTTTAGCAAAATAGCACAGAAAATGTGCTATAGCAAACGTAGTGAGTACCCCTAATGTATCATGAAGGTTATAGTGACTGTTACCAACTTATCGCTGGTTATATGCTTCAAAAAAGTACTATATCCACGTTTCATTCCAAAAAGTACTATATCCATATTATATTATTTAAAAGTCGGCGGAAAAGTGGAATTATTTTAAAAAATAAGTTAATAAGACGCTTTAGATTTTAATAAAAATATAATCACGTAAATTGGTCCAATAATAAATAAATGACAGAGTTTTGCGTTTCCTGTAAAATTGTCTAAAGTGGATATAGTACCATTTGGAAATTAACGTCTTAATTGACGAATTGATGTGAAGCAAATTGCCCCTGCCAGAAAACATAAACGCACTAGAAGGAAATCCCGCAATGAAATTGCTGTAAGACTGTTTACAAGCAAACATAACATCATAACAACCCTTCCTAGAAATATCGAGGAAGTATTTAGATATACTTGAAGGCTATAAGCTGGTTTATCGAGTTCTTCGAGGAAGATGAAACGTAATTGAAGGCAAACATAGTCGGAAGGATTGAATTGATTTAGGCGATTCTTTGGAAATGGTCTGCATTAGCTGGAGAGTTTCCTCAATGGGAGGAGCTTATCTCGGACCATTCAAAACTTGACTCCTCCCTGACCGCACGTCAGCCAATGGGAAGTAGCTTCCAACCCACACTAGTCAAGGACGAACTGGAAAGGAAAATGACTCCAAGGAAAGGATATTAGAGGTTAGTCTAAGATCCGAACTTGAAACGATCTGCACCGAGCTAATAATAGAATGAAACATATTTTATAACGAATTAAGTATATTAGGAAATATGTTAAGAATGGGTTGCCTAAATCCTGGACAGAGTATTTTTAATCATTTAAAAAAATATATTTTTAAATAAATGTTGCAACATCATCATAATAAGAAAACTTTTACCCTGACTTAAAGTATCAAAGGTATAGAATGTGCAGCTGTCGGGTTGCCTAATCTTTTCCTGGACAAACTATCGGTTGTCAGGTAAAAGCGGGTATGTCGATATCAGTTATCTGCACAGGCTTGATAATAGAAAAAAAATTATATCAATATAAGCGTTGTTTTATTGTAAACACATTGATATAGGGTTGTTTGCAAAAATACTTGGTCCTAATCTGGGTTGCCGAATTTTAAAGATCAAATTTTAACGCGAGTGGAAATGCGTGACAGAGAGATCCGAGTTGAGTATAGCGTGTAATAATAAAGGAACCAACATTGCAAAGTTAATGTCCCACCTTTGTTGGGCGCCAGGTAACAGATCAGGTTCCTAGAGAAGACTTTCTTTATTTATCAACAAACGTAATTTATTATTTGAACAATTAATATAAACACTGAGTGTAACCTCTCTGTTATCACTCTTCAAAACTAAAGTCCAACACCTGGTTTTTCCTATTATCATGTTACAACAATTACAAAAAGCTCATTTATGTTACCATCATCAGACCCATCTGGACATATGGAATCGAGCTTTAGGGCTCTACTAAACCATCTAATTCCTCTCGCATTCAATCCTTACAATCTCAAAATCCTTCGCAAAATCCTAAATGCTCCTTATTTCGTTAGGAATAAAATCATCCATAATGACCTAAATATCCCTTTTGTCGTAGAACTAGCCCGAAACTGATATGCCTCTTTTCATTCCAAACTCCCAACCCACACGAATCCTCTTGTACGCAACTTATCATTCCCATCTATTCCTGACAACTCTCCGAGGCGATTGAAAAGACGATGGCCTCGAGACCTACTGTAATTAAATTGACATTACATATGAAGTGCTACCACTGGGTAGTTTCTTCACTAGACATTATCACGCCCATAAGTGTAAATTAGCCCATTTACTTGTTGTATATATTATATGTACAGTTGTAAATATCAATAAAATGTTTAAAAAAAAAAAAATGTTACAACAAGAAATATAATTTATTCCAAAATGAATATTTTTATTGAAACCAGTTAATTAAAAACGTGATAATTTAATTTTTAATTAGTGAGAGAAAGTTGTGAATCTCCACGCTGAAAGGCAGGAGAAGAAAACTAAAGAAGAAGAGAAAGTTGTGTGTTGCCCGCACCTAATTTTATATTTTTCGCTTCCATTTTGAAGTATATGCTTTAAGTACGAATTACTAACACTGTAATCAATTTGGTTTATTTTAGTACTTTCATTTATCATATATGCAGTAACTGCATTAGCATGCAATCACCTGTTTGCGTCAGGTTTAATTGTACAAGTGTTAGGAGGCAGTGTTGTAGGGCAGTGGATGGCTAGTGTTCGATTGGGGGCCTGCCTCCATCGTAGCGGACAACGCTAAACCTCTTCCGACACGGCCAATTTGCATATTAAAGTCCTACAGGAGCTAGCTAAGCATTTATATTTGCCTATGTTCACTTCGGACTTCAGCTTCTACAAATGCTTTCACGTTGTATGCCAATCGCACAAATAAGTACCTAGTTCGATATTTTTGGTTTATTATTTTCAATTACAAACCTTTGCAATCGAAAAAAACAAAACAACAATTCACAATTAGAACGAGAATGACGAATAAAAAAAATCTAATTTGGACGCCATCCCCCGTACGCCGTACGTCCTGCTCCGTCCACGACTTTCCTCCGAATCTACTAGACTATTTTTTTTTTTTTTTAATTTTCTACAAAAATATAAGGACATCGAACGATTGTTGATTGGTCCTAGCATCTAGCCGTTGATATCAGCTGATTAGTTTTAAAAGTTATTTAAGTCATAGAAATTAGAGGTATATCTATCGCGGGCTAAGTCTGCAAATAGTGGGATATTTAGGTCCCTTGAGTTTATTTGTTTTGTTTTTTTTGTTTGTTTTTTTTTTATTCGTATATATTACAATTTGTCATAATAGACAATAATAATAGTGCTACAGGATCTCATTCATACAATATTTACAATATAAACAAAAGGAAAGTCAAATTACATAAAATAAAATCAAAATAAGTAAACGTATACAATAACAAAATTAAGTAGACAAAATAAATACAAATAATGAAGTTAACAAATAAATAAGCAAAACATGTCACATTCATACCTATGTACAATATTTACAATCAGCTCGGGAACCCCGGACGGGGCTTGTCCCCCCCACTTGTGGAAGGACAAGCAGAGTCCAAAGGATCCCAGCGCCTCCCTCTCAGCCGCATCACTGGTGAGAGCCAGCGGAAGCTAAGTGAGGGCGCCACAGCCACAATCACACCGCACTTGAGAGGAGAATCTGACCAGTGTCAGAACTCCAGCATATGTATTTACAATATATCTCGGGGCCACTGCCGTTTCAACCTTCTAGGTGGGTTGTATGGATGAGTGGAGCTGGATAGGGATCGGCTAAAGGATTAGGATGATGAATGAGGTTCTGATGGAATTTGGAAAATTTGGATGGAATTAGGTCTGAAATAAATGGAACATTAAGGTCGTGGTGCAAGGTATAGTTGGATACATAATAAGGAGCATTTACTATTATTCGGAGGACTTTGGATTGAAAAGGATTGAATGCGTTTGATGTTAGAACGTTTAGCTGTCCCCCACAGTTCAAGTCCGTAGGTCCAGATGGGCTTCAGTATTGTCTTATAAATTAATAATTTGTTGTCAACTGTAAGTTCAGATTTTCTGTTTAACAGTCTGTATAACTGTCCGAATCGTCGATTGAGTTCTTTTCTTTTAAGTCTTGTATGTGGGTTCCACGTCAGTCTTTTGTCTAGTAGTAAGCCAAGATAGCGGACTGTATCTGAAGGAGGAATAGGAATGGAATTGAAGTAAACTGGCGGACAGGGGTTTCGTCGAAGAGTGAAGGTTACATGTTTGCATTTGGCCTCGTTCACCTTTATGCGCCAAGCACCACACCAGTCTTCGATAAGACAAAGGTGTCTTTGCAGGATTAAGGATGCGGTTTCGGGATCGGAACTGGATGATAGGATGGCGGTGTCATCTGCAAATGTTGCCAGAAAGGTGTCAGGATGATTAGGAATATCAGCGGTGTAAAGGATGTAGAGCACGGGTCCCAGGACGCTGCCCTGAGGAACACCGGCCTCAACGGAATAAAAGTTGGAAAATTCTACACCACAGCGTACTTGGAAGGAGCGGTTTGAGAGATAGGATCTTAGAATGAGGTAGAGAGACTGGGGTAAATGCGTTTTAAGCTTGAAGAGTAATCCAGCGTGCCATACCCGGTCAAAAGCTTGCGCTATGTCCAGAAACGCACCAGAACAATACTCTTTACATTCGAGGGCTGAGGAAATATGGTCTACAACTCGGAGTCCTTGTTGAACTGTGGAATGATGAGAACGGAAACCAAACTGGTGGGAAGGAAGGTTGTGAGATTCTAATATAGGCAGGATTCGTTTTAGAAGGAGCTTTTCGAAGATTTTTGAGAGGATGGGGAGTAGACTTATAGGTCTGTAGGATGAAGTGTTACTGGAAGGTTTACCTGGTTTTAGGAATAGAATGATTGTGGAATGTTTCCATAAGAGAGGAAAATAGGTGGTGCGAAGGATGCAGTTGTAGATGTATGTAAGAAAAATAATGGCTTTCTGGGGAAGTTGTCGCAGGATCTGGGGGGTAAGGAGATCGTGTCCAGGAGATTTACGAAGGGTCAGTTTTTGAAGAAGATATTTCACCTCAGATGGATTAATAGCTTTAGGAGGTAGGGAAAGAGGTATTGGTGAGAAAAGGAATTCTTGAACTGTTGTGATATGATTTCTGTTGGATTCCGGGTGAGGAGTGAATACTTTGGAAAGGTGTGTGGCGAATTCCTCGGCTTTATCTTCATCAGACACAGCCCAGGAGTCATCACCACGCCGGAGAGGATGGGAAACTTTATGGTATTTTAGGATCTTTTTGGTCACATTCCACAGGGAATTATCTCGAGCTGATAGAGAGGAGAGGTAGGAATTAAAGGACTGGGAACGGAAGGTCGCCAACTCCCGCTTTAATTGCCTACAATAAAAGTTATAGGAGCGGCGATCTGTTGGGTGTCGGGTTCTTTGCCATAATGATCTGGCTCGGCGTTTTGCATGGATGAGGTCAGCTAGGTGTTGAGGTAAATGGTTTTGCTGAGGAGTTCTATTGGAGTGCTTAGGAGAGGAGGCAGTCCAGACAGCTTGCTGAATGGCGGTTGTAAACGAGTAGACGGAATCATCAAGGTCATCCGGTGTTTTGAGGGTCGCACTGAGGTCAATATTATCGGTGAGGATTTGGCGGAAGAGGTTCCAGTTGACAGGGCCTCGGATAAATGATGGTGGAATGGGTTTCGGAATAGGAGTTAGAGATACTTTAAGGATCAGTGGACTATGGTCAGAGGATAGTTCATCAAGGCGAGTTACGGAATAGTTCAGGGAGCCTAATCCGCTGTGAATGAAGAAGTCGAGGATATCTGGATTACGGTTAGGATCTGTTGGCCAGTAGGTAGGGGAGTCAGGAGGTATGAGGTTAAAATTTCGGGAATTCAGAGCAGTCAGCAAATTTCTTCCACGAGAATTCGTGGTTCTAGAACCCCACTGCTGGTGCTTGGCGTTTAGATCTCCACCCAGAATAAAATGATTTCCTAAGGAATCCAGGAAGGATGCAAATTCGGTGTTGGAAATGGAGTGTTTGGGAGGGCAATATGCTGATGTAATAGTTACCGGATAGGAAAAAGTCTTGATTACTATTGCTGTGGCTTGCAGGAAATCATAGGTAGGAAGTGGAAGGAAATGATGAGAGAGGGATTGGTGGACAATGATAGCAGAACCGGCATGAGCTTTGCCGTCTGGGTGGTCTGTACGGTATGTTATGTACTGCGGTTTTTGAAAAGCTGTTTAGTGGTTAGTCTAGTTTCAGTAATAAGTGCAACGTCAATTGTTTTGTCTTGCAACAACGCTGTCAGTTCGTCTGTGTGATTTCTAACACCATTCGCATTCCAAAGGAGAATGGATAAGGAATTAGGTGAGGTCATTTATGGTTTTTGTAAGGCAGGAATGAGATTTGATACAAGGTTCGTAAGGAGTGATATTAGAGGCATAACAAGGGATTTGATTTCGGAGATGAAGGATGTCATGAGACTGGTAAGGTCTGTGACATTTGATGGAGGAGGGATATGGGAAATTTGATGTTGAGGAGTTTTTTGAAGAATAGGAAAATTTTGCGGAATAGTTTGTTGTGGAATAGGTGGATTATGCTGAGGTAAACGTTGTTTCGGCAGGGCCTCGGCTTCATTACTCTGGTCCCCACCTCCAAGTAAGTGGGCAAATGAGACATTGGAATCTACAAATTTAGATGGTTCTCTTCTAGATCTTGTTATTCTTGCTGTTTCTGGTTCTTGAGGTTTTTGAAATCTGGTCTTTAGATTTTTATATATTTAGCATCCCTTGTAGTTGGCTGGATGGTCCTTGAGGCAATGAGCACATACTGCGGGTGATGACTTCGGTTTAGTGCATTCTCCTGTCCTATGCTCTTCTCCGCATTTCACACAGCGTGGTATATGGTGGCAATAAGATTTAGTATGGCCATATGCCTGACAATTATGGCATTGGACTATATCCTTCTTCATGTAGGGCTTCTCAACTCTTACACAGCTGTAGTACAGTCGTTTAAGATCGTAGATTTTTTCGACTCCTGTCGATGGTTCTAGATCAACAAAAAACATTGGAAGTTGAACTTTATCTTTCAAAACGTTGGTGACTTGGCGCACCTTATATCCCATCTCCATCAGTTCTTCTTTAATAACTTCAGTTGGTGTCGAGGGATGCAAGTTTCTTATTACAACCCTCAGTGCTCTCTCCTGGCGTAGCTGATAAGTATGGAACTCGGCCTTGGTGTCTGTCAGATATTTTACTACTTTCCTGTAGGTTTCAGCACTATCCGGAGATATTTTAGTGTCATTTGTTCTATTCAGACATGAGTAGCTACCAGGGTTGGTTAATTTATTAAGTTGTGCACAAAGAAGTTGAAAATTTTTAATATTTTTGACAAATATCGGGGGAGGTGGTGGTTCCCTTGGTGTAGGGGCAGATTCCATGTCTTCTTTTTCGCTATGGAGGATTTGAAATGGATTCGGTGTGAAAAAAGGAGATTCATCTGTCATCTCCTGTGATGATGGGCCAGGCTGGGGTTCAGATTTCAAAGTGTTACTTGAAGGTTTCGCTTGTGTTGGTAACTTCTTATTGTTATCACGACGGGGTCTTTGTTTAGTGGGAGACGAATTTGATCCTGCTGATCTTGATCTTTTACTTGCCGTTTTAGAAGACATCACTTGATGAAAATATCGCATTTCATATATAAAAAAAAAGATAGTAATATAAGAATGTTAAAGGGAAACAAGTAATAAGTATATATTCCCAATACCAGCAATCAGCTGATATGAGGAAATATGGCTACCCTTTGTGTCAAGCCTATTGACTCTGCATTCACTGTTTGCGGTAAAAAAAATTACTCTGCTTACCGAAATAATACTCCAAACCTTACTGCTGTTGATGTCCAAAAAGCTGGCAGCTTTTTCGAGACTGGAATCGATGAAAATCCTTTTGAAAAATCAAAAATCTCAGAGACGAAGTTAAGTGCGACTGTTACCATCTGGCGCATCAGCTGATCTCAGTTTATTTGTAACAAAGTTTTTTTTTCTCTTTTTTTTCCAATTCCTCAAATAGAAAAAATGAAACATTAGTAAACTAAAATACCATTAATATATATAATGATAAATTTGTTAATACCATACCTTTTCTACTATTCTGGTACTTGAAGGGTGAGTGATTCTGATATATAATTGATTAAATCTTATACTACGTGTGTTTTTGCTGATTCGTATTTAGAGTTGAGGGGCCTCCGCTTGTTGAGTAACAAAGTAAGGAGCATTGAAGATTTTTCGTTGTATTTTGGATAGCAAGGATTGGATGTGAGAGGAGTTTGATAGTTTAGTGGACCCCATAGCTCAATGTCATATGTCCAAATAGGTCTGATAATAGTGACGTAATTGAGTTTTTGTAGTAAATAGGGAGTTTTGATCGTTTGTCAAGTAAGTGTTGTAGTAAGCGGTATCTGGAGGCTGTTTCTTGTCGTTTCAGTCTAGTGTGAGGATTCGAAGTTAGGCGCTTGTCTAGATGGAGTCCAAAGTAACGGATCTGTTCAACGGGGATTAGATAATGTTTAATTTCGTAAAATGATGTTACTATATTAAAGACACATGTATCAATGGTGTGTATATTGCACTTGTTAGTTTTGATATATAATTATCTTTTTTCTTTTTCTTTTTTTATCCTATTTAAGATATCATAGAAATTAAAAAAAAAAAAAATATTTGATGTTTATCCGAATTTATTTTATTTTTTTTTTGATTTTCCACAAAAATATAAGGACATCAAACGATTGTTGATTGTTCCTAGCACCTAGCCGTTGATATCAGCTGATCAGTTTTAAATTGCGGTTTATTAAAAGTGAATTAAGTCATAGCTCATAACTCAGTTATTTTCGAAGGTAGATAAAAGACTTAGTAGAGATTTTTAACCAACGAACTTAGAATGATAATTAAAAAAAATACTCATAAATACCCCCCATTATGCTATATGATGTTAATGCTATTCCATAGAGAATTAAATATCCTACAAAACGAAAAAAGAATCATTGAAATCGTTCAAGAAATAGCTGAGATATAGCGTTTTGAATTCAAGCAAGCAAAATACCAACTAAAGATAAGGAATCGCATTATGCAAAGATAAGGAATAAGTTGAAATTGATGCATAAAAGAACCTTAACTAATCATTTTTGGTTTATTATTTTCAATAATGAATCTTTGTAATCGACAAAAAAAATAAAAAACATTACACCCTTTAAAAATTTGAGGGCTTACGTTTCAAGATACGTAGAACCCGAAAAACGGTTTGAAATTGGCCTTATTAATAAATAAATACCATCAAATCCGATCTAGTGCTATTCGATGGAGAGTTAAATTTCTACAAAAAAAAATCATTGAAATCGGTCAAGAAGTAGCAGAGTTATAGCTTTTGGAAATTAGCTACGTTGATAAACATTTTTTTTTTAAATTATTTATTTATTGATTTTTATAATAGTTAACTTTCTATAAATAACATTATAAACAGTTATACTCCATATATTGTTACATATTAACAGAATTAAGCTGATAAGATTCGGCGAGTAAGGCTTATTCGAAAATATTTCGCTCCCACTATGTTAGAGTCCGATAAAAGCCTAAGTCTACTTCTTTCAGGGAACTAATTACTAATATGAATTTGATGAATACTGTAAATTGATATTAATAATTCCTGTTAAAACTTTTTCCTTTCATCTTTTACCCTGAACTATACTTTAAGAGGGTTTTCTATAAGAATATTATCTTTTAATACTGATATTATATTCTGGTTCCTCAGTCCAAAGTCATCGCCTTGATTCACCTTTGAGAGCCATTTATTTATAGTCGGTCTCAAGGGACCCGATTCGCACTTCTTAGGCTTACATTTAGGGCTTTTAACAAGTACCCTGTTTATTGCTTCCGAGTTTATAGCAGCATTAAGGGTAGATCCAATCCTTACAACCTTATCCCCATCTTTACAACCGATATACCCTACTATCCAATCATTCAAACATTTTAGCAGCTGTATCTTTAGATTTGCGATCTCGTCTCAATAAATTTTAACGTTAAAAATTAATATGTAATGGTTCATAAGCAATAATTGAATACCAACATCCGAATACAAGGGTTAAGAAATATTTATGGTTAATAATTTCTATATTGGGCGGAGCTCTACGTGAGGATCATTAAACTGGCCACTCTGAAGCCTCCCTTTTTTACTGCTTTTTAGAACGATTTAAGTTGTGTGATTCAGGGTGATATAATCGTATTTTTGCTTTCACTTACCTATATATGGAATATATAGTAAGGGAAAGCATTGCAATCGTGAACATTTTCGAATTCCAATTTTTCAACGGAAATACAAGTTTTAGGGTCCCCTAAGTCGAAATAACCAAGTCCCGCAAAATGGTCTGTGTGTGTGTGTGGGTGTGTGGTAACTCCCGGGCAAAAACGATAAGTCCTATGAAACTAAAATTTCATATTTAAGACAAATATACGCCCAAGACGTTACAAAACCTTTTTCATTAAAATCGGCTAACCAGAAGAGCAACTTTATACCATGCATTTTACACCTTTTTTTCGATTTTCTTTAAACGGTTCCGACAATTTTGATTAATCACGCTATATCGAAGGAAAAATGTAATGGGCTTTAATATCATTTAGGTTTCATTTGGATAAAAATGGTTTGACAGGACTTAAATGCCGATATTTTAAATTTTCTTCCTCTAAAGTACCTTTAATTTTGTTGATTCTATAAAAATAACTATATTATCTTGTTACCACTGATGAAAAACAGGTAAATATATAAATTGAATAAATTCGATAACCAACTAAAGGAAAAAACTGAAAAAATATATTTTTAATGAAATTTTTGGTTTTTGAACATAAGAGCAGTAATATAGATGTATGATATACCGTTGGAAAGCTAAAGATTTTAGAAAAAATATTATCTCATACACAAGCTTTTAAAAGTTAATAGAGAGTGATGAAAAGCCGATAAAACTAAGTAATTGTTTTAGATAATAATATAATAGACTTTTTAATAAAACACATGTTTCTATAGAAATTTAATTTAATTATTTCTTTAATAGTTTCATGTATTTTTATCTCCAACTGTATTTGAAAATTCTTTCATCGATTTTAAAAATGGAGGTAAGTGAAAGTCGTGTGTTGCCCGCACCAGATTTTTTAAAATGGTTTTACTATATTAAAGACACATGTATCAATTATGTGTATTTTACACTTGTTAGTTTTGATATATAATTATCTTTTTTGTTTTTTTATCCTACTTAAGATATCATAGAAATTTAAAAAATAATATTTGATGTTTATCCGAATCTATTTTTTTTAAAATGTATTCCTCCTCTCCCGCTACTTTCTCGAACTCTCACAATACCTCGCTCTCATGCATTTTCATCTACCTTTCTCTAAATGTGCAGAGTGGCCTTAATGATAAAAAATTTTGGAGCACCTAGTTACTAAAAGTAATGCTAGATACCGCTCGTGGAATGTACTGCACTGGAGCCTTTTTTGAAGTAGACAAGCATTTGACCTAGTCTGGCTCCAGGGACTGCTTTACAAACTCCGTCTATTACTCTCCCCTACACATTTCCTATTAATCCGTTCTCACCTTGCTGGCAGAGGCTTTAAGATAAACATAACTTTTCCTACTCCCCCATATTTTCTAAATCTGCTGAAGTGCCTCAAGGTAGTATTTTAGGTCCTGTCCTCTACTTCCTTTATACAGCAGACATTCCACTCCATCCACGCACTGTTCTTAATACCTGACACGTGTGTCACCTTTCATAATGATCCAAATACTGCATCCCAAAACCTTCAGTCCAACATCACAGCCTTTGAAGAATGGTGTCATTATTAGAGGATTAAAATAAATCCCAACAAATCGCCTTTACCCTTCGTCGCAAACCGATAACATTCTGCCCTCCATTATCCTTTAATAACATCACACTTTCTCCTGTAGAACAAATCCGATACCTAGGACTTTATCTTGATAAGGGCCTTACTTGGAATACTTACTCAAGACTGAAACGACGATTACTAGAGAAACGTTCAAAACTTCCAGTATATTACAAAAAACTCATTTACATCACTATTATCAGCCCTATTTGGACAAATGGAATCGAGCTTTGGTGCTATACTAAACCATCTAATTCCTCCAGCATCCAATCCTTCACAAAATCCTGAGTGCCCTTTATTTTGTCACAAATCAACTCCTCGATAATGACCTCAACATTCCATTTGTTGCAGCCATAGCCCGTGATAGATAATCCTCTTTTCATTCTAAACTCCATGCCCACACAAACCCACTTGTCCGTAATCTATATATCTATACTTCCTGCCCCACCGTATCCTTTAACAATATCTTACTTACTTCTGTTGAACAGATCCGGTACTTAGGACTATACCTAGACAAACGCCTATCATGGAACCCTCATACTAGACTGAAATGACACGAAACTGCTCGTAGATACCGATTACTACAACACTTACTCGACAAACACTCAAAACATTCCTATTTACTACAAAATACTCATTTATATAACCATTATAAGGCCTATGTGGACCTACGACTTTGAGTTATAGGGGTCCACTAAACCATCAAATTCCTCCAGCATCCAATCCCTGCAATCCAAAATCCTTCGAAAAATCCTTAATGCTCCATATTTTGTTACAAATAAAATTATCCATAAAGACCTAAATATCCCATTAGTTGAAGATTTAGTCCGATCCAGATATACATCCTTCCATTCCAAACTTCCTGCCCACTCAAACCCGCTTGTCCGTGACCTTTCCTCAACATCTATTCCTGACAATCCACCGAGGCGACTTAAAAGAAGATGGCCAAGAGACCTCTTACCGTAAATTGGACATTGGAGTTTTACCAATGGGTAATTTCTTCATGTGTCTTAATCTCATATCAATCCCATTTTCTTAATGTATTGTATAAATACAGTTGTAAATTTCTTTAAATAAATAAAAAAAAAGAAAAGATATTCCTAATAATTGTCGAAAAGAGGGTTTCCTCGGGCATTAATGATTTAAAATAATTTGTGAAGAGCTACCACTGGGTGGTTCTTTCTCAAGATATTTTCACGAATTTTCTTCACCCCACATATTTGCTCATTGTGTTGTATATTACAGTTGTAAATTACAATAGATAAAAAAAAAAAAAAATATCCTATTCGTTAGAGTGACAATTCTTACAGGTTTTAGACGCTAGTCATCCTTGTCAGGACTGAAACTTGGGTCTCACAAGATGAGTAAAAAACTCCGAACTTTTAATTTGAGCATTTGCCCATCTTTTTACCTTTACTCGTTCTCGGAATAAAATTCGCTCCACTTGTCATCGGAAAGGGCATACTTCATTAGCCATTTTGTGTTTCAATATAATTAAGGGAACAGTTTTTGTTGAAATTTGAGGTTGTTGAATGGAGACTACTTTGTAAGAGAGTTGGTTAATGGTAGCCGCCGGGAGCTGGAAGGGCAATCTTCCCCAGAATGCTTTCCTTTTTGGAATTAATCAGGGGCAAGAGGCATTGTCTAGCTGTCGCCAATTCACTCACTAACTTGAGCTGATTTATCGGCTGGAATAAATCGTGTGGGGCTCCCTCCCCCCGTCCACCCCCCTCCCAATCTCAACCTGTTATTGTTGTCCACCTAGCCTTCTATCTTGGATCCAATGGACTCTCTATCTAGTTTTACTCTTTATTGAAAAAAAAAAAAAACTAATAAAAAATTGGCGGCTTCTGTCTGCAATGTAAAGCTTATTTTAAGGAGTTGGTTGAGGATGCAGTCATATAAACACTTTTTAAATTAATTTTTTTTTAAAAATCATTTTATTGGTAATTACAACTGCATTAACAAAAATATATCAAGTAAATGTGATGTGTTATATAATACAATGACTTGATATAGATGTAGAGAAACGTCCCATTGGAAGCACTCTAAAAATATTCTAAACTAGAAGGTCCGGGGGCCATTTCCTTTTCAGGCGCCTCGGAGGTTTATCCGGAATTGATGAGGAAGAAAGGATTGAAACTAGTGGGTTAGAGTGCGAATGGAGTTTGTCATGAAAGGATTGATACCTGGTCCGGGCCAAATCAGTAACATTAAGGTCTTTATGGATAAGTTTATTCGTGACAAAGTAAGGAGCGTTGAGGATTTTACGAAGGATTTTGGATTGTAAGGATTGGATGCGGGAAGAATTTGATGGTTCAGTAGAGTCCCAAAGCTCTTCTCCGTAAGTCCAGATTGGTCTTATAATAGTCTTGTAGATGAGCCTTTTGTAGTTCAGAGGAAGGCTTGACCATTTGTCTAGTAAGTGTTGAAGTAGCCTAAAGCGGCGAAATTAAAAATTTAATTTAAAAATTTATTTGCACCTGTATAAGTTACAATCAGCGAATGAGTTATATTTGATAAACATGACATGGCTGGCATGAGGGAGACAGTGCCCAGTAGTGCATCCTCCTGACATTCAACAACAAACTATTTTTTTTTTTTCTAGGAGGTCCCTCATCCAACTCCCTTTCAGCCTACGCCGAGTTATGTATAGTATGCCAGTTGTAGCCATGTTTTGTACAAGTTTGTTTCCATGTCCATTAAGTTTGTCGTGAAATCGTCTGTAAGTCAGTCGAATGTGGTTTATTGTAGTTGGAATACGTAAGTCAGTAAGAAGGGTATCATTTGACACATATGGTGGTAAATTCATTGCCAGTCTTAAAAATTGCGATTGAAAGTATAGATGAATAGTATAGGTTAACTGAAGACAGCGTTAAATCCTGTGCATTTCACGTGATTTGGAAAATTCATGTAATATTTCAGCAAACTCTAAATAAGACTTGTTAGTTTTCCAACAATTTATGGTTTGACTCATTGGCTGGATTTACTTTACTTAATGGTTCTGAGTTAAAGGGACCATCATCAGCCTGTAACTGACCGCTCCATTATCCATTTGAATGCTTGCGTGAAATATGAACACTTCAATTGAGCAAACTTAATTTATTGTGCCAACGTTTCGACGTAAATTTTAGGCCATCTTCAGGGCTAGTTGTTTTTATTATTGCTTATTTATTCCCAGATCTGCTGCGTTAGCCATACGTGGTTTTATATATAAACGGTTATTACAATTTATAACAATTGGCAAAGTGGGGGTATTGTCTCATGAAAAGAGACAATATTAACTATTGAATTTTTATAATTATACTGAACAGTTAAACAATAAGGTTAATTTAGATCAGAACAAATACTTGAAACCTAATTAAACCACGGGAAAAGAAATGAAACTAGAAGTAAATAAGTTTATGTAAGACACTAAATGAATCCATATAATTCTAATAAGAAAATAAAGTAAATGTAAATTGAAATGAATAAAGTGAATAAATAATTAACTCACAAAAAGTAAATTAAAATAAGGTAATGAAATTAAATAACTGAAACATAATTGATTGAATATATGCTGACAATAAATGATAGATGTTTTAGAAAAGATAAATCTGTAATTAATAGTTAATTTAATTAAGAAAATTAAACTTTATGGACAAATAAAAGCTTAATGGCAAGATTTACAGAGAACATCTGGATTTGATTTGAGCCAGCGAGTTATCGTTGGAACCCCAATATACGCTACAGCACGACACTGCTGTGAACTGTGAGTGGTATTTAGTGAAGCGATCTTTTATGAACTCATCGATATGAGATCACAAAAAATAACGATCATTTGTTTAAGAAGATATATAAAGAAAAATTATTTACTGAAAGTAATAAGACGGTATAAAGAGAAATTATGTATAGTAAATAATGATAGAAAATATACAAAGATGATATATAATAGAAATTAAAATAATAATCAAAAACAAAAGAGAACATAAAAAGTTTTTCATTTATAATAAAAAGCAAAATCAAATATTACCTTTAAAAAGCTGAGTTCTTCAAAAATATCAAAACAATACAAAATACGCCCGACTTAAAGAGTTAAAAAAATTCAAATATTTAGGCGAAACTTTAGAGGAAAATATTCCCGAAAAAAGGTGCAATACATTAAAGAATCAGCAAAATAAAAATAGCTTAGAACATAGTTAACAATATTTACTATAAAAAATCCATTTTCAGAAACGCAAAACGGAACCACTACCTAACAGTAATAAAACCCTCGACATTCTATGCTGCTGAATGCCCAACTCTCTAATAAAAAAGTGAGGCTCGAAAAATATAAGGCAGAAAAATCCTACGAACCAGAAAAGAAAACTGTATCTACACTTGTAATAATAAGGACATTGTTCAACATGTGGAAAAGATCACAGATACAATAAGTAAAAGATTAATAGCCTTTTACGTCTATCTGAACAGGATGAATCCAGACAAAATTAAAAAAAAAAACATCAATGATAAGAAAATGAAGTATAAAGGTTTCTCCATAAGCCAAGAGAGACCCGGAAAAATTACAGACAACAACAAAGGATATGGAAAATGGGAATAAATGCTAAATTAAGAGTTGGTGTCTTCCCAGAGGAGAAAAGGAAGAAGGCATGATCAAAAGAGAGAAGAAAAAAAAAAAAGTCAAATACAAACATCTGCAAACTACAGTAAATTAGTTAAACAGGTGATTCTTTATGGTATGTTGTATGTTTGATTTTGATAGTATGTGTATGTTTAATTCCTAATGGAAACAGTTTAGTCTTCCGAACCTGAAGAAAATACTGAAGATTGAGTGGAAAATAAATCCCCCTAAAATGCAAGAGGGATATAAGCGAAAATCCAATGAAGAAATATGTTTAAAACTCGGGTTTACCTTAGTGAGATAGTGAGTTCTACTTGCACTGTAAAGTGTCTGTATTTGATTTAAATAAAGAAGTTATCAAACAAAAAAAAAAAGTATATACACGAATTTGCTAGTGCTGGAAACAGTCATGAGTCATGGAGACTGAGGTTTTTACGGGCATATCATCAGAATAAAAATGATAGACTAAACAAGAAAAATGTTTTCAAAGTCTGCAGCTATAAAAGTATAACATTGCTAACTCGGCACTACAACCCATGGAGGTCTCCGGGCCTCCGCCAGTCTTCATTGTTTTGTTCTGCAACACATTCCAGATGCCCCGTGCGTCAGCAGATACTCTCCCCTCTCATCCACACCTCGGCCCTCTTCTTCTTCTAGTTCCCTAGAGCAGTTTTCAAAGAGTTCGTTTTCACTGCTGATGGTTATTATCAACCTCACATCTTTAC
Source organism: Piezodorus guildinii (assembly GCA_023052935.1). Taxonomy (NCBI): domain Eukaryota; kingdom Metazoa; phylum Arthropoda; class Insecta; order Hemiptera; family Pentatomidae; genus Piezodorus; species Piezodorus guildinii. Next base: position 29,807,772 of record CM041295.1, on the reverse strand, counting down.
GAAAAACAAAACCAAAAGAAAAACGATTTACCAAAATGAAGATAGCAGAAACAAATTAAGAAAAGAAAACAACGAAAAAATACTAAAACAAATAAATAATACAATAACATAGACAAATAATAAAAATAAGGATAAATGAAATTGATAATAATAATAAGAAATAAATAACTAATAATAATAAATAAAAGATAAAATAAAATAGGAATATAACACAAATAATTGTTTGTTTTTATTTACATTTAATGTACGTCATCTCTATAAATTTTTGCCTATCCAGGTTTTATTAGGATAGGGATCTTTAACGAGTACCTGACATCGCACAGGCTCGGGACCACCTTTTAACGTCCCCTCCGAAGGACGGCGTAACTAAGGATTTGTTACTCCCATTAAAAAATCCTAGGACCACCTGCGGGATTGAACCCGTGACCTTTAGCATAAGAGGCTGTTACGCTAGCCACCCAGCTACAAGTGAAAATCCCACTACATGTTGATATATATACCAAAAATAATATAAAATAAAATAAATAATAATTATATTTAAAAAATATTATTAATACGTCGTAAATTTCCCTATTTGAACGTCTCTTCCAAGTCCCATTAACTAAAACTCCAAATATCCTTCGATGGGTTTTCTGATCAACAACGAGAAGACTTCGTGCGTCATTTCTAGTTATATTCCAGGTTTCCGAGCCGTGTATTAGCACTGGGCGAATTATCATCTTGTTAAGATGAGTCATTGTCCAATGTGAGGGTATGGCCGCTTAGTTGTTTTTGAAGGCTGCGGTAGCGCTGACTAGTTATAAGTATTTTGTTTCTATTTCAGCTTCCATGCGATTATTCTGGGTCACTATTGAGCCTACATATATAAAATTTGTGTCTCGATCAAATTTATAGGCACCAAATTCTTGTCATTCACCATTATTCTTGCCAGGCGTCTCCTCTATTACAAAATACATGGTTTTGCTCTGATCAACTTCTAGATCTAGTATCTTAGCAGTCTCCATCAATGCTGCCAATGCCCCCCTCCTGAAAGGTCTCCACTAACGCATACCGAACATATCACTCCATTTACAGTCAGCCGCATTATACATATGAGCTTCTGAGGGATCTTAAGTACTTCCACTGCTCGTTAATACGCTTTATGGTTCATAATGTCTTAGGCGGCCTTAGGGTCATAAAATATTATGAGTCTTTAGCTTATACTGACATCTTTTTTATTTATTTTTTTTTTTAAAGAGGGAATGGGCTGGCTAAAACGGCTGCTTGGATACAGAACTTTTTGGGAAAACACTATAAGAGTTAGTAAGATATATATTTGGCCGTTTCACAAATGAAGTTTTTGATATATTTTTTTATTTATTTACTTTTGCACATCACTATGTTTCTGCCTCTTGGGCCATTTTCAAGCATCTGTAACAATTAAATTTGTATGGTATTTCTACACTTTTCACATCTAATGTCAACATTTTTTTTTTTTTAATATTTATTTATTGGAATTTACAACTGTATAACAAGTAATACAACAAGTAAATTTGAATGAAATATAAAAAGGCATGAAACACATGTAGAGAAGCTTCCCAATGGAAGGACACGCCTCGGAGGATTGTCAGGAATTGAAGAGGAAGAAAGGATTGAAACGAAAGGATTAGGGTAGGAATGGAGTTTGTCATGGAAGGATTGATACCTCGTACGGGCCAAATCAGCAACATGTGTGGGACATTAAGGTCTTTATGGATGAGTAAATAGACAAAGTAAGGAGCATTGAGGATTTTACGAAGGATTTTGGACTGTAGGGATTGGATACGAGAAGAATTCCATGGTTTAGTAGAGCCCCAGAGCTCAACTCCGTAAGTCCATATCGGTCTTATGATAGTCATGTAAATGAGTCTTTTGTAGTTAAGTGGAAGATTAGAACGTTTGCTAGTAAGTGTTGAAGTAGTCAAAAACATCGTGCAGCTTCTTGTCGTTTCAGTCATGTATGAGGGTTCCAAGTAAGGTATTTATCAAGGTGCAGTCCTAGATATCGGATCTGTTCAACCGGGACGAGAGGAGTATTATTGAAGGAGACTGTAGGGCTGGATGTCATACATAGGTTTAGGAGGAAGGGTAAAGGTTATTTGGTTGGATTTGTTGGAATTTATTTTAATTATCCAGTTCTGACACCATACTTCCAGGTCTCTGAGGTGGGATTTGAGAGTTTGTGAGACAATAGTTGGATTAGTATTGACTGATAACACACAAGTATCATCAGCGTAGGTAGAAAGGAAGGTGTTAGGATGGGTTGGGATATCAGCTGTATAAATGTCAACATTTAAATTAATTATTTTATTAATCGTGTCTTTTTTTTTTTTTTAAATTCTAACCTACCATGCATATTTATTAATATATATTCTTTCACCGCTTCATCAGCAGTTTCGCCTAATTATCAGCTGTGTCAGACTATAATTTTAAAAGCACGTATTTTAAAAGAGTCATAGTTTATTGTATCTATTATTTGAAAAAAAACGGTAAAAAATCTATTTATTCAATAAAATTATTTGTATTCACTCACTCAACATTTATTAGCCGTCCTGTAGGTGTTCTATGCGCGAATAACTTGGGGTGGGGATGTTAAAAGCTTTATATATTTATTTTATCTATAGAGCTTGCATAGAATCAGTTTGTTGATTTACTCATTTTTATAATTTTTTTGTTATATATATATATATATATATATATATATATATATATATATATATATATAAGAGAGAGAGAGAGAGAGAGAAGAGATAGAGGAACTGGGCCGGTTAAAAATACTGCTTGGATAGAGAGCTTTTTGGGAAAACACTAAAAGAGGTTAGGGTTCTTGTGGGGAAGAGGGAGAGAATGTACTTAGGAAGAGGTGAGTGGAACAGTCCGGGAAGATGGGAAGGTATTGGGATAGAAAGACGTGGAAAGCGTAAAGAAGAATTAAAATTAGTAACGATTTTCAGACAAAATTTTAGGCTATAAAAGAAAAGATAACAGCCAGTTGCTTAAAACAATATAAAAGAAAAGAAATACATAAATAATGTGTTTGTTTTATAGCCCTGAAGATGGTAAAAATTTTAGGCCGAAACATTAGAAAAATAAAATAAGTTTTACTTAATTAAAGTGTTTTGATGACTGCATTCTGAATTTTCTCCCCAATATCTACATACATTCTGAAGTCATTCAAATATTTCTCATTTTTTCTCTTTCAGTTTGTTATAAAAGTCTCTTCTATTGTATATTGTAACTTTGATCAATCATATTATTTTTTCTGAATTTATTAAACGTTTCCGCCTTTATGATTGGACCGTTTTCAAATATTACATATTATGCCTAATATAAGTCACATTTGAATATTAAAAAAAAAAAAAAAAAAAAAAAAAAAAATAGTAATTATGTATTATTAAATTCTTTCTTGTATTCCAGTGATTCCTAATTCTTAATAAAATTGAGAAGTTGATTTCCAAAACTTAATATGTCCATTCTAGGAAATTTTACTGAAAGCGAAGACATTTCTTATCATTTTATTTTTAAAGCAATGTATTTGATTAATTTTGAATTCAAATTTATAATTATTTTTTTCTTTAATATTATTTTTACGTTACATGAGTAAATATTATAGTATGATTTAAAAGGAAATGTGTAATAACTACCTTTTGAATAATACTTCATTTTTTTAATCGACTTCATTTCTATATCACAAAAAAATTTTCATTAAAGCTTTTATGTCCTGAAGATAGAGTACATTCCAAAACTTTAGAATTAGTATAATAATTTAACAATAAATTTATAACAAAAATTGACTAAACTTTTAAGGTTTCTTCCAAAAGATAGATAAGAAGTAGAAATAACTACAATTTTAAAGCCCATTTTTTAATAATTTTAATTTGTGTATTTTTGAAAATAAAATCGGGTGACGGATTTCGATAAAACTTAACGATAAGTCAAAATACTAATTTTCAAAAAATTGCCATAAAACAAGGGAAATCCATTCTTTACATCGCATTAAGCCAATCTTCAAAAACATTTTATGATACTTTAATTTTCGAAAATGGTCATATCGAAGTGGCCGAAGCTTTAAACTATGAAAATATAATATAGTTGATTAATATTAAAATAATAAACAAATTAAGCTTGATGGGACAATGTGGTTGTTTTTTATTAACCATTATAGATAAAAATCAATTCTAAGTATGAATTGTGATTATAATCTTGAGCAAACATTAAAAATATAAATCATATTTATTTTATAATGATAATAATTTAAAAAAATACCACTAATGTTAAAATGAATTTAAGAATTGTTTAATACATTTTAAGATGAAAATAAATTGTTAAATAAATAATTATATTGAGTTTCAATAAAGACATGTGTTTTATTAAATAATCAGTCATATCATTTTCTACGAATATTAGTCGGATTTTCACTACTATCCGTTAGCTTTAACAATTTTGTGTATAAGATAATGTTTTTTTCTAAAATCTTGACACCAAAATTGCTTAAAAATATTTTTGCTCTCTTCTCCTTTATTTCTATATCGAATTTGTTCAACTTATATATTTATCGGTTTTTTAATGATTTCTAAAAAGATAATCGTTATTTTTATAAAATTTACAAAACTAAAGGTCCTTTAGAGGATGAAAATTTAAAATATCTGCATTAATCCCTGTCAGACTATTTCAATCAGAATTAAACCAATACTGTATTAAAGCCCGTTAAATTCTACAACGATATATCGATTTTATTCAAAATCATAAAAAGGTTCAAAATACATGGTATAAAGTGGTTAGCTGATTTCGATGAAAAAATTGCTGTAACATCCTGGACCTTTAGTTGCCTTGGATATAAAATTTCAGTTTCATACGACTATTCGTATTTGTGCTGGACGTACCACACACAGACACAGACCATTTTGCGGGCCTTAATTATTTGGACTCAAAGGACCCTTAAACGTGTATTTCCGTTGAAAAATGGAATTTGAAAATTTTCACGATCGCAATACTTTCCCTTACTATATATTTCATATATAAGTAACTGAAAGTATAAAAATATTAAAGATATAATTCAATTTTGATTTAACTTATATAGCCAACATATTCTCTTGCCCCCTAATGTATTAAGGTTATCCTTTAACTGTAAAATTGAATACATTAAGTTGATTTAAAAATTGAGGTCAGGAATGGTTGGTTTATATCATGTGAAATCGTTGTAAAATATTTTTTTTAGAAGAATTAAGGACTATTTTATTACATATAAATATTTTTTATAAAGAAATGGTCAGACCAACTGTATGTCACCCGCCTAAAACGTAGTACGAAACATTAGTGCACAATAAAAGCTATGTTCAGAAACCACATAACTTTTAATAATATAGTTTTATTTATTTTATTTATAGCTATATTTTAAAATGTAGATAAAATTGGAATAAACACTAAAGCCTTGACCGAATCGCGACCTTGTTTATTCTGTGTGAATTGCAAATTGATAACGTATTTCTGTTTAAATATGAACTGAGGGTTGAAGTCAGGGAAGAAATATCTGGCGTTCGTTTGGAATGGAATTTTTGAATATTTACTTTAAATATCGCTACATTTTGTTTATTTTGAAAAGCATATATGGCCTGAAAGGGATTTATTCATTATTTGCTTCCCTTTTGTGGTAACCCTATACAAATGGAAACAGAAGAGGGTGACATCAGTAAATAGATTTAAAAGTCACTAACTTCAAACCCTGTCCTTTTTATATTTGATTATAAAAAAAAAAAAAATTGAAAACGGATTATTTATAAAATATAATAGGTTTTCTCATTATGTTAGGAATAATGAAAAAAAAAATCTATTTCCAGCATCACTTACTTCTATACTTGAAATCAAGATTGTAAACATTTATTAGTAAATAATAGAGTAATAGAATCTATTAATTATTGAAAAATATTTTAACTGTTTTCTGCTTTAGATGGTTATCTAATTGACATTATTTCGTTTCTTTTTCGAGCTAGGCTTAACAAATACACACACATGAAGACTAGGGGTGGGCATAATCGAATGATTGTCATAATCGGATGATCGGACTCCGATGATTTAAATAATCGAATGATTTCATAATGGAATAACCGAATGATTAATATGGATTATGAGAGACCATATGCCACAATTCTCGTCTCAATGATGGCTGAGCCTTGATGGAAATAAGCATCTAATTTATGCGATGAAAAAAAAAAAAAAAAAAAAAAAAAAAAAAAAAAAAAAAAAAAAAAAAAGAAGTCGTTCGGTCATCCACACTCCTTATATTCCCTTGATTGTCGTTAAAAAATTCATTTCGAATGATCATTCGTTTCTCCAAACCGATTAATCCGATAATCGATTAATTCGAATGATTGAAATAATCGAATAATCCGATAATCGTCCTTCGATTATGCCCACCACTTATGACCTATTTTCGGTACTTGAAACTTTAAACTCAAAGGACTCTGAAACTTTAATTGCAACTATTTTCTGACCAATCTGGAAAATAGTCACTATCACAATACTTTCCCTTACTGCTAATATGTGTTTCGTATATAGGACCGTAAAAGTAATTAATATTAAAGCAACTGAAAACAACAAGTTATAAATCAACAATAACGGCCTAATTCATATCATATATATATATATATATATAAAGAGAGAGAGAGAGAGTGTTAAAATTATGCTATATACTTATATTATTATTTATTTATCGCGATACAGACCAACAATATTATCATTTTTTTCATCATTTTTTTTTTTTTTTGCACTTTTTCTTATAGTTTTCTCTCCTATCGCCCTTTTTTTTCAACAGTCCATTTCTATTTTCCTTGTATATTATTTCTCGGCACAAGAGTTGGTATTTAGTGTTTCCCTTTGATTTTCATTTTTTTTTTCTTTAATTCTTTTTTTTTTTAGATTACATTCATGCAAATTATAAATGAATTATCCACTTTTATTGCATCATTGGTTATAACCGTGATATAAACACAAGACCAGATGTTTTTGGTAATTATTTTTCTTAAAGAGTTTTCATAGTTTATAATTATAATTGTGAAGTAGCATTATTCAATATTAACAGAAGGAACTTCAAAAAACCGATCTTTCTTTTAGGTTAGAAGTCAATGTACGATTGTTCTAGTTTTATTATTTGTTGTAAATAACTTATAACACTATTTCTTTTATGGTTAAATTGGTCTTAACTTATTTGAAGCCTACCATACATTAATAAATAAATTCTTTATTATTCTGGGACGTGTCCCTTTAGAATATAAAATACAGAATTTATAAAAGGTGCTTTGGAGTCTTAGAGCAAATTAAATATATGCTAACAAGTTAATAATTACTTATATAGACATATTCAAATGAGAATAAAACAAAAACAACGACAAAATAAATAACTTATTTGCAAATCTATCGAGCCTGGATATTCATTAAGTGATTAAATATGAGGGATTTGAAGGTTGAAAGAGAGTTGGAGTGACGGGTGAAAGGAGGGATAGAATTCCATTGGATTGAGGATCGAATGAGAAAGGATCTGTCGAAATGTGCAGTTCGGTGGGCCGTAGTGTATAAATCTGAAGGCCTGGAGCGTGTACAACGAGGATGGACTGAGGATTTGAATTGTAGGAGGTCAAAAATGTATGATGGACGGCGGGATTGGATAGCTTGGTAAAGGAATGATGCGAGGAAATACTTGCGACGATTGGAAGGGTAAAGCCACTTCAACTCGCCATAAAATTGGGATACGGAGGCGTACCTGGGGACCCAGAAGATGAATCGGACAAAGCAATTGATTAAGCGTTTTATTTTAACCTCGAGATCCCCAGAAACACCATCGTATACCGTACAGCAATAGAGTCGAAGTGGGGAAATATTAGAGAGGTAACGAGGAGTTTTCGGGTTTCAAGCGGAAATAGGTGTCGGAGGGAATACAGTCGCTTAAAGGTTGAAAAGGTACGACGGGAGATTTCAGAAATATGATTTTTGATTTCGGAAATATGATAATATGAACATTACCACATTAAAAACTCACACACACACACACACACACACACACCTATATAAACATTTTTTTTTCATTCTTTCATTAAAATTAACAACTGTACATAGTAAAATAAGTGAATAATCTATTTACAGATAATTGGCTTGAAAATGATACATATTTTTAAAAATTTTATATAAAGCAATAATGTATTTAATGACCAATCAAATAGTAATAATGTAATAATTATTACCTCGAGCACCGTAGAAAAACACACATAATTTTATATATATATATATATATATATATATATATATATATATATATATATATATATATATATATAATATGTATATTCTTGTTTTTACCACATAGGAACTATTTATCAGACTTACAGTCATGCTCTATACGTATATGTATGTATAAATAAATACATATTCATTAAACAATACAACGCGCATACTATTACTTCCCCTAAGTCGGGTTATCTAGGTCAAGTATAATCAGTTACAGAGGTATGAGGTGAGGTAGGGCAGTTGACAATTTAATTACAGAAGCGACTGTACTTAGACAGAGACAATGCGAGATGGAGTGAGAGGGAGATAGGATAGCCGACTGCGCGGCAGCCAATCACAATCCATGATTCTTTATAACCCAATTAGCTCCGTCTCGAGTTGGGCATTATTAGACTCATTCCAGTTGTTTTTTTATCTCTTGCCGCGATTCGAACTCTGCGCACATTTTCACTCTTAACACTTTTATTACTACAAAATGTTGTTGAGGTTAATTTAATTTCTTCCAGAAGTTCTTTTACTTCTTTTTAATTATATTTATAAATTTACTATATTTAAAATATAATAGAACCATCTTTCGGGTTGGAATCCGCGACTTTAGGCATACAAGGCAACTACTTCCGAGAAAAAATAATAATAATAATTGTCTTCGTATATATATATATATATATATATATATATATATATATATATATATATATATATATATATATATATATATATATTTGGTTATTTATCTGCTTTTGGCTCATTTCTTATGTATTTAAGGAGTGGTTAACCACCTCATAATGTGAGGAGAAAGATATATAATAGCTAAAACCTAAAAATATAGGTTCTACAAACTTAAAGGTTCGAATTTATAAAACTATGATTCTTCCGACGGATCTTTACGGATGTGAAACGTGGACGCTTACTTTGAAGGATGAACAACGGCTTAAGGTTTTCGAAAATAAGTTACTGCGTAAGATATTTGGTCCGAAGAGAGATGAGGCCACTGGGGAGTATAGAAGGTTGCACAACGCGGAATTGCGGAACTTGTATCCTGTGAATATAATTGAATTGATATCATCGCGGAGACTCAAATGGGCGAGTAAAGTTGTTAGGCTCGATGAGGAGCGGATTTCGAGAAATTTGGTATTCGCTGATCCGACTGGTAGGCGTCCGAAAGGTAGGCCCAAGCGTCGATGGGAGGATTGCGTTAAGGCTTATCTCGGGGGCTTGGGCATGAACGGTGAACATTGAACGAGTCGGTGTAGGCGGAGTTTGGTGGTATCGGCATCGAACTTTCGGGTTCGGTAAGCTTATTTACATTTTATACATTTTAGCTAAAAAAAAATTGTAAGGTGTGAAATATTGTCCTCATCTTGTACATTAACTTTATTAATTGGATATCTTATGAATACTAAATATTCTGTTACCAGTAAGTCATTTTAGCACTCAGCCTGTTTAAAGTAGGTACCCAAAATGTGAGGTAAAATCCTGGCTGAGTATGATATTGGCCTAATCACCATATTGCACGCCCTAGAAACTTAAGGAATTTCTATACGCACTAACCCACTAATTTGATTTAGACGTACAGGTTGTTAAAAAACATTAATATTTAAAATTAAAATTGATGAGCTATCGAAATATGATTAGCATTTGTTAAAAAAAAAAAAAAAAAATCAACGTATATTCGGTAAATGAAAAATACTTCATAAATAGATATTAGTAAGAAAACATAAAACAAATAAAGTGCATAGAACATAAAAATATTTATAATATTAAAGTTTTAATTCAAGCTTATAAATTATTTAGAAGAAATAATATTATACTTATGTTAATATTAATAAAATATATTTGCTGTTCTCATCACTTCTATATAATTATGAATATGTTTATATAACTATTTCTATATATAACTTTAACTGTTTGTTTTTGCAGTACCATTAAAGTAGTAATAAAGTGAAATTAAAGCTATTTATATAAATAGAAAAAAAAAGTTAGATTTAATTTACAAGAGAGACAATACATTTTTTATAAGGAAAGATGGCATTTAGCCTTTGATGACAGTTGGGAAAATGAAATATGACATTTGAAATTGGGGCCGCCAACGCAATTCCATAAAAATTTCATAATGGTGATGATGGAGGTTGTTGTTTTAAAAAAAATGGGAATTAAATGAAAAGTAGTCATGGTTAGGTTTGACATTTGTATACTGCAGGTGTGAGTATCGAAGCGTATATTAACATCTAGAATAATAAAAAAAATGAATTATTTTGTCATAAAATAAAAAATTGAATTTTAAACTAAGGTTCTATTGTTAGATATCTAGCCGCTCTTTGATCGATAAATTTTTATTTTTTAGTCTTATTTTAAAAACTTGTGTTTCTTAGGTTGGGTATGAGTTATATGTTGAAAAAGAATGGCTTATAATATAAAAATATATTGAAGATTTATCAGAACATGAACATTTAAAATAAGTAAAGAACAGGATATTACGATTTCAAAATACTTTTGACACTGCTTCATCTTGTACATTAACTTTATTAATTGGATATCTTATGAAAACTAAGTATTCTTTTACTAGCAAGTCATTTAAATATTCTTCCCCTAAAGTACCTTTAATTTTGTTGATTCTATAAAAATAACTATATTATCTTGTTACTACTGATGAAAAGCTGGTAAATATATAAATTGAATGAATTCGATACCCAAATAAAGGAGGAAACAGAAAAAACAAATTTTAACGCATTTTTTCGTTTTTTAACATAAGAACAGTAATATACATGTATGATATACCGTTGGAAAGCTAAAGATTTTAGAAAAATATTTTCTCATACACAAGCTTTTAAAAGTTAATAGAGAGTGATGAAAAGCCGATAAAACTAACTGATTATTTTAGATAATAATATAATAGATTTCCAAAAGTATATGGTAGTTCTATATTACTGTTTTTATGTAAAAAAAAAAAAATGTGTTTGCACTTCTGCTTTAGTTGGATATAGTATTCTTTCAAATTAAATATTTATCCGTTTTTTATCACAAATAAATAGATGATATAGTTAGTTTTATACATTTTTTTTATTTTATTTTATTTTTTATGACATTTATTGAAATTCACAACTGTACTTCATAATACAACAAGTCAATATGTTAAAAGATAAATGGCATGAAACAGACTTGAAGAAGAACTACCCAATGACAGCACTTCTATAACTTTCCCTAAACTAGAAGGTCTCGAGGCCATCTTCTTTTTAGACGCCTCGGAGGATTGTCAGGTATGGAAGAGGAAGCAAGGACTGAAACTAGTGAGTTAGAGTGGGAGTGGAGTTTATTATGGAAGGAGTGATAACTGGTTCGGGCTAGAGCAGAAACAAATAGAATATTTAGGTCATTATGGATAAGTTTAGTTGTGACAAAGTAAGGAGCGTTGAGGATTTTACGAAGGATTTTGGATTGTAAGGAGTGGATCCGGGAAGAATTCGAGGGTTTAGTAGAGCCCCAAAGCTCAACTCCGTAAGTCCATATAGGCCGTATGATAGTTATGTAGAGGAGTCTTTTGTAGTTAAGTGAAAGTTTAGAGCGTTTTATAGATTAAAAAAAAATAATGGTACTTTAGAGTAAGAAAATTTAAAATATCGGCATTTAAGCCCTGTCAGACCATCGCAATCAGAATGGAACTTACATGATATTGAAAGCTCATTAAATTTACATCGATATAGGGAGTTTAATCAAAATTGTTAAAGCCGTTATTGAGAAAATCATAAATAAGGTGCATAATGCATGGTATAAAGTGGCTCCTCTAGTAAGCTGATTTTGATGAAAAGGCTGCTGTAACATCTCGGTCTATAGTAGTGAAACACAGACATTTTTACGGGACTTGGTCTTTTGGACTCACTGGACCCTAAAACGTGTATCAATACTTTCCTTTACTATATATTTCATATATAGATAAGTCAAAGTAATAATCGAACAATTTAAATTACGTGGACATCGCTAGTTGAAGTGTGCTTTTTGGCATTAGCAATGAAAGAAAGAAAGAAACTTTATTTATTTACAATGTACACTCAATAAAAATATGTTTGATTTCATGATCTCAGTGGACCTTTTCTTTCATGATAACAGAGTTTTAATCATCCTTTGAATTTACTAGTGTTCACACAATACTTTGCTTAAGACAGTAGGAAAAGTAACATGAAAAAAAAAAAAATTCACAATATTAATTTGTTTGTTTATTTATTTAACATCACTTTATGCTACTATGGCTAATCGGACGATGCTACAGTGGGAGTCCTAAATTTTGCCTATCCAGGTTTTATTAGGATAGGGATCTTTAACGAGTACCTGACATCGCACAGGATCGGGACCACTTTTAACGTCCCCTCCGAAGGACGGCGTAATTAAGGATTTTTTACTCCCATTAAAAAATCCTAGGACCACCTGCGGGTTTGAACCCGTGACCATTGGCATAGGAGGCTGTTATGCTAGCCACTCTGCTACAAGTGTTCCCACGAAAATTGTATGTATTAGATACATTGAAAACAATTTGTTTTTAATGGATCTTAGTAATGTATTTTATTTCAGATTTCGTGACTACATTTAATTGGGTATCCTACAAGGAAAATCAAATCCTCTCATCAAAAAGGCCACATAAATTTCTATAAGTTAGTTTAATAACCCCAAATGTTTGGTTAAATAATTCTGCGATTTCAATAATTAATATTAAGTCTAGTGAAATAGTTAATGAAGCCATCTAAACTAATAAAGCAAGTGCTATTGGTCCCTAGAGCTTTGATTGGGCTGATTGAACTGAAATATGAAGGCTTTTCCTCCTTTGTAGCATCTTCATCGATCTACCTTCCCTAAGCTATCTTATCATTAGCTAATATTACAAATAACAAGGGTCTTATTGTGGCTCGGGACCACCTCTTAACGTCCCCTCCGAAGGACGACGTAACTAAGGATTTTTTACTCCCATTAAAAAATCCTAGGACCACCTGCGGGTTTGAACCCGTGACCTTTAGCATGGGAGGCTGTTACGCTAGCCACCCAGCTACAAGTGATCCCTATATATTAATTCTATATTATTAATCAATATTAATTTAAAAGTACATGTTTGGTTCTTTTGTGCGTGTAGCGCTTTAGTGATGTTTTGCTGTAATTACTAATTTCTAGTTTTAATGGGTTTTCAGAAGCTGTGGTTTTATCAAAACAGTTTTTGGTTACTGTGTAGATGTACTGTTTTAATGTTAGAAGATTTAGTTCAAAGAGCATTTTTGAAATTTTAGTATATCGTGGGTAAATGTTGATGATTCGCATACATGTATTTTATAGTGTTTCTATTTTTTTATAATTGGTATTGCAAGTCGAGCTCCAGACGGGCGATGCATAACAGATCAGGGCACGTATGACTGTTATATATATTAGTAGTTTGATCTGAGTGCTTAAACTGGATTTTTTATTAAAATATGGGAACATTGTATAAATGTTTTTTTTTTTTGGATTTTCTATTGATATATTCGGTATTAGTTAACGATTTGTCTAATGTTATGCCTAAGTCTTTAACTGATTTAGTCCAGTTAATGTATTAGCGATGACATTCAGGTACACAATGTTTAGAAGTTGAAGGAATATTTTGTCCTGAAAGTTATGTAAATATTTCTGTGATGGTAATCTTACAGAGGCCCCATTAAATTCGCTTTAAGTTTTCAAATATAACATTTTGAAGATGGGTGTGGATAGGTTGTAGAGCGAGGGGCGAAGCCTCGCCTGCCCTCCTCAACCCAAGGATTAACATAATCACTTGGATATCAGAATATTCATGCCGCGATCCATTGGGACACTCCTGCTTAATTTCAACTTAATGTTACTAAGAATAAATTACTGCCCCCATTAACTAAAACATTTAATTAGTTACCTTAACGTGAGACCTTAAGGCCGAGTCTTAATTGGAAGTAGTAAGGATTCCCTTTTAACTGGATTACTTTAGAGGATTGTGTAGTTCAACTTTACACATTTGATCAGATAATGTACTTCTCAATATACCTTGTGTATTATAATGGGCTTATCCAGAAAATAAAATACCGTTTTCCCAAATTCAAGATTTCAAGAGACTGTAAATATTTTTTTTTTTTTTTAATAGTTTTATTGCTATTTACAACTGTATAATGATATACATCTAGTAAATGAGACACAAGATACAAATGTCATGAATTCACATGTGGGGATACTACCCATTGGCAGCTCTCCAAAGACTATGTTAAACTAGAAGGTCTCGGGGCCATCTTTTTTTCTGACGACTCGGAGGATGATCAGGGATTGTACAGTAAGCAAGGATTGAAACAAGTGGATTAGAGTGGGAATGGAGTTTGTCATGAAAGGAGTGGTACCTAGTTCGCGCCAAGTCAGAAACATAATAAACGTTAAGGTCTTTAGGGATGAGTTTATTTGTGACAAAATAAGGAGTGTTGAGGATTTTTGATTGCAAGGACTGGAGACGGGAAGAATTTGATGGTTTAATAGAGCCCCATATCTCTACTCCGTATGTAAATATTTAAATACAATTTAATACTTACCAATAATTAGGCAGTATATTATTTACTCATTATAGTCCTAGTTTTTCGGTACCATTACAACCCATGGAGGGTCTTGGGCTGAGTGCGTATAGGTGATTAAGGGTACCCACTTTATACAGGCTAGGTCTGCCCCAGGAGGGTCTCCATTAGGGGTGGGCATAATCGAATGACGATTATCGGATAATTCGATTTTTTCAATCATTCGAATTAATCTATTATCGGATTAATCGGTTACGAGAAACGAATGATGATTTGAACTGAATTGTTTAACGATAATCGAGGGATTATAAGGAGCTCGGATAATCGAATGACTTTTTTTTTTTTTTAAATTTTATTATGGAATCATTATTTAAATAATCGAAGTCCGATCATCCTATTATAACGATCTTTCGAATATGCCCACCCCTAGTCTCCATACTCTAGGGATATTCTGCTACAGCCGGGATTCGAACCCAGGACCTGGAGAACTGTAGACTAGTGCCCTATCCACTAGACCACGCCGTTCGTTTGGTTGAATAATTTTTAGATATTGTTTTGGCCAATCCCAAAAGACTTCAAAATTTTGAATATTTTATGCAAAGCATCTATCATGGCATAGCAAAAGACACCCGTCTGCCGACCCAAAACGGGTGGATTACAAAATGGTGGTCATTCAAAAATTAAATATCACGAAATCTATCATAATTATGGTTACTATCATTGAAAAAGCTCATCCTATGAGGATATTCGTTATAAAGTAAATCATCGAGTATTTAATAAGCTTTCTATTGATGGTGAAAGATATTTGCACGTTCAATATTCAACGATATAGAGGTAAAACAAGAAAAAAAATGAATAAAATTGCGGAAAAGGAGATATCACTCTTTTCAAACATTATTATGGCCACTATCATGAAAAATACGATTCTATTAGGATAATCGTTATTACAATTAATATAGAAATATATCACCTTTGATTTCAGTTGTAAAACACGTCTGTATAACTAATATTAATATAGCTATGGTTTTTACTAAAAACCGAAAACCGAGAACTTCTTACTTTTGTCATTAATTTGGTTGATATCATGGAAACGGCTGTTCCTAACAATATAATGGTTATAAACTACATTACAAGGAATAAAATTGGCTTTAATTTGAGTAGTAATAGAAATCCGTAGGTCTAATACTCACCGACATAATGTCAGTGTAATGGTTATATGGGTCAGAATTTCTGTCTCTAAAAACGCGTCTTCCGTGACTTCCCACCCACCTGTGAATGGTAAATCGTCTAGTATTATAAAGTCAAACGAAAAATCTTGGTCAAATGAGTAAGAATTTAATCTTTTTGAATGGCCGCCATTTTGCTATCCATCCATTTTGGGTTGGCAGACGTGTATTTTTTGCTTGACCGCAATAGATGATTTGCATAAAACGTACTAAAAATTATGATGAAATGTGTTGCGTTTATCGTTGCAGGCCCAGGAAATATAAGTCTACCTCTATTTCATGATATTATTATTTTATTTTTTGGCTTGAACGGTTGACCACATCAAAGATGCTCTCAGTAAGTCTGTTGTTGTCCGTTCTCTGTATGTGCCCGTAGAACATGTCTTTGAGTCTGACAGTGTGGTGGTATAGCACATTAGTAGCTCTTTTCATCCAGGTGCTCTGTTTATTAGCACAAATATTTTCCTTAGAATTTTAATAATAGGCTTACCGAAACCGAAGATTCGATGCCGATACCACCAAAATCCGCCTGCACAGACTCGTCCAATGTTCGGCCTACCTTTCAGACGCCTACCAGTCGGATCAACCAACCTTCTCGTAATCCGATCCTCACCGAGCCCAACAACTTTACTGGCCCATTTGAGTCTCCGCGATGCTATCAACTCAATTATATTCACAGGATACAAGCTCCGCAATTCCGCGTTGTGCAACCTTCTAAGGTCCCCAGTGGCCTCATCTTTCTTCGGACCAAATATTTTACGCAGTACCTTATTTTCGAAAAACTTAAGCCGTTGTTCATCCTTCAAAGTAAGCGGCCACGTTTCACATCCGTACTGAACCGTCGGAAGAACAATAGTTTTATAAATTCTAACATTTAAGTTTTTAGACAGAAGCCGCGAGCTAAGTAATTTAGCAACTGAATAATAACGCGCATTTCCCACCTTTACCCTGGGTTTTATTTCTTCCTGGATTTCATTTTAGAATTTTACGTTTTATATTTTCTGTTTCTATGATGCCTGATGCTCCAGTTGTGGTCGTTTCTGACGCATGCATTGCATACATCGATTATGATTTGTATTTTTTATTAAAAAGACTATAAAAAAACAAATAAACAAACACCCACACAAGACTGAAACGACAAGAAACTGCTCGAAGATACCAATTACTTCAACACTTACTAGACAAACGTTCAAAACCTTCATCTAATTCCTCCGGCGTCCAATCCTTATAATAAAAAATCCTGAATGTTCCTTATTTTGTCACAAATCAACTCCATAATGACCTAAACATCCCATTTGTTTCAGACATAGCCCGTGATAGATACAGCTTTTTTCATTCTAAACTCCCTGCCTAAACAAACCCACTTATACGTAATTTATCTTCCTTAGATATCCCTGATAACCCACCAAGGCGATTGAAAAGAACGTGGCCTCGGGACCTACTGCCTTGAAATAGTTAGTGAAGTGCTACCACTGGGTAGTTCTTTCTCAAGACATTTTCATGAATTTTCTTCATTATGCATATTTACTCATTGTGTTGTTTAATACAGTTGTAAATAACAATAAAATATATATATATACATACATATAAACCAACCTAGGATTTTACACCCGTTTTTTGAACCTGTAAGATTAGGCATCGAGCTTAACTTTAGTGATAATTTTGTACTAATTGGATGGATAAACTTTAAAGCTAAAATTGTTTACACAGCTCCCTTAAGTGATAACTGAATATCGGACAGCCATAAATGTTGTTAATTTATTTTTTTATTTTTGCAGTTAGTGAAAAATTTATATAATTGCATATTGTAGACACATGTATTAGGAGTGAAGGAATGTATATCAAAATATGAAATGGATACGTTTATTGAATATATATAAATATAAATTTGTATATGCAAATGACTACATTTATTTGGGTCAGTAAAAAATGTTGACGAAGTTCAGGAAATAACGCTTGACAAAATAGTATAAATTTAAATTTTAGAAATAACAAAAAAAAAATTAGAAATATAGTTGTTCAAAACATGTTTCTTGTAATCAATTTTTATGTTCGATACTGCCTTGATACAGTCACATTTTGATAAAGTTTAGAATTTTTTATAGCCCTTGCCCGAGTTGAATGGAAGAAGCATTGTCTATAAATAATAAAATGTTTCTTTACAAATTTTCCTATTTTATTGCCTTCCCTAATCCAACTTATTGAAAATTTATCGGGGCATTAATGTCTTTTTATTGTGCACTAAACCAACGCCTAAATGGGTATGATCTACTGGTCAAAAGAATAATGGGTGACTTTATTTTATTACTATATCATAAACATTTATTACATTTTAAAGGAATCCATTGATAGATTTATTACTCTTTTAGATATTCGTTTAAAAAAACTGTTCTTCAGTAGCCATGAAGGATCTTTAGTACATAGATAATAGAACTGTGCTAACGTCAGTGCAAGGAGGTGATTAGGCTATAATATTTATATAAATATATGAATGTATAGAAATGAATACATTTATTTGGGTCAGTAAAATGTTATAGAACCTAAAATTATAGGTTTTCTTGCAGCAATTTTAAGGTTCCGATTTTATAAGGGCTGAGTGTGCCCCGTAAGGATCTGTTGTACTCTATTCTCTATCCACTTGACCAAGGCTTCTTAGAAACTCGAATTCGAAAATGTTCACGATGTCTATACTTTCTCTTGCTATATATTTCAATTATAGGTAAAAAAAAAAAAAAAAAAAAAAAAAAAAAAATATATATATATATATATATATATATATATATATATATATATATATATATACACACACACACGTATATTTTACACCATCTAGAACTACATATTTTTACAATAATTCGATCCTCAATTCTATGGAACTCTATTATTCTTTATATCCGTCTCTCAAACTCTCCTCCTAATTTCAAATCTTGCTTATTTAATGATCTCATGTCCATGCAGTCAACAATAGAATTAAAATAATCTTCAATTTTATTTATTTTTCTTTACATTTGTGCATGTATAGATACTATTAGTATTAGTTAGTTTGCTTACATTTATTTGATTTACTCCAAGACTCTGAAGCCCATTTTCTATATGCTGTAACTGTTTTTCGAAAAGGGAATTTATTTATTTTTATATATGTGTATCCATTAAAATTTTAAATTGTGTCAATTAATATGGTGGATATGTAACTCGATGAAATGACATGTTTCGAAAACCTACCATTGTTGGCAATCTAATGAATTAGTTCAGAGTTAATTAATCAGTTATTTAATATTGTGGTTTAATTCTACATCTAAAATCTGTGTAGTGCGTTCGTAAGTTGTTTTTGTAATTAATAATTTTATTTATTATTACATTAATTTATTATCTAAATATTTTATTTTCTTAAGGTATGTTGTCAGAATTGGAGAATTTCAAAAAAATTACAATAAATCTCGCCAGATAACCTTTACCCTACGTCGTAAACCTATGACATCCTGCCCTACAGTATCCTTTAATAATATTCCGCTTGTTCCAGTTGAACAAATCCGCTACCTAGGACTTCTACTTGACAAACGTTTAACATGGAATCTGCACACAAGACTGAAACGACAAGAAACTGCTCGCCGCTTTCGGTTACATCAACACTTACTGGACAGACGCTCTAACCTTCCACTTATCTAAAAAAGGTTCATCTATATCAACATCATAAGGACTATCTGGACTTATGAATTTGAGCTCTGGGGCTCTACTAAACCATCAAATTCTTCCCGTCTTCAATCCTTACAATCCAAAATCCTTCTAAAAATCCTCAACGCTCCTTACTTTGTCACGAAAAAGCTGATCCATAAAGACCTTAATATTCCCTATGTAGCTGATTTGGCCCGAACCAGGTTTCAGTCCTTCCATGACAAACTCCACTCCCACTCTAACCCACTAGTTTCATTTCTTGCTTCCTCTTCCACTTCTGACAATCCTCCGAGGCGTCTGAAAAGAAGATGACCTTCGAGTATAGAATATTTTTAAAGTGTTGCCGATGGGTAGCTGCTCTACATGTATTGTTCATGTCTATTTTCTTTTATTATTTACTTGATGTGTTGTACAATACAGTTTTAAATATCAATTAATAATTTTTAAAAAAAATTAACATGCTTTATCCCCTCCCCCGAATGATTTATTATGTATGTATTTATTAGTAGACAGAGAAATAAAAATTATATATTTTTTATTTTATCCCCAACGACAAACGTCATATATAGCAAGTGTTCTTACTTTTATGGTAAGGAGGATTTCCTAGTTAGCGTCAATCCCATTTCTAGATAAACCATTTTCCATTCTTCGCCTATTTTACGACCTATCCATGACATAGATTCAGAACGGAAATAAACATTTAAAGTACGAGGGTTATAATCTTAATTGAAATCTTGGAAGGGAAAATGACGTGGATACATTTAAACAAAGATGGTGCTCTGCTCCTACTAACCTAAAAACACATCTCAGATTCAAGGGTCTTAACTATTTGCACCCTAGTAGTTTGCTTCTATAACGAATTTCGATAACTTGTCAATAAACAAATATATTACTTTAAATTATTTCATGCATTGCGATCGTGAAAATATTCGAACTCTAATTTTCAACAGAAATACACGTTTTAGGGTCCCGTGAGTCCAAATGATCAAGTTTCGGCACAAGGTACGTGTGTTTGACTGGTTAATCTATTTTGAAAACTATATTTTGTTTTTATTATTCATTTATTAATATTTACAACCGTATTAATTAATACATCTATTTATGTTGAATTAGTTGTTGTTTTTTTTTCATTAATTCTTGGCCAGATATATATAGATTCTTTATTTTGTTAAAGCTAATGCTATTCCGCTTGTCCCGGTTGAACAGATCCACAATTTTGGGCTTCTGTTTGACAAACGTCATACATGGAATGCACACCTTAGACTGAAAAGACAAGAAAATGCTCGCCGATTTCGGTTACTTCAACACTTACTATACAGACGCTCTAACCTTTCACTTAACTACAAAACACTCATTTACATGATAATCATAAGGCCTGTCTTGACTTGAGTTGAGCTTTGGGGCTCTACTAAACCATCGAATTCTCCCCGCGTCCAATCCTTACTATCAAAAATCCTTACTGCTCTTTACTTTGTCAGGAATAAGCTCATCCACAAAGAGCTTAATGTTCCAATTGTTACCGATTTGGTCCGTGACAGGTATCAATCCTTCCACGAAAAACTCCGCTCCCACATTAATCCACTACTTTAAATCCTTGCTTCCTTTTCAATTCCCGATATTCCGTCGAGGCGTCACAAAAGAAGATGGTCTCGATATCTTCTTGTTTAGATATATTATTAGAATCCTGCCATTGGGCAGTTTCTCTTCATGTTTTTTCATGTATTTTATCATTTAGCAGCATATTTACTAGTTGGATAATAATATTATAATACTACTAGTTGTATACTGCAATAAAAATATTTATTAAATAAAAAATGTATTCACTTGTGACATTTGTATGCATTGGAAAGAGTTTGGAAAAAGTTGTAGTATATTTTAAAATGATGGCATCACTGTTGTTTTTGTTAATATTGAGTGCTTCATAATAAATATATAAATAAATATATATTATATATATATATTATATATATATATATATACCTATTTATTTTAAATTTTGTTGTATTCGTGCTTTCTTTATAAACGTATTCAACATTGTATATTTTATTTTGGAAGTCGGACAGAAAATAGATAATATATTTCGGATTTCCACGTAAATGCTTCAATTTCGCTTTGGGAAAGTCTGATAATCTTCCTGGGAGTGTTGAAATTGGGTGTCTCTTTCATCTTCCTACAGACTATTTTTATCGGTTTATAAGGAACGGAAAAAAAAAAAAAAAAAAAAAAAAAAAAAAAATAAAAAATATATATATATATATATATATATATATATATATTCGTTTCTTCGTTATGTATCTCATTAATGCATTAAAAAATGCCCGTAGAGTGAAGAAATAAATAAAATTATTAATTTATTTTAATTTTTTTTCGTAAAAAAAAAGTCTAAAAACAAAAAAAAAACTATTTTAATCAGAATAAAACATAAGTGATATTAAAGTATATTATATTTTAATAAAATCGATAATTCAATAAAAACGATATAGCTACTTTTTTAGGAAATCGTGAAAAAGTGCAAAATGGTATAAAGTGGCTCTTTTTTTATTTTGGTCGATATATATACCTTTTTAAAATATGAAATTTCAGTTTAACAGTTCAAACTAGGCTGACAACACTCTCACAGGCTTTATATCAATTATAAACAAGTGAAAGAAATAAAGAAATGAGAATTTATAACAATTTTTTCTCCATAAGGTGCAACAATATCGAGTAAATTGATAAGTATTGTTCAATATTTTCTCCTTACTCCGGGCCAAGAGGTGGAGAAGTTTTAACTCCAGCCCTTAACTCCCTTTTATTTCTGAAGGAAGTTTTAGCATTCAAAGTTAGATCTCTTTCTGTTCCTCTGGAGGTTGGAGAACATCTGAGATACAGCCAGGTTGCCTATTACAGTTCTATATCTTGCTACAGTAAATTCCAACATAATATTTAAAATATTGTATCTGTATTGCCTCGCAGTTTTGGAATACTCGACATGAATTTAAGCTTCCTTTATTTCCATCGTCTGAATGTTATAAGTTAACTAACTACCTTCCCGACTATTCTTCTAACTTGGCTAGTTTTTCGATTTTTTTTATTTAAAGCGTTCACGCCGCACAGTGGGCAAAATCACCAAGTTAGGTGGACAAAAGTCAAGTCAAAAGTTTGGAATTTTCCAGTGCTTCACCTTTTTATTATTAGTTGGCAAGACCATCAATACTAATATTTCCCGCCATAACGTGTTTACAAATCAATTGTTAATGAATTAATCATTCCTGTTCAGACAAGTGCCTAATAACTGGCAGTGGGATAATCTTTATTCGATGGTCATTTATTCTGTTCAAAGTGTATTTAGAGCAATGTATTTTTGCTTTTATTTAACAATGGACAATGCTGAGACAGGTAAGACATTATATTTCCAAACTCGTTATTGAATATAAATTGCAATCTCACTTGTAGAGTTAATTTATCAATTTGTAAATGTACGCCCTTATTTAATCACGAAAAACTATATAAACCCCAAGTTACCCCAAGGATTTGTTTTACCAATCCTTCTAGTATTTAAATATCACTAAGAATTTTTGCGATTTTTTTCGCGTTTTGGGTGATAGATAATATTTTTTAGACACAACACTCTGATTCAAAAGTTTTACAATCTATAATTTCAGGAATTTCCTAAATCATATAAAAATACATCTATTAGCAGATTTTAGCAACTCCGAGCCATAATTAGATCTTTTGTATTATTTTTCCCGTATTCTGGGACTTCAAACGTAAAATATAGGGAAGTTTTAGATTTTAGCTTATAAATTTGATGTTTGACCACTTCGTCGTCAATCGTGTCAATAAATTAATTATTTTTTAAACTTTTTTCTTATATTTTTTTAAAATACTTTTTTTCCGTAATCTGGGACCCCAAAGGTTGAAATAGACAATTTTTCAGAATTTTGTCCACCTAAATCGGTCATATTGCCCACTGTGTGTGCGAATACCTACGTTTTTCCCGTGAGGCGAGACTGTGTTGGTTACTTGACAACTTCATGGGTCTTACTAAGACAAATGATTACCAGGATATTTTAGTGATAAAACTTTACATTCTATAGTGTTATCTCTATTACTATATTACATAAAATTATCTCAACATTCATTTTATTCTTATTAATGTGTAATTATATCGTCATCATGTGAATTTATTTATTTTTTACTGTTCTATTTTTTTTTCTTTTTAATATAAGTTAAATCGTTTGTTTTGTTTTTGTTTTTTAATTAATTTTGTATCTTTGCCAGATGTAGCTATTATGTAATGTCAAATTTTATGTTATCCATAGATTTTTATTTTTCTTCTATTCAGCAAAAAGCTCTAAATACAATGTAATTGCGTTTCTTGGACATTGAGATCAAGTTCATTTATTAATATACTATTGAGAAAACAAGTTTTAATCCAATGTTAGTTTTTAGCACCGCGATTTCTTCATGTTTGGACAACTTTTCCTTAGAGTAGGGAATCAGTAAATATTATTAATAAAATTTCTATTTAACCATTATATTATAATGGGAACATGTACATCGATTATTACAGGATATTTAAAGTTCTATAGATATTGGGTTGTTTCACATGAAATGTCCTTTTTTATAGTTTCTGAAATACATAAAGGATTTTGCAGGTCTCTGTTGTTTTCTTCCGAATGTTTACATATTTAAAGTAAACAGTTACTAATCCTCTACCTTTGTATTATAAACATTAGCTTCCCAATCAATTACCCACTTTTTAGTATACCTCCATATTTGAACATGAAAACACGCGATTGATAATCGAGTAATAATTTTGTACGAGTTTAAACTCGGCCATTCAGCAGATGAGGCCGCTAGAAATATTTGCAAGGCGTTTGGGGAAGGGAGTGTTAATGAATGGACCATTCGCCGTTGGTTTGTTAAGTTTTCAGCTGGGGATTCCGGCTTGGAAAACTTGCCCCGAGGAAGACCTCCGTCTTTAATAGACGATGTCCTCAAACATACAGTAGAAGGAAACCCCTACCAAAAAGTTAAAGGACTCTCAGCACAACTAAATGCAAGTGCATCTACCGTTTCCAGACATTTAATGTGTATTGGGAAAATAAAAAAGTTCAATACATGGGTACCTCATGATCTCACTGAGCGGCAGCAAGACCCCATGTTTCAAAACATACCGTGCAAAAATTGAAAGAACTGGGCTACGAAGTTCTTCCGCACCCAACATATTCTTCCGACTTGTCTCCAACAGATTACCACCTGTTCAGGAATTTAGACAACTTCGTCAAAGGAAAACTTTTTTAAAATGGCGATCAAGTGAAAAGTGCGTTTTCAGATTTTGTTTCACTTCATAGTTCAGAGTTTTTCAGTTCGGGATAAAAAAGTTGGTGTCACGTTGGGAAAAATGTGTAGACAAAGAAGGAAAATACTTCGAATAAAATTATCTTGTTTTCATATCGTATTTTTAATAAAAATCCTTTACTTTGAAAACGGACAAAACCCAATACATTCACTTATTATTTTTTTTATATTCACGAAAAACGTAAAAAAATAGTTTTATCTACTTCTCTCCCTCCTCCTTATAAAACGCTAAGCGAAGATGCTAACTAGTCATTAGGGGAAGTATAATGAACAATTTAAGGATGTAACATTTTTGCATGTACAAATGGGATGCGTAGCAATAAACCCGACGGCCTATCTACATTTAATAAGTACAGAAATATTAAAAAACAAAAAAAAATCCATAGATAGTGAATTTGTTCCCGGCTTTGCTGACTCTCGTACTACTGGATTCCTGGTATATTTCTTGCTCTACGCCAGTGTCTAGGGGGTGAGGACGTGGAAAGATGTGATAGATGATGGTAGTGCTTTTGATATAGCTCTCCCGAGTATGGCGGGTCTCACTGAGATAACGTTCTAAGGCGAGCTCTGGCACTACTGTAACTAGAACTTTACCGAATACAATACATATAAAAATGGGTATTAATAATAAATATGGTTAATAATAATAATTTGGAAAAGAATTTTTGATCCATTAACTATAAACGGAATAGACGATGAGGTATAAAGGGAATTATATTTTCATGATATAATTTATCTTTGAACTCAGAATACATGATATTCATAATAATTTTAAAAGAATTAACTATGTCAAAACGATTATTATTATTTGATGATTTATTGTTCTGTTTTGTATATATGTATATTGTATTATTATTTTATAAATTTTTGTTTTGTATATATTGTGTGAATGTATTGGGTTGTGTCACATGAAATGTCCGTTTTCAAGGTAAAGGATTTTTATTAGAAATACGATATGGAAACAAGATAATTTTATTCGTAGTATTTACCTTCTTTTTCTACATATTTTTCCCAACGTGATACCAACTTTTTTATCCCCGAACTGAAAAACTCTGAGCTTTGAAGTGAAACAA
The DNA here is from genome assembly GCA_023052935.1 of Piezodorus guildinii. Taxonomy (NCBI): domain Eukaryota; kingdom Metazoa; phylum Arthropoda; class Insecta; order Hemiptera; family Pentatomidae; genus Piezodorus; species Piezodorus guildinii. The sequence goes on along the minus strand of CM041295.1, from coordinate 29,781,627 downwards.
AATCTGGGAAAGCACTTTTCACTTGATCATCATTTTCAAAACGTTTTCCTTTGACGAAGTTGTCTAAATTCCTGAACAGGTGGTAATCTTTTGGAGACAAGTCGGGAGAATATGGTAGGTGCGGAAGAACTTCGTAGCCCAGTTCTTTCAATTTTTGCACGGTATGTTTTGAAACATGGGGTCTTGCTGCCGCTCAGTGAGATCATGAGGTACCCATGTATCGAGCTTAATTCTTTCCCAATACACATTAAATGTCTGGAAACGGTAGATGCACTTGCATTTAGTTGTGCTGAGAGTCCTTTAACTGTTGTGTAGGAGTTTCCTTCTACTGTGTGTTTGAGGACCTCGTTGTCTATTACGGACGGAGGTTTTCCTCGGGCAAGTTTTTCAAGTTGGTATCCCCAGCTGAAAACTTAGCAAACCAACGGCGAATGGTCCGTTCATTAACACTCCCTTCCCAAAACGCCTTGCAAATATTTCTAACGGCCTCAGTTGCTGAATGGCCGAGCTTAAACTCGTACAAAAATATTACTCGAAAATCGCGTGTTTTCATGTTCATATTTGGAGGTATACTTAAAGGTGGGTAATTGATTGGAGAGCTAATGTTTATAATACAAAGGTAGAGGATTAGTAACTGTTTACTTTAAATATGTAAACAATCGGAATAAAGCAGCTGAGACCTGCAAAATCTTTTATGTATTTCAGAAACTATAAAAACGGACATTTCATGTGAAACAACCCAATACATTCACACAATATATACAAAACAATAAATTTATAAAATAATAATAGAATATATATATATATAAGAATCAATAAGGATTTGTACAGAAGTCACTCATTCGTATATACAATTCCCAAGCATACAACACGTGAGTAGAGATACATAACACTAATATACATGTTTACACAAGGTCTTGAGGCCACTGCCGTCTCAACCTTCTAGTGGGGTGGTAAGGATGTGTGGAGCTGGATAGGGATTGGGGTGATGGATAAGGTTCTGATGGAATTTAGAGATTTTTGATGGTACAAGGTTTAAAATAAATGGAATATTTAGGTCGTGTAAGGTATGGTTGGATTCATAATAAGAAGCATTAAACTATGGTTTGGAGGACTTTGGATTGGAAGGATTGAATGTGTATGATGTTAGAAAATTTGACTGTCCCCCACAGTTAAAGTCCGTAGGTCCAGGTAGGTTTCAGTACTGTCTTGTATATTAGCAGTTTGTTTTCGATTGATAGTTTAGAATTTCGGTTCAGTAGTCTGTATAATTGGCCAAGTCGTCGATTAAGTTCTTGTCGTTTATGTCTAGTATGCGGGTTCCAAGTTAGTCTTGTGTCTAGAAGGAAGCCAAGATACCGGACTGTGTCAGATAAAGGGAGCGGAATGGAGTTAAAGAGAACTGGAGGGCAGGATTGTCTTCGAAGGGTGATTAATGGTATTAAATAGGGTTAAAATATTCACTGTCCATTGAAATCTTGAATTAGGTAAATATAAATTTTTTTTACTCATCATTAGTATTATTATTATTATTATTACTACAAATATGGATATGGACCATATAACCTCTGACCTCGGTCCGGAAACTTTGAAGCACGTTGATGGATTATTAAACAAGGAGGAAACTATTTTCTCTTTAAGCTTTGAATAACTTTTGCCAATACTTTCATTCCCGGAGGTGAAGTGTTGTTTATGTAAACGTTATGCTTCCTTGCTTTGATGCGAAGAGGCCGTTAATATTAAATTGATTGAAACGAGTGAAGGAGTGAGGGAGGAGTACTGTCCAGTGGATTCGATTAAATCCAATCAAGCTGGCAATGGCTGACAAGGCTTGTCAGAAATATCTTGCCAAGGTTTTCTCGGGGCATGGCCTCCCGGTAAACATGTCAGGCCCTTCTGAACCTTTTAAGGAGTAATTGACAAAGTTGGCTGGAGGTTGTTTAGAGGGTTTTGTCTTTTATCAAAAATGGTGGCCTGGTGTCGCTTTACTCTCGGTGCTTTGGAAAGGCCTTGAACATTATAAATTTCTGATTTTTGGTTGGGCCTGGCATTCGTCACTTCGTCGATTAGAACCCATCCTTAACTTAGTTCAAGGTTGTGGAAATTCAAGATTTAAAAAAAAAATGTAATAATATTTAATAATTACATTTTTTTTTTATTTATTCTGGGACAAGTCTCTTTAGAATAGTATTAATTGATAATCAAAAAAGAACTTAATAGAATCTTAGATAAAAAAATAATAATAACAGGCCTATCGAACCTAATCAGAGCTAACACAATCCTTTCATCTCCACTCCCTTTCGGACGCCTACCAGTCGGTTCATCGAATACCACCTTTCTCGGAATACGTCCGTCATTGAGCCTAACAACATTACACGCCCATTTGAGGGAAAATAACATGTTTTTTATACCGATATCAAATAAATGACCCTTGTATGATGACCCATATATTCTGGATAAATATACGTATAATCTAAACATAATAAAACATTGTTTGCTTTATTTCAAACGATTTAAAAATAATATATATATATATATATGTATCATAATACTAATAAATAAATCATATTTATTCAACTTTCTTCCAGTTAAAAATATAGAAGTTAGCTGTAGATAAGTAATAACCCATATGATTTTAGATTAGGACTATTTTTTTTTTCAATTAAATGGAGATTGATTTAAAAAAAATCAGAAATCAATGTAAATTTTCCCCCCTTTTTAAATTTTTATTTTATGAAGCTATTTTAGTAATAAAGTGTCTATTTTGAATGCTCCTCATTGCAATGTCAAATGACATTCACAGTGACTCAGTACTAAAGTACCCAATTAATCACATATATCCTTTTATAAATTAAAAGTTCTGTTAATTAAATGACACAAATCGTTAGTGACTTGCTTCTGTTCAAGCAAATTGATGGATCTGAATACTGAGTTATCTCTCGCTCCTTGAATTGGGGACATTATTGGTATGATAGGAATCGTTTGTATTAACTTTGGCTTGGAAGTTCCCAAAGGCAGCCAATTATGCTTGCCTTCTGATCTTCGTCATGAAACCAGGATTCATGCTTGATCAAAAGACAGTTAATATTACTTTCCATAACGTACATTGCCAAGTTTCGTATTCATCTCTCTGTTAAAAAGATAAATGTAATAATTATCGAACTTGAATATTAAATCTTGTATAAGTAGATTTAGTTTCAAGCATCATCAAAGTTATATGATACGTAACTTGAACATTTTATTTTATTATTATATATTGAGATTTACAACTGTATAATTAGCTTTCAGATAAAATACATGAAGAGAAAAGGCTTGCATCACTCCAATAGGTAATCCAAACTAGAAGGTCTCGAGGCCATCTTCTTCTCAGACGGCAGAAGAGGAAGCAAGGATTGAAACTAGTGGGTTAGAGTGGGAGTGGAGTTTGTCATGGAAGGATTGATACCTGGTTCGGGCCAAATCAGCAGCATATGGGATGTTAAGTTCTTGATGGATGAGTTTCTTCGTGACAAAGTAAGGAGCATTGACGATTTTTCGAAGGATTTTGGATTGTAAGGAATGAATACCGGAAGAATTTGATGGTTTAGTGGAGACCCAGAGCTCAACTTCGTAAGTCCAGATAGGCCTTATGAAATTGATATAGATGAGCCTTTTGTAGTTAAGTGGAAGGCTAGAGCGTCTGTCCAGTATGTGTTGTAGTAAGCGAAACCGACGGGCAATTTCTTGTCGTTTCAGTCTTGTGTGGGGATCGAAGTTAGACGTTTGTCAAGTAGGGGCCCTAGATAGCGAATCTGTTTAATCTCAACAAGCGGAATATTATTAAAGGATACTGTAGGTCAAATAATCTCTATGTCACGCCAGCGGAGTAGTATGGTTTAAGTTTTTTCGTACCTTTACCCTTCGTCTTAAACCAATGACATCCTGCCCTGCAGTTTCCTTTAATTATATTCTAGTTGTCCTGGTTGAAGAGATCCGCTATCCAGTGATTCTGTTAGGCAAGCTTTTTACCTTGCATGGAATCAGCATCACGACAAGGTACCGCTCGCTGTATTCGGTTACTTCAACACTTACTAGGCACAAGATCTAACCTTCTATTTAACTCAAACGGATTTGGGTTCAACTATAAATATCCTTTGTAAAATCCTCTACGCTCCCTACTTTGTCACAAATAAATTCACTCATAATGACTTTAGTGTTCCGTATGTTGCTGGTTTGGCCCAAACGAGGTACCTCTCCTTTTTCGACAAACTCCATTCACAATCCAATTCACTAGTTTCTATCCTAACATTCTCTTCAATTCCTAATAATCCTCCGAGGTGCCTGAAAAAAAAAATTAGTGAGTGCTTCTAATGGGTAGTTTCTATTGTCATATATTTATCGACGTGGCTATTATCTTGGGCATGTTTACTAGTTTTGTTATTTAATATAGTTGTAAATAGCAATAATTAATAAATAAAAAAATAAGTTAAATTAAAACATGATTTTCAGAAATGGGATTAGTAAAACTTCTTGGCACTTTTTTTTTTTTTTTTAATATAACTTTAAGCTGCCTCTGACATAAGAAAATGGTGCCTTTCTAACCCCTTTAGCCCGAGAACAACAAGGAAAAGAAGTTGAGCCGAAAAAGGGATAGGAAACGAAACAAATAACACTAGCTGGTTAATAAATGGAACCTGGGGATCGGGCGATATAGTCCTTTCCCTCAAACTTAGTTCGGCATCCAACTTCCTCTACCCCACCCCTTTACAAAAACATTTCTGGGCCCCTTAACAATCTTTCCCTGTGACCCAGAATAGCAACTTTCCCCTAAGTTAAGCCCATAACGTGGAAAAGTCTGCCCGGATTTTATTAACTCATTTAGGAGGGGGCGTAGGTATGTGGTAATGGAGTTAAGATTGCTTTTCAAGTGGTTGACCCTCCTGCTATAAATAGGGGTTGTTGGTGGGGAATCAAGTAGTTTCTCAAAGTTGTTTGAAAATTGAATTTTCAATAGATTTCTCTAAATATAGCATTATTTTTATTATTCTTTTTCTTTAAATTCAAATATTGCGAATCATAACTGCGTCCATTCAACTAATGTTCAAGAAATGGGTGTGTATTAGTATATAAGATGGGATTGTAATACAAAAGTTTACTTCCCAAAAGTGCCGCTTTATATAATCCATTCTGCACATTTATGTTTTTGATTAAAATCCTATAAATATTACTTATTCGTATATGCAATATGTAGCAAGAGAAAGTGTTGCGATCTAAAAAATTTTAGAATTCCACTTTTCACAGGTGTGTATATGATAAGTCTATCACGAAAACGAAAATTACGAAACTGAAATTTTACATTTAAGTAATTGTATGTAATTTTATTATATTACTTGTTTTACTCACCGTGGTATTTTTTTACTGTGAATTAATTTATGATTTTAAATTGAAAATATCCGGCCCGGAGGACCACTAAATTTGTTTTATTAGCATTCCCGTTCTGTGAGGATATTAGCGATAAAACTCCTTGGAATGATTACTGAGTGCTAGTGGAATATATATGATTGTTAGGGAGAAATGTAAAAGACTAAATTGACTATGGATATTTTAATGACTTGTGTGATACAAATATCAGCTTCTGCTTTTTACTATTACATGCTGGTCTTAATAAAAATTCACGATAAAAAAATAAACTGTCTCTAATAAGAACAGGAATGGATCACTCCTGTCTTCTACATGCACAGGGGGTAAACGTTAAATCTGATAGTCTTTTGTTTGATAGGGCAACACTCAGGTATTGGGTAACATCACTTCACCAAACACAGGGCTTTTACTCGCGAATAATTAATTTATAATAAGTGATTTATATATATATATATATATATATATATATATATATATATATATATATATATATATATATATATATATATATATAGAATAGAATAGAATAGAAAATAAATTTTATTCTGGGACAGTGTCCCTTGAGAATAATAAATTTGCACAGTTTAAAATATACATGTCTGGCCAACAGACAAATAAACATAATTAACTAATATTTAAAATTATAGATAAATATATGCATAATACAAAATAAAATTAAAATTAAAACAATTAAAATAAAAACAATCCTCAGAAAATAATTGTGTTGAACAAAATGGAAAATAAATGAGTTTAAATATAAAACAAAACGAAGAAAAAAATAAATGAATATTTACATTATTCTGATATTTAGTCTTTTAAGAATAACATAAGCTTTACAGTAATAAAGGACAGCTTCTTGCATCGGGAAGAGAGTTTCTATATTAAAAAGTGTCCTTTTTAGTATGGTAATCCTAGTTACCATTGATTTATTTCGATTCGTATCCTTTTAAAAGGAGAATCGAGTCAAAAATGGTGGTTTTCTTCCATTTTGAACCGTATCCTGGTTACAATAAATGTCAATTGTTACAAATCCTTTCAGCGAGAATGGCGACTTTAACTTAGAATGAAAAAAAAAAAAAAAAAATTAAAACAGTCCTTAAAATATGAAAATCGGTCATATCCTTTGAAATAGTAAATTAGTCCTTTTCGGGCGTAACCCACCTCACCCACCCTAATATAGACAGTTAGACTTAAGTTATTTCGGACAGCTTCTTGCATCGGGAAGAGAGTTTCTATATTAAAAAGAGTCCTTTTTAGTATGGTAATCCTAGTTACCATTGATTTATTTCGATTCGTATCCTTTTAAAAGGAGAATCGAGTCAAAAATGGAGGTTCTCTTCCATTTTGAACCGTATCCTGGTTACAATAAATGTCAATTGTTACAAATCCTTTCAGCGAGAATGGCGACTTTAACTTAGAATGAAAAAAAAAAAAAAAAATTAAAACAGTCCTTAAAATATGAAAATCGGTCATATCCTTTGAAATAGTAAATTAGTCCTTTTCGGGCGTAAAAAACAAAACAAAAATTAAAACAGTCCTTAAAATATGAAAATCGGTCATATCCTTTGAAATAGTAAATTAGTCCTTTTCGGGCGTAACCCACCTCACCCACCCTAATATAGACAGTTAGACTTAAGTTATTTCGGACAGCTTCTTGCATCGGGAAGAGAGTTTCTATATTAAAAAGAGTCCTTTTTAGTATGGTAATCCTAGTATCGGCTAAGAATTAATAAAAGATAAACTAATTAAAACATAAATGAAAATAATATACTACAAAAACAAGAAACAAAGTCTTCTAATTACAATATAAAAAATACTATGACGATTGAAACAAAAGAAAATTTCAAGAATAAAAACAAAACAACAAAAAAAAAAAAAAAAACAACTGAAAAATCATAAATAAATACTTCTAGAAATAAAAATAATAATAAAATTGAATACAATTTTATTAAAATGATTACATTGTCAGGTAGCGTCATTTTGGGATGCTAAAAGGTAATGAAAGAGATGGTATTTGAATTTAGAAAGGGAGGATATATATATATATATATTCTGCTATATATATATATATATTCTGCCAATCAGTTACTCCTTCAACTATTACTTTCACTTAAGTATATATCAAATATATAGTAAGGGCAAGTATTGCGATCGTAAAAATATTCGAATTCCAGTTTTCAACGCAAAAAGATCTGTCCGTGTGTGGTAGCTCCCTCTCGTAAACGAAAAGTCCTCTGAAACTATACGCCCGAGATGTTTCAAAAACTTGGTCATCAAAATCAGCTACCTAGAAGAGCCACTTTATACCGTGCATTTAGCACCTTTTTACGATTTTCTTAAAAACCGCTAAGGATTTGTTTAAACTCGCTCTCTCCGTCTAAAATTGAACGGGCTTTAATATTATGTAGGTTTTATTCTGATTGAAATAGTCTGAATGGGCTTAAATGCTGATATTCCAAAATTTCTTTCTCTAAAGTACCTTTAATTTTGTAGATTCGAAAAAAAATTGACCCTCTCTTCTGATTAGCATTGCTATAAAACAGGTAAATATGTAAGTTGAACGAATCCGATATCCGACTAAACGAGAAAATTACAAAAGATTTTTATTAATGCAATTTTTTGTTTTTCAACTTAATAACAGTAATACACCATGTATAATATAATGTTGGAACGCTAAAGATTTTAGAGGTAGTATTATCTTATACATATTATTGTAAAAGTTAACGGAGAATGATGAGAAGCCGATAAAACAAACTAAATGTCGTTGATGATAATATAATAGAATTATTTAATAAAACACATGTTTCTAATGAAATCCAATTTAAATCATTCTTTAACAATTTATTTTAGTTTATAAATTTGTTTAAAAATTCTTGAATTAATATATATAATGGAGGTAAGTGTAAGTCGTGTGTTGCTCGCACCAATTTTTTTTTTTTTAATTTCACTCTCTTATGCATGATAATAACATGATTGAACAGGGAATACCTAGAAAGTTAGTAAACCTAGTAGAGATGTGTTTGTCGGAAACATTCCATAAAGTTAGAATCGGTCATAATTACTCCGAGAGATTTGAGGTGCGATCGGGTTTGAAACAGGGTGACTCCCTTTCACCTGTGTTATTTAATATAGCTTTAGAATATGTCATAGAAAAGGTGATGTGTACCGAGAAAGGCTTAAATATGGGTGACAAGATTCCGGTTTTGGGGTATGCCGATGATCTGGTACTGCTAGGTGAAGACACGGAAACCATACAACTAAATACAAGTGTGTTAATAAAAACCGGTAATGAAATAGGACTCGAATTAAATACCGATAAGACGAAATATATTATTAGTAGCAGAAACGGTGGCGATCTTAGTGATATTGATGTATCAGGGCAAACTTTTGAACACGTAGAGAAATTCAAGTATTTAGGTTCAATGATAACAAGAAAAAATGAAATCCAGGAAGAAATAAAGTCCCGGTTAAAGGTGGGAAATGCGTGTTATTATTCAGTTGCTAAGTTACTTAGTTCGCGGCTTCTATCTAAAAACTTAAAGATTAGAATTTATAAAACTATTATTCTTCCAACGGTTCTTTACGGATGTGAAACGTGGCCGCTTACTTTAAAGGATGAACAACGGCTTAAGGTTTACGAAAATAAGGTATTGCGTAAAATATTTGGTCCAAAGAGAGATGGGGCCACTGGAGAGTTTAGAAGGTTGCATAACGCGGAATTGCGGAACTTGCATCCTGTGAATATAATTGAGCTGATTGCATCGCGGAGACTCAAATGGGCGAGTAAAGTTGTTGGGCTCGATGACGAGCGGATTCCGAGAAAGTTGGTATTTGCTGATCCGGCTGGTAGGCGTCAGAAAGGTAGGCCGAAGCGGAGATGGGAGGATTGCGTTAAGGCTGATCTCGGGAGCTTGGGCTTGAATGGTGAGCATTGGACGAGTCTGTGTAGGCGGAATTTGGTGGTATCGGCATCGAACCTTCGGGTTCGCTAAGCCTATTATTATTATTATATTATTATCACTCTCTTATATAGTAAGGGAAAGTATTGCGATCGTGACAATTATTTTTTTCACTGGAAATACAAGTTTTACGGTCCCTTGAGTCCAAATGACCAAATCCCACAAAAGTAAGTTTAATAGTACTTATGTTCACGGTTGTTCTGATTTTTTATTAAAATTTTTAGATCTTTGTATTGTTAGTGCCAATATCGAATATTTGATCTTCAGAAGTACATTAAAAGATATAAGAAATCTCTCTTTATTTTCGTTGATTTTTCATTCATTGCTCAGTATCTAGTTAACTATTGTACTTATCGCACGCTAGATACTAATAAAGTAATTTTCTTAAAGAAAACAACCGGATAATTGTGGGTTTCTTGTTGGGTAAAAGACTTACCGGTGGAGTCACGAGATTGTAAATGTAGGTTGTATTTGCCATTCCCAACCCTAAAAAACATGTCAACAAATCAGAACTACCCCACATTTTTCATTTATTTTTCTCTTCTTGTTTACATCGTATCGCGGTTTATAATATAAAACGCAGTTATATCAGTAACATTTAATACCTAGGTATTTATGTGTTTGTTGTCATGAATAAAAATAGTCTACACTCTCCTGTTCTGGCTATGGGATTTTTTTCAACTGTAACTTCTGGTTCCAAAATAATTAGTTCAATAAATATTAGGCCGTTCTACAAAAGAATTGAGACGTTGATTTCCAAAAAGTACTAAAGGACATTTTTTACAAAATTGATTTTTTTACATATTTGTATTCTCATCAATTAGTTATATCTAAATCTCCGATTTGATTTTATCTAATGAACCCCCAAGGCCTTTTATAAATGCAAATTTAGAAATATAATTATTTTCTAAACGAAATAATTACACATTTAATTTCGTTCCAAATTATACCAAAACATCTCATTTCATATCTTTAATATGATGTTATTAATATACTAAAAAAAACAATTCTTGATTTTAATGCGAAAAGAATCAAATTAGCTAATTTAATAATATAATAATTAGTGAATTTCACGCCTCCTGTAAAATTTCCTAGAATGGATATAGTACCTTTTGGAAATCAACGTCTCAATTCTTGGATATAGTTTTTTAAACAATTTATTTAATTTCAGTCATCGCAACGTTTCAGCCTCTAGGGCCATTCTCAAGCTATTGTAATCAATTACAGTTTCATTGCATTTATACATTTTTATCAATCTAATTACAACACATAATAAATTATGTCACCTACCATGCATATCCATGTTACATATCATTTCAGTTCACCGCTTTTCAGCAGCGACGTCATAATTTTTAAAGTTATCATTTTTCAAAAAACCTGCACTCAAAAATATATTATATTTCATCATCAATTAAAAAAGGGATCTATTTGTTTTCAAAAAAAGAAAAGAAACATTTTGATTAACTTACTCAACAGTTTTCGGCCGTCTTATAGGTGTTCTCGTGCGCGACTAAGCTGGAGAATGGCCCTAGAGGATGAAACGTTGCGATCACTGAAATTAAATAAATTGTTTAAAAAAAAATATATCCAAGAATTCTTTTGTAAAACGGCCTAATATTTATCGAACAAATATTCAAACAAAAGAACAATTACGACAATGATGAAAAAACAAAATAATTAGTTTTTTAATTAAAATTTACAATTGTTTATTATTAACAAAGTAAGCTTATGAGGCTTGATTGTGTCTTCTGAAGAAACTAATGATTCATGTAATTATATTATTAATAATTTAGCCTGAACCAGACATTCCTTTCATGACAAACTGCATCCCCACTCTAACCCGCTTCCTCTTCATTTGCTGATAATCCTCCAAGGCGTCTAAAAAATAGCCCCGATGCCTTATGGTTTAGGGTATTATTATATATTAGAGTGCTGCCAATGGGAAGCTTCTCTACACCTTTATCAAGCATTGTATATATTTACTCACATTGACTTGTTGAATTCACTCTATGTATATAAAAAATGACACCACGATGCTTGGATTCCGCGAACTCCTTCTAAACCACTGGACACATTTTGGTACGGTTTTTTCTATCATTTGGGGAATTTTTCTGAAGGTTTAGAAGTAAAATACGTTGCACTTTAGATATTTAATTATATATTACTATTTAAACGGGAACAATTAATTTTCTGAACCCAAGCCATCAAAACATTATTCCTGAAATATGAGTAGTTATTTAGACGTATAATATACCGTTGGAAAGTGAATGATTTTAGAAAATTTATAATGCAATAAAATAAATGGTACAAGTTAATATAAAGTTTATTTAAAATATTAAGTAGTTATAAACGTAATACAATAGGAACCTTTGTTATTTTTATAGTTTTTGAATACATACATACCAATCAACTATTCTTTATATGAGAAATTTAATTTTCCATTTTAAAATAAAAATAGTCTCTCATGCTACAGGTTCTGAGTTCGAACCCCAGTCCCGGCGGGGCTTTTATAAGGATGTGAAAAAAATGGGGATTCACTCACAAACTCTCCCCCGGGTATGTGAGACCTGTCAGCCAAAGGGTGGTCACTCACAAAATTAGTCGTAGGGAGTGATGACCCTACACTAAAAATTGTATCGTGAAACGTGAGCGTAAACTCGTAAGAGTTTACACCGCGAGGCCCAGTCGCGCCACTGGAAGAAAATAACAAACAAATGAAATTAACCAATTTTGATTTGTTTATTAAATTTAATAATTAATATACGTTATAAAATAAACATATTTTCTTGCTAATTGCAATTTTCGTTACCATAAACTAAAACCCCCAAACTCTTAATCGGTCAAACGCTGATTTTTTAAAATATAAATGACACCTCATTCAAAGCGCCTATATCAGAACCAAATTGATACCATTTATTCATAGTTATGAGAATCTACCTTATGCAAATTTTTAGCCCATTAAACCTTATGGGAGAAAAGTTATGGAAGGGAAAAGAAAAAAACAATAATATTTTTTATTGTATATAATTTTTATTTTATTTAAAAAAGAGTTTCAAACAATATTTTTTACAGGAAAATGTTAGTAATTTTTTTTTTAATTAAAAAAAAAATTTACGTTATGATGGTTTGGTACAACTCCAATTGTTTGCTACTTTATTTCATTGGAGGCTCCTCTATAATATATCAATTTCACCCCATGGTGAAAAAAACAAACAAAAAAACTTTTGTTTCTCCTGAACGAATTAACCAACTTAACTTTCACGGAAAAAATATAAGTTAATGTTTTTCTAAAAGAATTTCAAAAAACATTTTTTTGAGTTTTTATTTCGAATACGGGAGTCAAAATTTTTATTTTTTAATTTTTCAAAAAAATCATTTTAGGTTATGTTGGATTGGTACACTTACAATTTTATTTAATTATTTTTTAATATCTCTAACATATATATTTTTTTTTTCTCGTAAAAATCGTTTGAACTGTTAAGGAGAAAACAATTAGTTTTGTTTTTTTCTTTCCCCCTCCGTAACTTCCCCCTCACATTGATTAAGGAGCTAAAAAATTGCAAAAGGAAGTTACCCTCATATTGATTAAGGAGCTAAAAAATTGCAAAAGGTAGTTACCCATAAGTGTGAATCAATGGTATAAATTTGGTTCTGATATAGGCTGAGGATGCTAAACATGGCCGCTAACTTTGAAGGATGAGCAACGGCTTAAGGTTTTCGAAAATAAGGTACTGCGCAAAATATTTCGTCCGAAGATAGATGAGGCCATTAGGGAGTTTAGAAGGTTGCACAACGCGGAATTGCGGAAATTGTATCCTGTGAATATAATTAAGGTGGTGGCGTCGCGGAGACTGAAATGGGCAAGTAAAGTTGTTGGGCTCGGTGGGGAGCGGATTCCGAAAAAGTTGGTAATTCGCTGACCCGACAGGTAGGCGTCCGAAAGGTAGGCCGAAGCGTCGATGGAAGGATTGCGTTAAGGCTGATCTCGGGGGCTTGGGCGTGAACGGTGATCATTGGACGAGTCTGTGTTGGCGTAATTTGGAGGTATCGGTATCAAAACTTCGGGTTCGGTTAGCCTATTATTATTATTATTATTTGTATTTCGCACTTTCTCAACATACGCTGGAAATTTTCACCTACCCGGACTCAATGAGTCAAGGGTTAGGCTCTAATTATGTTATATTTAAAAATTTTCTAACAGTGGCTGCTGTCCCTAGAAGGACTGCTCGCTGAACCTCCTCTAGAATCCTTACAGGTAGCTCTAGCTGTTGGATTGATTCTAGCGTACTCTCTGGAATCAGGCCATTGCAAGATAGTATAATTGGGTAAATCCCACAGCTCTCCAATCCGTAGAGTTGCTTTAGCTCCTCTGCCAGCTCCTGGTATTTCCTTTTCTTTTCAGAAACCGTTTTTTGAAGATTGTCATCCGATGGGACGCCTATTTCAACAATCTGTGCCAATTTTCTATTTTTATCAATAACTAAAATGTCTGGCCGATTATTTAAAACTGTGTGGTCCGTAATGATTGGATGATCCCAGTAAATTTTAGTTTTGTGACCGGTAGTTATTGATAATGGGTTAAATGTGTAATAGGGAGATTCGCTACTTAGGAGATTCATCTTTAATGCAATGGCTTGATGAACAATTTTCGCTGCATTGTTGTGTCTTTGGAGATACTCCTTACCGGCAAGAATTGGACAACCCGAGGTCACATGTTGTATGCTCTCAACACTTTTTTTGCATAAACGGCATAGGTCACTTATGTCCTCTCCGCAGATATGTCTTCTGTATGCTTTCGTGGCTATTGCTTGGTCCTGGATAGCAAACAGAAACCCTTCTGTTTCAGGAAAAAGATGTCCATTTTTATTATTATTATTATTATTATTATTAATATACGCAGGGCAGATTTCACATGCTTATTCCGCTTGGCCCTTTCACGATGGGGCAGGTCCACTAGTTTTGCTTACTTGATTATTATTTAATGTAAGGTTGCCCATAAAAGTAGGTATTGGATATTCCTACTCTTACGTTTTTTTTTATTTATAAAATTACCTGGTAATAATATCTAAAAGAGCATGATTTAGGCTTCTCGTTCCCAGGTACTAGATGGAGCGTTGAACTCGCGTTCTAAGAGGCTATCAATGGGTTTTTCCGGAGAAAAGGAATAACATTTGAATAAATCGCCCCCAGGAAGCCGTCATGGGAGATAGTTAATAGTTTTCGATCTTCTACCCCTCGGCTAAACCCCCCGTTATTTAGTGACATGCGATATCTTAATTATGGCCGGGGAAGTTTTATAGACGGAATTAAGGCATTAAATTCTCATTCTTCCTAATGTCAGTAATTTCTGAAACCTTTAATTGTTTTTCCGATACAAATCAATTACCGTATTATAAATAAACACACAATCAGGGAAATAGTTTATCCTATACTGTTATTTATCTGATTGTAACGTTTTGTTTGATTTGGAGTTTCTCTGACCTGTGGTTCGTTTGACACTTAAATACACATTAGTTTTTTATTTTGTTAAATATTAATGCAATCTTTTACTTTTACACAAACCAAATATATAAACTAGAATGCAAATTTTAATACTAACGCATAATAGGCAATACAGATCGAGATAATAATAGAAATAGTAAAAGATAGAAAGATCGATTATAAAAAAAAAAAAAAATAATGCTTAGCTTTTATTTTTATTTCATGAATTATAATTTATATCAATTTATTTTCCATTAATTTATAAATTTATTGGTTAATTCATTTAACGTCGCTTAATGCTACAGTGTTACGGATGTGAACGTGGCCGCTTACTTTGAAGGATTAAGGTTTTCGAAAATAAGGTACTGCGTAAAATATTTGGTCCGAAGAGAGATGAGGCCACTGGGAGTTTAGAAGGTTGCACAACGCGGAATTGCGGAACTTGTATCCTGTGAATATAATTGAGTTGATAACGTCGCGGAGACACAAATGGGCGAGTAAAATTGTTGGGCTCGGTGAGGAACGGATTCCCAGAAAGTTGGTATTTGTTGATCCGACTGGTAGGCGTCCGAAAGGTAGGCCGAAGCGTCGACGGGAGGATTGCGTTATTATTAATGATACAGTGACTTATCAGACGATGCTACAGTAGGAGTCCTAAATTTTTCCTATCCAGGTTTTATTAAGATAGGGATCTTTAACGAGTACCTGCCATCGCACAGGTTCAGTACTACCGTTTTACGTTCCCTCTGAAAGACACTATACATGAGGATTTTTGATACCCATTCCTAATCCAAGGGACATCTGCAAGGTTTGGATCCGCTTACTTGCGCACAGAAGGCTGTTGTGCTAACTACTTTGTTGGAATACTGAAAGATTAAACTAAATTTTTAGTGATGAAATCTACTTCAATGGAAAAATTTATTTTAGTTCTAATAATAACTAGTCTTATTGTATGAGAATAAATAGATTCTTTTTAACTAGACACCACCCACGCACACTGGATGTTTGGAATGGGGGTACCTTATAACGGAAACTGTTTTTACATGTTTTTCAACCGCCAAACGTAGGAGAAACCTCTAAAAAGATCACAACAAGGGGGAAGCAACACAGTAACAATAACAAAAGTAGTAAAAATATAAACACCACAGCATTGGCACAACACAGTATTCAGCTTAATCATCATATTGATTTTGAAATACCTACAATCTTGGAAATAGGAAAAAATAGTTTAGTTTTAATAAAAAAACAATCTCTCTCTCTCTCTCTCTCTTTTATTTTATATATATATATATATATATATATATATATATATATATATATATATATAAACAAAAATATAAAAGATACCATAAATTATAAAACAGATTAAAAACACCTTAGTTCTCACTATGCATATGCAATAGGGAAATCAAAATTGTAAACATTACCTTATTGACCTATATTAATAATATATTAGTGTGTACTTTCTGCAGTAAATAGGATAGCCCTAATCCATTAAGGGCAAAGAATATGTCTTTTTTGATGGGTGATTTTCCTAAGTGTTAATTTAAAAAACAAAACAATGTTAATGACATAAATTATTGGACAAAATTTTTATTAAAAATGGATAGTATTATAATTTTTAAATGACTTTCAGGTAAATATTATTTTTATGTAACATTGTTATTTATATTTTTGATGATAATTTTAATTATTATATCAAAAAAGTTATTTTATAATGTTAAGTGATAATTTGTTGATGTATTTTAGTGAGTGATGATGATAGGTAAGGCCCCCGAAACGTTGATTCGTTTTAAAGTTTATGCTTAGTAAACTGTTTTCCGAAGATTTTGGAACCTAATAATTATTTATTGAAAACTGTTTTCATTCGATACTGTATGTTTCATAGGATGTAAAAACAAGTTTACATTTAGAAATAAATTGAATATTGGCGCTTAAGTCCTTCCTCTACTCTACAGTTATCTTGCAGAGGTACCCCTTTCTGGTTTTAGAACCTGGTTATATTACATTACTGCTAGGCTAGTACAGAATTTTAGGCATTTCGGAGATGCTTCCCTTGTTACAAAGTGGACACGTGCTAGCTATGTTGTGTTAATAAAGCGAGAAATTGCTTCCTGGTATTTGTCATGGCTTCAGGTACATAGGCTCATGTTTTGGAATTTAGGAAATACGAGTTCAAAGTGGCATTTTATGAAAACAAAGACGTTTTTTACACATATTTGTCGAAAATGTTGTAATATAGTTTTAAACACCCATAAATATTAGATCTGGTATGTTAAACATTTAAACGCAACACATTTTATACAGTTATTATTGCTTATAATATTAACACACACACACACACACAATATATATATATATATATATATATATATATATATATATATATATATATATATATTTTTTTTTTTTTTTTTTTTTTTTTTTTAACAACGAAGGTATGTGAAAGTCGTATGTATTATATATTTTGTTGTTGTATTTTATATATATATATTTTTTTTTTTTTTTTTTTTTTAACAACGAAGGTATGTGAAAGTCGTATTATTATATATTTTGTTGTTGTATTTATATATATATATATATATATATATATAATATTATTTTTTCTTCTGAATGCAATTTGACTTTCCTTTTTTTTTTTTTTTTTTTTTTTGTAAATATTGTATGAATGGTCTAAAAGCATTATCATTGTTCTTATTGATACAAAGCTTAATATTGCTGAATATGATTAAAAAAAATAATAATAATAATAATTTATACAGATTTGTTGGTTGTCCTTGATATTATCGGATACAAAAAGGAGAAATAACTACGTTGTTACCCAAAATAACTATAAAAGAGGAATGGTGACGGTGATATTGATAATAACTTATTGAAAAATGTCTTTCCATTTATGTAGGGGGGTGGTGGGTTTTAGTTGTTGGTCTCTTGAAGGTTTTTGTGGCTGCTCGTTAACTTCTTCAGAGGTAACAAGAATAAGTCCCTTCTATTGGGAGCAACTAGCACGTGTAGCTACTCGATGCCTCTATAATTGTGTCCTTCCCTTCTTGTCACTTTATTTATTTATATGTGTCATATAAAAATATGTACTCAATGTGTGAAGATCGTTTCGATTCGAAGAACTAATGATGAGAACCGTATTCAATTAGAAGCTGGATATAAAGTGAACATGCCTGCTTTTAGATTTTATATTCATAAAGTAGATTTTATGGTATCTATGCAGAAAAGAAAATATTTTCTCTGACTCAGCTTCTGCTGGGTGATATTCTGGATCTCTTAGTAGTTGAGTGGGCAAAATCATCAATTTAGGTGGACAAAAGTCAAGTCAAAACTTTGGAATTTTCCAGTGCTTTACCTCTTTATTATTAGTTGGCAAGACCATTAATACTAATATTTCCCGCCATACCGTGTTTACCAATAAATAGTAAACGGGTGAATCATTGCTGTTTGCACAAGTGCCCTATAACTGGCAGTGGGATTATCTTTATTCGATGGTCATTTATTCTGTTCAAGGTGTATTTAGAGTCAAGTCTTTTTGCTTTTGTTTAACATTGGACATTGCTGAGACAGGTAAGACATTATATTTCCAAACTCGTTATTGAATACACATTGCAATCTCACCCGTAGAGTTAATTTAGCAATTTGTAAATGCATGCCCCTATTCAATAACGAAATACTATATAACCTCCAAGTCACCCCAAGGATTTGTTTGTAGGTTTTGTTTCATCAATCCCTCTAGTCTTTCGACATTACAAAGAATTTTTGCGTTTTAGTGATACATAATTTTTTTCAGACACAACACTCCGAATCAATATTTTTACAATCAAGAATTTCCTAAATGATATAAAATACATCTATTAGCAGGTTTCAGCAACTCCGAGCCATAATTAGATTTTTTGTATTATTTTTCCCGTATTCTGGGACTTCAAACGTAAAATAAAGGGAAGTCTTAGATTTTAGCAAATAAATTGATGTTTGACCACTGTACGCTTGCCAATCGTGTAAAAAAAAAAATTAGTTGTTATAATTTTTAAAAATATTTTTTCCCGTAATCTGGGACCCCAAAGGTTAAATGTAGACAAGTTTGTTCCATCTAAATCGGTCATATTGTCCACTGTGCGGCGCTGGGATCCCTCCGCTTCCGTATTCCCTCCATATATGGGGGGAAGACCTAGTCTGGAGCTCCCACGGATTGTAAATATTGTATATTAGTATGCATTATTTTTAAACTTTTTATTTTTTATGGTACATATTTTTTTTCATTATTTTATAAATTTATTATTTGAGAAAATCGTAAAAAGGTGCAACACGTGGTATCTCGGGGCTTAAAGTTGTCTCAAATATGAAATTTCAGTTTTGTACAACATTTCGTTTTTGTACTGGACTTACCATACACACCACAAACAGACCTTTTTGCGAGACTTGGTCATTTGGACACAGAGGGCTATGAAGCGTGTATTATCGGTGAAAACTGGAATTCGAAAATTTTCACGATCGCTATACTTTTTCTTACTATACATTTCATAGTTTATTTATTTGCCAACTTTGTATTTCTCTCGATTGTAGGTTGTTTTTTTTTTTTTTTTTTATTATTATTTTATTGTGTGTGTGTATATATATATATATTGATTTTCTTTTTTTTTTATGTAATTTGACTTTAGCATTATTTTCTGTATATATTGTATGAATGTGGTCTCATATCACTATTACTATTGTTCATTCTGAAACAAATTGTAATATTTCTCAATAAATAAATATTTATGTAATATATATTTCATATACATATACAGTAAGTGTAAGTAGAAAAATGGCTCTGCGTTTGAGAAAGGCTGTGAAAATATTAGTTTGCACTATTTTATGGATAACACAATTTAAAGTTTTAGGAAGCTATAAAAAAAAAAAATGTATTAAAAAAAAACCTGGAAGTCAACGATCCGTACTTTTTATCCAGCAAGCTATTCATATGGGCTTGCTCGTTTTCCATTTTTTTTTCATTTTCCATAGGTGCCATGTAGCTCTCTGAAAAAAAGCTAATCTTTCATTAAAACCATTACCGATTCATTAGCTATTCGCTCATTCATACTTTATCCCCTATGCATCAATTCCCTTTCAATCCCTTCCCTCTCTGCTCAATAAGAAGCTAGTATTTAAAATATATTTCGGTTTAAATAAAATGGCAATAAATAGATGTACTTTAAATCTGTGTTTTTATTTATATCAATATATATTTTATATCAATCCAAAATAGAAAAACCATAGAGGCCATATACATCAATAAAAATATATATAACACTGTGAATTTTAAAACTGACTCAAAACAGTTAAGTTACCACTACTCTGATTTAATTAAAAAATTAAAAATATAATATAAATAATTTAATAATGACATGTTTTCAAGAATTTCTCAATATGTAATAACAATAATCATATATTGGGTTGTTTCACATGAAATGTCCGTTTTTATAGTTTCTGAAATACATAAAGGATTTTGCAGGTCTCTGTTGCTTTCTTCCGAACGTTTACATATTTAAAGTAAACAGTTACTAATCCTCTACCTTTGTATTATAAACATTAGCTTTCCAATCAATTACCCATTTTTTAGTATACCTCCAAATATGAACATGGAAACGCGATTTTCGAGTAATATTTTGACGAGTTTAATTTCGGCCATTCAGCAGCTGAGGCCGCTAGAAAGGGTGTGTTAATGAACGGACCATTCGCCGTTGGTTTGATAAGTTTTCAGCTGGGGATACCGACTTGGAAAACTTGCCCCGAGGAAGACCTCCGTCCGTAATAGACAACGATGTCCTCAAACATACAGTAGAAGGAAACCCCAACAAAACAGTTAAAGGACTCTCAGCACAGCTAAATGCAAGTGCATCTACCGTTTCCAGACATTTAAAGTGTATTGGGAAAGTAAAAAAACTCGATACATGGGCACCTCATGATCTCACTGAGCGGCAGCAAGACCCCATGTTTCAAAACATACCGTGCAAAAAATGAAAGAACTGGGCTACGAAGTTCTTTCGCACCCACCATCTTATCCTTAATCCAGTTGAGGACAATGATCTGAGCAATACTCTTGCTCAGATCTGATGTTTTTACATATTGACTACATTTTTACTAATTTTCCTAGTTAATTCCTAGTGAAAATGCTGGGAGTTCAAAATATACAACCAGGTAATTTTAAAATATTTATTTATTTATTACTAACTAATTATTAACTAATTACTATGTAACATTGTTAATTATTGCTTTTAATGCCTCCTTTTGATTTTAAATTTGTTGTTTAATAGTTTTAAATTTTGTTATCAATGGACACCTAATTTATAATATTTTTTCATAACGTTTTAAACCATTCACTTCACTATAGTATTTTTTAATGTAATGGAAATTGGTTATTTTACTTTGTAGACTTCTGAAGATGGGAGAAAATCCCGAAACGTCATGTTGTTGTAATAAAAAATTGGGTCTTTATGGAAGAAGTTATTCAGCCCGAATATTTACCTTAAAACTGTTTTTTTTTTTTTTTTTTTTTGTTTTTTTTAATCATTTAGATCAGTTAAAATATAATAAATAAGCAGCTAGTAGATTGATAACGAAAAAAGAAATACTTTTATTACCTTGAAGGGACAGATATGGTTATATGAGGATGATAAAGAAACCGTGGCAAAATGAGAACAGCTGGCGAGAGGTTACAATGGATTTGCCACTGATAACAAAAATAAAGTTTTTACACTAATAAAATGCAGAAAATAAAATAATAAATAAATAACTGGCTTAAATAAATATTAAAAGAACAAAAATATAAATATGTTTAAAGCTGTGACAAATCTATTTTTTATAACCTCTTTGATTCCCCCAGCTGTGTCTTGTAACCTCACTCCAACAGGCCCGTCACAAACCTCTATAAGCTACAAAAAAAAAAAGATACCCCACACCTCCCCAAAATTTGAGGGCTTATGTTTCAAGATAGTTAGGACCCGAATAAAAAAAATCGGTATATTTATGTACCGATTACATAAGTTTGTTTTCCTACAAAACAAAAAAAAAAAATTGTTACCATCGAAACTCAATGTAATTATTTAATCTTTTTTCTACCCTTGACGTTATTTAAAATTTTTTAAATTGATTTTACCAACAGAGGAATATTAATGTCGTATGTTCCTCGCGAAAGATTTTTTGGTGTATAATTTCCAATAATGAACCTTTGTAATTGACACAAGTAAAAAAAAAGGATTCTATTTTCATGAAATCATGTCTTTCAATTCATTCAAGGACATGGCTTTACATCAGATTTTTTTCTGGGCTGTTATTGTTCAATAATTAAAATTATTTTACTTAATAGAAGAAAATTATTTTTCTTTGTTTTAAATTATTTTATTGTTTCCCAAGTCTTGATGTTTTAATTTGTACTTTCACTTTCACATACATGAAATATATAGTAAGTGAAAGTATTACTATCGTAAAATTTTCTAATTCCAGTTTTCAACGGTAATAAACGTTTTAGGGCCCTCTGAGTCCAAATAACCTATCCCGGAAAAAGGACTTTGTGTGTCCGTGTGTGTATGTGTTTGGCAAGTCTAGCACAAAAACGAAAAGTCGTACGAAAATTTCATATTTAGGACAACTATACGCCCGAGATGTTACAGCAACGTTTTCACTAAAATCACTGACTCAAAGAGGTACTTTTACATCGACTTTTTTTATCATCGATTTAGCACCTTTTTACGGTTTCCTCAAAAGCGGCTCTAACGATTAAACTCGCAATATCGATTTAAAATTGAATAGGTTCATACTTATTGTTTTCTATTCAAAATCAATTCAATCCAAATAATTATATACAATTTTTACTTTGACTTACCTTTAAATAGAATACATAATAAGTGAAAGTATTGCGATCGAAACAATTTTCGAATTCGAATTTTCACCGGAAATACACCTTTCCAAGTCCAAATCATCAAGTCCCATAAAAAGGTCTGTGTCTGTGGTAGGTCTAGCGCAATAACGAAAAGTCGTATGAACCTGAAATTTGAAAAATATAACTAACTATACACTCGAAATGTTACAGCAAGTTTTTCATCAGAATCGGCTAACCAAAAGAGCCACTTTATTCTATGCATGTTGCACCTTTTTACTATTTTCTTAATTTATTAAGAAAATAATTGTTAATAATTTATTAACGATTTTGATTGAACTCCCTTAATCGATATGAAATTGGATGGGTGTAATTGTAGGTTTAATGTAGGTCATGTAGGTTTAATTCTTATTGAAATAGTCTGACAGGGCATAAATGCCGATAGAAATTTTCTTCCTCTGAAGTACCTTTGATTTTGTAGATTTAAAAAAAAAATTAGTCACATCATCTTATTATCGTTCATAAATAACGCAAGTTGAGCGAATTTAATAAACAACTAAAGGAGATAAGTTCTAACATATTTTTTACGTAATTTGTGTGTGTGTTTTTTTTATAATAAGAACAGCAATATAGACGTATAATATACCGTTAGAAAGAGAAATATTTTAGAAAAAATATTATCTTATACACAAAGTTGTAAAAGGTAATATAACCTAACGAATGGGAAATAAACTTATTACTGATTAAAGTTGTAATATAGTTATATTATTCAATCTAAATCATATGTTTCCTACAAAAATTAATACACGTTTTATTAAAAACTACTTAAAATATTTATCAAATTGAAGTATATTTAATAGTTTCAAATCGATATTAACAGTCGAGGTAAGTGAAAGTCTTGTGTTGCCCGCACCAAATTTTGAAATATGGCTTGAAGGTCTACAGTCTAACTATTCCTCAAATATGAAATAGGATAGAATAGGGAACCGGATTCCAAAATATAGCTGGAAAAAAGGCGGGAGCAAGCGGCCTCTATATTTTCTCCAGGTGGAGGGCCTGGATTTACACTATTAAGCAGTAGAGGCGTCAGGAAGACACTGAAGTAAAATTTACTGAGTCGTTTTTCACAAGGGTCGGTGTCGGCCTGTCCAAGGGGGTAGTCACACAACTCAACCACCTTTAATACCCCATTCCCTCCTCCGGAGTATTTAAAAAAAAAATCAAATGGAAAAAAAAAAAAACTTTTGACATCATAACACTCGTAGTCTATTCTCTATTTCGACTGATTCATACTCAATGTGCTTCAAATTGTAATAATCTAATATAAAAGCAAATAAGCATGTATCCCATATGATGAGTTAAAGAGGCTATCTCACACCTTTCGAAGACATTATTTCCTTGGATCATTTCTCTACCAAATCATTAACTTCCACCGACTTGACTGACTATCCTACAGCTCTATTATCCATACTACTTATAGCATGGCTAGTGAGAGAGCTGATAAAATTCTGTTTTTTTATTTTATTACTGAGGAGACTCCAGTGAAATAAAATATGAAAAAGTTGGAGTCGTACCAAACCATCATAACCTAAAAAATGTTTTAGAAAAAATGAAAACAAATTTTTGACCAACAAGTGGTAAATGTACTTCTATAAACTATGACTTTTTTTTATTTATTTATTTTGTTTATTCACTCTCCTTTACATCCTTTAACTCTCTGTGTGCCTAAAATCTTTAGCTTTGTAAAATTTTGTAGTTAAGTGTTTTTATTTAAGCATAAACATGTATACTTACTTTCTTTTAATTAATTGTTATTTTGCATTTTCAGGTGAGAGAATCTGCAATTTGAATTTGAACGCTGGAAGGGATCAGTCGTGAGTTTTTTGTTGTGATGTTGAGAATATTGCTGTAGAAAAGAATTGGTATGCTGTGTTATAGCAACCCGATTAAGTTGGGCAGCATCATTATATTATTTATTTTATTTATAAGTTTTTAAATTAGTTTTATTTATAAATAAAGTGTATCTCTCTGTAAATTAAATTATTTTTACTTATTTATTTCATTTAGGGAAGATATGTTTCATCAGTCATTTTCTTTTTCAATTTAATGTTTAATTACATATTTAAAATAAGTATATGGGATATTACTGCAACATTTTTACTGAAACAAACTTCAAGTGCCACTATATAACCATTTACAATTTTTCCAAAAGGCACTAAATATTTTCATTGAAATGCATATATTATTGTTTTTTTAAACATTTTTTATTGGTTTATACAATAATTAAAATAGATGATTTACAATAATAGGCATGAACAGACACGTGGAGAAGCTACCCAGTGGTAGCGCTTCAAAGTTTATTTTATTAGCAGGTCTCGAGGCCACCGTCTTTTCAGGCGACTTGGAGGATATATTAATGTAAAATTGAATTTGAATTAATATCACGTAAATGTTTTCCTTTTAAATAGCCTGATAGGTTAAAAAAAAAATCTGAATTTTTAAAATTTTTTCCTCATAAGTACCATTAATTTTGTCTTAAATGATTTACCCTTTTATGCTGTTATCATTAACACATTAATGCTTTGTCTGATTCATCTTCGTGGTTCCTAGGTACACCTCCGTATCCCAATTTTATGACGAGTTCAAGTGGCTTTAATCATACATTTTTGATCTCCTACAATTCAAGTCCTCTGTCCATCCCCGTTGTACACGCTCCAGGCCTTCAGTTTTATACAGTACGGCCAACTGCACATTTCGACAGATCCTTTCTCATTCGATCCACAATCCTATGGAATTCTATTCCTCCTACCATCCCTCACTCCAATTCTCTTTCTACCTTTAATCCCGCATTTTTCATCACTTAATGAATATCCAGGCTCAATAAATTTGGAAATAAGTTTTTTTTTTATTTTTGTTGTTGTTTTCTTCTCATTTAAATATGTCTATTTTATATTAGTAATTATTAACTTGTTTATATGTATTTAATATGTTCTAAGACTCCAAAGCACTTTTTGTACATTCAGTATATTTTATTCTAAAGGGTCTCAGGATAATAAAGAATTTGTTTATTATTATTATTATAGGCGAAAGTTGTAGCACTACGATTTTTCTGGACTGTAGCTTAATTCAAGATAAATCGATTATTATTATTTATTTTATTTTTTTTTTTTTTATTATTTAGAAATAATACAATCTGCCACAATCTTGGGCAATGACTATTAATACTATAAGAATTCATTCAAAATCGATTAATAGATTTATCGATTAATTCGAGATAACTGTTGCTTCGAGATAAATCCCATAAAACGTGTTAATAAAATAATTGTAACTATTAAATATTTAATAATCATATAATTAAGTAAAAGAGATACTTCCGCCCACCATTAAGTATATGCATAAACTACTGCTTTAAAACAAAAATTAACAGCTTCCAAAGAATAACCATCACTTACCTCCGTTGCTGTGCATTCGTCGAGCGAACGCTATATTTCTGTATTTCCCTTAGGATATAATAGGTTTATATACTTTTTTTTTTGGAGTGTTTATTTGTTAAAAATAAAAAGGCTTACAATAAAATGAAATAATAAAGGCGATTAATTTATTTTCCAAACAACAAAGCCCAGTGAGTGGTTTAAATAAAAATTCTGAAGGGGAAGCTTGTGTGTTTTGAGCTGCTGTGAACAGACAGAACTCAGAGAAAAAAATTCTACTAAAATACGGTCTTCTACGCTTTTAAGACTTTTTCATAATTCGAGTGTTACCTAATTAATTAATTAGCTGGACGTTTTCTACAGGTTTTAAGTTGATTTATTATTAAATTCCCTAGTTATAATTATTTCCTTCGGAAGAAAAATTTCAAAATTATTATTAAAAACTAATTATCGTTAAATATTAACTTATTAGTCATCGTGTACTCTCGCTAATTACTTAGGATGATTTTTTCTTCTTTCATAATACAATTATTTACGGCGCACAGTGAAAAATATGACCGATTTAGGTGGAAAAAATCCTAAAACTTGTCAGTATTTAACCTTTTGTGGTCCCATATCACGGAAAAAAAATATTAAAAAAAATTATAAGAAAAAATTGTAAAAACTAATTAATGTTTTGAAACGATTGCCGAGCGCACAGTGGTCAAACATCAATTTATGTGCTAAAATCTTAAACTTCCCTACATTTAACGTTTGAAGTCCCAGAATACGGGAAAAATAATACTAAAAATCTAATTATGGTTCGAAGTTGCAAAACCTGAAAAAAGATTTATTTTTTATCATTTAGGAAATTCTTGAAATTATAGATTGTAAAACTTATAATTCGGAGTGTTATGTCTGAAACAAAATTATGTATCACTCAAAACGCAAAAAATCGCAAAAATTCTTTGTAATATCTAAAGACTAGGAGGATTGATGAAACAAATCCTTGGGGTAACTTGGGTGTTATATAGTTTTTCGTTATTGAATAGGGGCATACATACACAAATTTCTAAATTAATTCTACAGGTGAGATTGCAATTTATATTCAATAACGAGTTTGGAAATATAATGTCTTACCTGTCTCAGCAATGTCCATTGTTAAATAAAATAAAAAATACTTTGCTCTAAATACACCTTGAACACAATAAATGACCATCGAATAAAGATAATCCCACTGGCACTGGGAAATTCCAATCTTTTGACTTGACTTTTGTCCACCTAAATTGGTGATTTTGCCCACTGTACTGCGTAATAAAAATAATAATGATATTGATTAATATCACTTTAATTTATTATCTCTCAAAACGACTGCACTAATTCCCAACTCGATACATGCAGCGCGACAAAATAAAAAATTTGTACTCTTTGCTCAAAACTACTCTACTTCGCCTCTACCTCAGGTTGTTTGTTGCGCTGGATGGAGGAGAGAAAATGAATATGATTATCAATAGTAGAAGATCCGAACTTGAAACGATCTGCACCGAGCTGATAATAGAATGAAACATATTTTATAATAAATTTAGTATATTAGGAAATATGTTAAGAATGGGTTGCCTAAACAAATCCAGGACAGACCATTTCCTATTAGTATACTCCTTTCTATTACCATATTTTCTAATATTCTAAATTTGTTATGAAATATGTTTCATTCTATTATCAACTGGGTGCAGATCGTTTCCAGTTCGGATCTTAGACTACAACGATTATTTTAATTATTAATTTGGATATGGCCAAAGAGACACCACAAGGTCCCACAATAAGACCCTTGTTATTTGTAATATTAGCTAATGATAAGATAGCTTAGGGAAGGATAGATCGATGAAGATGCTACAAAGGAGGAAAAGCCTTCATATTTCAGTTCAATCAGCCCATCAATCAACGTTTCTAGGGACCAATAGCACTTGCTTTATTAGTTTAGATGGCTTCATTAACTATTTCACTAGACTTAATATTAATTATTGAAATCGCAGAATTATTTAACCAAACATTTGGGGTTATTAAACTAACTTATAGAAATTAATGTGGCCTTTTTGATGAGAGGATTTGATTTTCCTTGTAGGATACCCAATTAAATGTAGTCACGAAATCTAAAATAAAATACATTACTAAGATCCATTAAAAAAAAATTGTTTTCAATGTATCTAATTCATAAAATTTTCGTGAGATCACTTGTAGCAGAGTGGCTAGCATAACAGCCTCCTATGCCAATGGTCACGGGTTCAAACCCGCAGGTCGACCTAGGATTTTTTAATGGGAGTACAAAATCCTAAGTTATGCCGTCCTTCGGAGGGGACGTTAAAAGGTGGTCCCGAGCCTGTGCGATGTCAGGTACTCGTTACATATCCCTATCCTAATAAAACCTGAAACGGCAAAATTTAGGATTCCCGCTGTAGCATCGTCCGACTAGCCATAGTAGCATAAAGCGACGTTAAATAAATAAACAAACAATATACAATTTTTGTGTCACAGTATTAGTTACCATACTCGTCCGAAACGGCTTGACAGATTTTCATGAAATTTTATATGCATATTCAATAGCTTTGAAATCAGCCCACTCTTTATTTTTCATACTCCTATGTGATAAGGGTTGTCCACCCCTAACATTTTTCTTTTTTTTTTGGACATTTTTATTTTTATTTTACTTTTTTATAATGTGGCATTAAAATATACACACAACCCTAAATATTCACCCTTCTGTCACCAACCTCTATTTTTTAATAGTCATATTAGTATTTTAATAATTTTTCATCCCGCTCGATAACTGATCAATGATGACTTGGTAAGTTATCCCCGCCAGTAGAACTACCGGTGTCCACACCTCAGCCAGCAACAGCAGGAGTAGGGATGGACGCCGTCTCCTCTTTCTTAACACTATAAGCCTTATCTTTGGGGCTCTAATAAACTATATAATTCTTATCCGTATTCAATCCTCACAATCCAAAATCCTCAATGCTCCTTATTTTGTAACTAATTAACTGATCCATAAAGACCTTAATGTTCCGTATGTTTCCGATTTGGCCTAAACCAGATATCAACCCTTCCACGATAAACCCCACTTGCTTCCTCTTCCATTCCTGACAATCTTCCGAGGCGTCTGAAAAAAAGATGTCCTCGAGACCTTCTAGTTTAAATTATCTAGTGGAGTTCTGCCAGTGGACATTTTCTCTTCGTGTCTTTTTCATGTATTTTATTTTATAGCTTATTTACTTGGTGTATTTACTAATACAGTTGTAAATTTCAATCAATGATAATAAAAAAAAAGTTAGTATATATTTTTAAAATACTATAAATCAGCAGACGGGATTAAAAATATAAATTGTAAGTTGTAGGGGAGTGCAGGGTATAGACCTCAGATTAAAGCTGTTGATAAAAGCTTGTATATGGTGGAAAAAGGACAACACTGAGATTTATTTTGAAATAATCTTTTTCTTTGAAACATTAACTATGATTTGTAGCCAAAAAGAAAAGTTTTCATTGTTTATTACTGATCATATTGTTCGGGTGTTCCCAGCCCCTTCCAAATTTATTGCTCGCTGTGTTTTTATATTTTGCCAAAGTTTTATGCCAATTTTTAATACATGTTTAGAAAATTTCAGGCTTGCTCCAGTTATTTATAATTGTGCAGTAATAAATAATTCAGTTATAAAAAAGTGTGCAATGTAATGTAACTAACAAAGTGCTTGCTTGATATATGCTTCTTGAATTTCAATAAATGAGTGATAAATAAAATAAAATGAATAAATAAAATTTTATGGGCTTTAATATCATGTAAGTTTCATCCTCATCGAAATAATCTGACAGGGCTTAAATGCCGATATTTTAAACTTTCTTCCTCTAAATCACCTTTAATTTTGTAGATACTAAAAAACTAACAATGTAATCCTGTTATCAATGACAAAAAACAGGAAAACATATAATTTGACTGAATTCGATTTCTAACTAAAGGAGAAAAAGGCAAACATATTTTTAATGCAATTTTTCGTTTTTAAAAATAAGAAAAGTAATATAGATGTATAATATACCGTTGGAAGGTTGAAAATTTTAGAAAAAATATTATCATATACACAGGCTTGTAAAAGTTAATGAAGAGTGATGAAAAGCCGATCAAACTAACTGATTATTATTTCAGATGATGATATAATCGAATTTTTAATAAAACACATGTTTCTATATAAATCAAATTTAATTTATTCTTTAATGGTTTCACTCATTTTTATATCTAACTGTATTTGAAAATTTAATCGATTTAAAAGCGGAGGTAAGTGAAAGTCGTGTGTTGTCTGCACCAGATTTTTTATGTATAATTGTTATTTATTTTTTTGATGATAATTTTAATTATTATATAAAAAAGTTATTTTATAATGTTAAGTGATAATTTTTTATGTATTTTAGTGAGTCCTGATGATGGGTAAGCAATTCGGGAGCGAAACGTTGACTCATTTTAATGTTTAATAATAATAATAGGCTTAGCGATACCATTTATATTAGTTCGATGCCGATACCACCAAATTCCGCCTATACAGACTCGTCCCGTTTTAAAGTTTATGTGTAATAAACTGTTTTTGGAAGATTTTGGAATCATCTAATTATTTATTGAAAACTGTTTTCTTCCGATAATGTATGTTTCATAGAATGTAAAAACAAGTTTAGTTTTAGAATTAAATTGAATCTTGGGGCTTAGGTCCTTCCAGAAATTCAATTTAATTTATTCTTTATTAGTTTCACTCATTTTTAACTCTAACTGTATTTGAAAATTCTTTAATCGAATTTAAACAATAAAAACAATCGAATTTAAACAATAAAAACAATTTGAACAATACAAAATAATCGAATTTAAACAATAAAAACAAGTTTAGTTTTAGAATTAAATTGAATTTTGGCGCTTAGGTCCTTCCAGAAATTCAATTTAATTTATTCTTTATTAGTTTCACTCATTTTTATCTCTAACTGTATTTGAAAATTCTTTAATCGATTTTAACAACGGCGGTAAGTGAAAGTCGTGTAAATTGCCCGCACCAGATTTTTTCATGTAGAATATTTCGTTATCTTTAACCATATCTATTTACTCGGCAATTTTTGTTATAGATAAAATACATCGGTGATAAAATATGCGGTGAATATTGGTCGTTGTAGGACGCCTCGAAACTGTCATTAAAAGAAAGTTAAGATAGGAATTAAAAAAAAAAAAATCTGTTATACAAGTGTGTCAATTGACATATTTAGACAGTCTTACTCCCACGTGGAGCAAAAAAAGCTAGAACTGAGAATAGCATGAACAGAGAGGAGTAATAAAGAAGGTTGACATGATATTTTAGGGAAATATTATATTATGTCAGTGGTTGCTTAATGTATATTGCTTGCTAAGAAATAGGGCATACTGAATATAATTTCGGGCTTAAAATAGTGGTTTACTACTCCCACTTTCTTTCCTATAGTGTTTATCAAACGCTAGTTTTGCTGTATTATTGAGTTGTACGAAAAGTTCGTAGATATTTTAAAAATAAAATTTACCTTTTATTTTTTCAACTAAAAATGTTTCACTAATCAGACCTATTTGGACATATGGAATCGAGCTTTGGGGCTCTACGAAACCATCTAATTCCTTCCGCATCCAGTCCTTAAAATCCAAAATCCTTCGCAAAATCCTGAATGCTCCTTATTTTGTCATAAATCAACTCCTCCATAATGACCTAAACATCCCATTTGTTGCAGACATAGCCCGTGATAGATACTCCACTTTCCATTCTAAACTCCCTGCCCATACAAACCCACTTGTCCGTAATTTATCTTCCTCAGATATCCCTGATAACCCTCCGAGGCCTTTATTTACCTTTAATCTGGACTTTATTTCTTCCTGGATTCCATTTTAGAATTTTACGTAATTTTCTGTTTCTGCGATGCCTGATGCTCCAATTGTGGTCGTTTCTGACGCACACAGGGCATACATCGAATATGATTACTATTTGTTATTATAAAGACCTTATAAAGAAAAAAAACAACCACACAAGACTGATACTACAAGAAACTGCTCGAAGATACCGATTACTATAACACTTACTATACAAAACTTTCATCTAATTCCTCCGGCATCTAGTCCTTACAATCCAAAATCCTTCGCAAAATCCTGAATGCCCCTTATTTTGTAACAAATCAACTCCTCCATAATGACCTAAACATCCCATCTGTTACAGACATAGCCCGTGATAGATACACCTCTTTTCATTCTAAACTCCTTGCCCAAACAAACCCACTTTTACGTAATTTATCTTCCTTTGATATCCCTGATAACCCTCCGAGGCGATTGAAAAGAGCGTGGCCTTGGGACCTACTGTCTTGAAATAGTTAGTGAAGTGCTACTACCACTGGGTAGTTCTTTCTCAAGACATTTCCATGAATTTTCTTTATTATGCATATTTACTCATTGTGTTGTTTAATACAGTTGTAAATTACTATAAATAAATAAATAAAAAAAAATGTTTCACAAAGCTAATATTTATTTATAAGTCTTTAAACCTCAACTATGCTTACACACTGAATTCGTCTTTATTAAGGCTCAGTAGTGTAGTTTATTGCAAACCAACATAGGTGACGATTCAGTTCATTTTCGACATATCATGCTGTTCTTTTTTAAAAAAGGGAAAAACGCAGCCCAAACTGTAAGAAAGATTCATGCCGTGACTAGATCAGGAGATTTCAATTTGGAAGGCCAGCCCTGGTCTGGCCGGAGTTCAATTCTTGACATCTAGGATATTATAGCGGTCATCGCAAACAACACACGAATTACTGTCCGTGAGATAGTTGCGGATTTAAGAGCCTGCAAATCGACTGTGTTTCATCATCTGAAGAAGGCCAGAGTTGGCAAATCGGAAAGGGGTGCTATTCCACCAGGACAACGCTAGGCCATGTGCCATTAAGGACTCGGCAAAAGTTATTAAGCTTCAGATTGGAGGTTTTATCTCACCCACCGTACTCTTCTCACATTGCTCCTTCGGATTTCCATCTTTTCCGTTCCCTCGAAAATTTACTACAAGGAAAATCCCACTCTTCAGAAGATGACGTCAAAACGGACCGTTTATTGTTCTTCAGGAGTAAGGGTAGTGTTATTTAAAAAAAAAGAAAGGATAATGGGCCTTCGAAGCCGTTGGGAAAGGGTAACTGCTAACGGTGGTAACTATTTTGTAGATTAAATAAATAAATTTTTAGCTATTCATCGATTTTAACTTTTCTCCAAATTTCAATACGAACTTTCCGGACAACCCAATACTTCATTCAGTAATAAAAAGATCAATTAAATCCAGTTAGAGTTGAAAAAACTTTGAATAATTATATTTAGTTTCGTTGGAAACGTATGTTTTTGATTAAATAATATAACAATATAAAATTGATAAGCTTAATAATTACTGAATGTTATGCTTTTTTCGTCCCTTTACATCATCTTCTACAACTTTGCATTTAAGATAACATTTTTTCTAAAATCATTAGCTTTCAAAAGGTTTATTATACGTCAATGCTATTATTCTTATGTTCGGAATAAAAAAAATTACCTATAAAAATATTTTTTCTCTTACCTCCTTTGGTTGGTTATTAAATTAGTTCAGCTTGTATAATTAGTTGTTTTGTTTTATCAATTTTAAAAATAAATGGAATCACGTAACATAAACAAAAAATAAATATGGGTCAATCCATTCGAAATCGTCCAGACCTTCGACATTTTTGATTTTGGTGATTTTTTGACAAGTTATTCTCTATCCTTTCGTGAATATAAAACCATATATAAAAGAAATTTCGGGCCAATGCTTTTAGTGTTGCAGCCGTTTTAAGTCAGCTTCACGGGCGAAAACATGTGATGGGAAAACCTTTCTAATTCCTTTAATTTTTTAGATATCCAATCAAAACGAAAAATAACAATAAGATAAGGACATGCTTTGTATTTATTGGGCTCACAACTTATTGCCTAAATAGTAAAGAAAGTTGTTTAAAAAATTCTCGAAAATGAATAAACGAGATGTTTAACGAGATAAAAGTACATGAAGGACCAGAGACTCACTTTTAATTATTTTTTTATTTTAAAGCTTAGTCTTAGTCCTACTAGCTGTAAAAATTTCGATCTTGAGAACATAGTACTTTTTTCTATATGAATTTTCAAAATCGGAAAAAATTGATTTTTCGCGATGTTTACACGGAGATATCTCAAAGGGGACTAAGTGGGAAATTATGAAACTTATACAAATTACCAATCTAAACGATCTGTTATAGTAAGTGATACAAATTTGGTCTTTGTGACTAAGCTGGTTCCAGAGTTATAAAACTCTCTTAAATGTTAAAATAACTTTTTCTTAAAAACAATATTAACTCCGGTAATTTTGCATATTTAAGAACCAAACAAAAACTAGAATGGTGATAGCAGCGAAATTAATGAAAATTGGACGTTTTCAAATGGATTGACCCATAAAAAAAAAACAACAATTTGGAAAAATATATTTACATCAAATGTATCTTATAGTAATATATGTTTAGTTGTTTATTTATTTAACGTCACTTTATGATACTATGGCTAATCGGACGGTGCTACAGCAGGAGTCCTAAATTTTGCCTATCCAGGTTTTATTCGGATAGGGATCTTTAAGGAGTACCTGACATCGCACAAGCTCGGGACACCTTTTAACGTACCCTCCGAAGGGCGACATAACTAAGGATGTTTAACTGCCATTAAAAAATCCTAATGATGACCTGCGGGTTAGAATCCGTGACCTTTATCAAGGGAGGCTGTTATGCTAGCCTCCCAGCTACAAGGGATCCCTATATGTTTAGTTCGTTTGTGCACATACTTTTTTGTACTATTTTTGTTATAGTTTCCAATATTTTTATAAGAAAATTTTCGGTAACTACTTATTTGGAAAAAAATTGTTTACTAGGGTTGTTTATTTAATATTTTGTAATAGGAACTCTCAATTCTGAATGCTTGGATCCAAAATATAATAATTTATAGGAGTCTGGTACTTTTTACCCGAATAAATAAAAAAAATCTGGTGCTGCCAACCCACGACTTTCACTTACCTCCGTTTTATAAATCGATCGACAGTTAGAGATAAAAATTATTAAAACTATTAAGGAATTAATTAAATGTAATTTCTATAGAAATATGTGTTTTATTAAAAAATCAGTTGTATTATTATCTAAAATAATCAGTTAGTTTTATCGGCTTTTCATCACTCTTTATTAACTTTTACAAACTCTTGTGTATTAGATAATATTTATTTCTGAAATCTTTAGCTTTCCAACGGTATATCAAACATGTATATTACTGCTCTTATCGGGCTGATGCGAAATTAATGCAGGTTTCCTCTATTGCAATATCTTAATTCCAATTGTGTAAACAAAGCTAATCCTAACATTGATCATTATTATACCAAAACAAACCTTATCTAATACCCTCTCTTTCACCATGAATTTGTTTAGTAAAATCGTTTTGTTCAGTGTGTTCAAAAGTCTTGAATCGAAAATGTCAAAGTGCGATTTTCGTCAAATTTATTTTTACGAATTTAAATTGGGGCGCAGCGCTGCGCAAACGGCTCGTAATATTAATGAAGTGTGGGGTCAGGGGGCTATTAATGAGTGCACGGTGCAGCGTTGGTTCCAGAAGTTTCGCAGAGGAGATTTCGACCTCGAAGACAAGGAAGGTCGGGGCCGTCATCTTGCTCTGGACAACGACCAGCTGAGGTCAAAAGTGGAAGAAGACCCAACCAAAACCACACGAGAAATGGCGGCGGAACTCGGTGTGAACCAATCCACAGTTGTACGCCACTTGGAAGCAATTGGTAAGGTAAAAAAGTTGGCCAAGTGGGTGCCACACCAAATAAACGACCACCAAAAAAATCGCCGCTTTGAAATTTGCTCCATGCTTGTGACACGCAATAAAAATGATCCATTTCTCGATCGCATTGTGACGTGCGATGAAAAATGGATCTTATACGACAACAGAAGGCGTTCTAGCCAATGGCTGGGCAAAGATGAACAACCAAAACCTTTCCCGAAGCCCAACCTGCACCCAAAAAAGGTTATGGTCACAGTTTGGTGGTATAATGCTGGTGTTATTCACTACAGCTTTCTCAATCGAGGTGAGACTATAACTGCTGACAGGTACTGTCAAGAAATTGACAGCATGAATCAAAAATTGCAACGTCTTTGCCCAGCATTGATGAATCGGAAGGGGCCGATCCTGCTCCACGATAACGCCAGACCACACGTTGCACAACCAACGCTTCGACGACTGCACGAGTTGGGCTACGAAGTTCTCCAACATCCGCCTTATTCACCTGACCTCTCTCCTACAGACTTCCACTTTTTCAGGCATCTGGACAACTTTTTGAGGGAGAAAAATTTTCAAAACCAGGACGACATTGAAAATTCTTTTCGTGATTTCATTGAGTCCAGGATTCGGATTTTTTTTCTGGTGGAATAAGAAAGCTTGTTGAACGTTGGCAAAAGTGCATTGATTCAGATGGAAATTATTTTGATTAAATATATATGGTTAAAGTAAAGATATGGCGTATTTACAATACCTACTAAAAACCTGCATTAATTTTGCATCAACCCAATATGTTCAAAAACAAAAACTTGCATTAATTTTATTTTTCAGTTTTCTCCTTTAGTTGTTTTAAATTCGCACAACTTACATACATAGCTGTTATTTATCAATGCTAACAAGATAATTAGGTGATTTTTATAGAATCTACAAAATTAAAGGTACTTTAGAGGAAGAAAATTTAAAATATTAGCTTTAAGTCCTGTCACGCCATTTTAATCAGAATGAAAACTACATGACATTAAAGCCTATTAAATTTTACATCGATATAGCGAGTTTAATCAAAATCGACTGAATCGTTTCTGAGAAAATCGAAAAAATGTGAAAAATGCATGGTATAAAGTGGCTCTTCTGGTAAGCTCATTTTGATGAAAAAGGTTTTGTAACGTCTCGAGCGTATAGTTGTCTTAAATATGAAATTTCAGTTTCATAGGACTTACCGTTTACACGGGAATCACCACACACTAACAGACACACACACAGACCTTTTTGCGGGACTTGGTTATTTTGACTCAGGGGACCCTAAAATGTGTATTGCCGTTGAAAACTGGAAATCGAAAATTTTCACGATCGCAATACATTCCCTTACTATATATAGTAAGTGAAAGTAAAAATACAGAAAATAAAAAATGCATGTTATAAATTTAAAGCTATATGTACTCTCATGAAGTGACGGTACTCATAATTTATATTTTAGATATTATCCATAGTCTGTATGGCTTGAGTGTTGTATTTTTTCGGTAGAAATTCTGATGAATAGAAAGGAGGTATCGTTGTCTGAGTTCTTTAATGTTGAGCCGTGAAGAAGGTGCAGAAAGATATAAAGCGGCAGTTAAAAGCGGGGAATGTCTGTTATTATCCAATTACGAAATCACTTAGCTCGCGACTTCAGTGAAGAAACTTAATAGCTACTATAATTATCCCGATCGTTCGTACCCAATGTGAAACATGGTTGCTCATTTTGAAGGATGAACAACAGCTTATGGCTTTCGAGAACAAGGTACTACATAAAGCAGTAGTTTCCAACTAGTGGTCGTTGGGGAATTATTGATTTATTTTATTTATTTATTTATTATAGAGATATATACAACTGTATTAACAAAAAATACATCAAGTATATGTGAACAATGAGATATGGACATGATAGGCGTGAGAAGAATCTACCCAGTGGTAGTACTTCAAAGATTTTTCAGAGGTCACGAGGCCATCGTCTTTTTAGCCACCTCGGAGGATGATCAGGAATAGAAGATGAAAGATTGCGGTCAAGTGGGTTTGGATAGACTGGTAATTTAGAGTGAAAGGAAGTATATCTAATTCGGGCTAAGTCTGCAACTAATGAGATATTCAGGTCTTTATGGATTATTTTATTGGTGACAAAGTAAGGTGCATTTAGGATCTTTCGGAGGATTTTGGATTGCAACTGTTGGTGTCACGTTGGGAAAAATGTAAAGAAAAAGAAGGTAAATACTTCGAATAAAATTATCTTGTTTTTATATCGTATTTTTAATAAAAATCCTTTACCTTGAAAACGGACATTTCATGTGACACAACCCATATTTTTATGATTCATCAATTAATTACAACAATTTGTTCAAAAAGTATAAACAAACATTTAAAACGAAGAAAATGGAATTTATATGGACAACATTTGAAAGAAAGGAAAAAAAATTCTCGTAAACCGACACGAACCCGCAGATTAATGGAAAGTAAACTATAAACCTTCTTGTTAATTTCTGTGCTGATTGATATCTGGGCGATTTTGTGAGATTTTCGTTATGACTGTTTTAATTTATTTTTTACTATATCAATATATTCTCGTAAGATCTCGTATAATTATTAAGGTAGATTTGAGGCTGAATAACTTCTTCCATAAATACTCAAATTTTTTTATTACATAAACATGACGTTTTGGGTTATTCTCCCATTTTCAGAAGTCTACGAAGTAAATTAAGCAATCACTATTACATTAAAAAATACTATACTGAAGCGAATGGTTTAAACGTTATGAAAAATATTATAAATTAGTTGTCCATTGATAACAAAATTTAAACTATTAAATAACAAATTTAAAATCAGAAAGAGGCATTAAAAGTAAAAATTAACAATGTTACATAGTAGTTAGTTAAATAAATAAATAAATATTATAAAATTACCTTGTTTTATATTCAGAACTCCCAGCATTTTCACTAATACACACATTTTACTAGGTAAATTAGTAAAAACGAATTCAATATTTAAAAACATTGTCCTCAACTGAATTAAGGATTAGACCAATTTTTAACTTGTATATGGTTATTGTTATTTCATATTGTGAAATTCTTTAAAACATTTTATTATTAATTTATTTATATTATATTCTTAATTTACTATAAACATCAAACAATTTTTCAAAATGCAATATATACCACATCTTACTAGTGAAATAAATAAAACATTGTTAGCTTATGATTTACCCAACATCAAATTAGGCCTTTATAACCATAATAAATTACAAAAATTCCTCACCAGTACAAAAGACCCTATAAGTAATGAAGAAAAATTAAATGTTGTATACAAAATAAATTGTCTGGACTGTGAAAAATGTACTATAAAAAACAACATAAATAAAGGTGATTTATTAATTTTGGTTTATCAAAACAGTTGTGGTAATTTTTTTAAAAAAGACATTTTCCATGGACGGTCGTTTTAATAAGATATCTTAGATTGAATTTTTAATTTTTTAATTTAATAAATACAAAAAAAAAAAAATGATGATGGACAAAGATAATAGAAACTAAGAAGAACAGTTTAACCAAAAAAATATGTGGAAATTCTAAATTTCAGATATTGGTCTTATTTCCACCAAATGCAGAGACGCCCCACTGTGAGGCAACTCGTATAGGCATGTAAAGTTTTTAGGCGTAGTGATTATTTCAAGTCTGATTTTGGGTGCTTGGGTTTGAACTGTGGCCATTGGACAAATCTGTGTTGGAACATTTAGTAGTATCGGAATCGAACTTTTGCGTTCGCTAAGCCTGTTATTATTACTATCTTATTTGTTATTTAATCTTTAATTCGCAGCCAATTTATTTTACTCCTTGTTAAGAGTCAGTCGAAGCCTTAGATTTAGAGGTATATAAATTTTGAAAGATTTCTTAAATTAGCAGTAGCTTATCATTTTGTATTCTTACTTTTATCCCTTGTTCCGTTTTATCATCGGCTGCAAATTTAACGAGATACTTAAAATTCTCCAACTCTCACTTGACTTCCCCCTCCCTCTCCTCAAAGAATTTATCCTTTCTCGGATTTAAGCATTTAATTTTCTTTATTTCTCGTACCCTTCATAAAATTTGAAAAATGTTTCTGTATGCCAAAATCTTTTTCTACTACGCGATTACCTCTTTCATTTATAGTTGTGAAAAATAATTTTTTTTCTCTCATCCAAACCTTTGATCGTTCAACCCAGATGTTTTCTCTTGGCCACATCAAAGAATACTTCATTTATACACTTCAGTTATTGTATTTTTTTAATTGAAGGTGAAATATTATGGAGAGGGAATTAAATAGATAAAATCAGAACCTACAATAAATTTAGTATAATACTTTTCCTCACACTGTTTAAACTTGAGTTCTATGTAAATGCAAATATGCATGGTACGAACAGTTATTGTTGTAATTCGTTGTTTTGTTTTAGTTTTTAGAAGGTGCTTGGAGAAGATGTTTTCATTATTATAGAGAATTAATAAAACATTATATAACAATTTAGTGCGTTTTATAGCACCATTATTATTATTTACAATGCTCCACGTCATAAAAATTAAGTCATTAATTATTAACTAGTTGACAGTATGTTGAATATAAAGGATGAGATGATTCCGGTCGGGGTCCTTTGGAATTCAAAAACTCTTTATTTGTCAACGGTTTGACCCACGATCAGGGCTAAAATACAACAGTGAAAGTGTTTGATGATCACATCAAACGATTAACAGAAAACAACATAAACAATTAACAGAAATAAAAAATAAGTAAAAATAAAATAAAGTGTATAGTAAACAGAAAAATAATATAGAAAAATCTGGTGCACACAACACACGTCTTTCACTTACCTCCGTTGTTAGAATCATCAAATAATGTTGAAAAATTAAATTATATTGAGTTTCGATAGAAAGATGTGTTTTATTAAATAATCCATGATATTATTATCTGCAACAACCAGAGAACAAAACGCCTTTTATCATCCTCCATTGCATTTAACAACTTTTTGTATCAGATAACATTTTTTTCTAAATTTTCTAGCTTTCCAATGGTACATTACACGTCTATATTGCATTTTTTATGTTACAAAAATAAAAAATTAAATACAAAAATGTTTATCTCTGTTAGTTGGTTATCAATGCTAAAAAGATGATATAGGGATTTTTTTGAGGTATTTTAAAGGAAGAAAATTTAATATATCGTCATTTAAGCTTTGATAGACTATTTTAATCAATATGAAATCCAACAAGGTGTCTAGAAAATCGTAAAATAGTGCAAAATGCATGGTATAAAGCAGAACACATAGTTGGCCGATTTTGGTGAAAAAGTTGTTACATCTCAGGCATATGCGCTTTAAAAAAAAAAATAAAAAAATAAAATCTGGTGCGCACAACACACTACTTTCACTTACCTCCATTATTTGTGTCAGTTCCAGAATTTTTAAAAAATTTATAAACAAAAATAAATTGTTAAAGAATTATTTGAATTGGATTTTAATTGAAACATGTGTTTTATTAAATAATCTATTATATTATTTTTACAATAGTATGTATAAGATAATATTTTTTCTAAAATCTTTAGCATTCCAACGGTATATTACTGATCTTAAGGTCGAAACAAAAAAGATGCATTAAAAAAATATTTTTGCAGTTTTCTCGTTAATTGTATATAGAATTCGTTCAACTTATATATTTACCTGTTTTTTAGCAATGCTAATCAGATAATATGTTAAATTTCTTTGAATCTACAAAATTAAAGGGACTTTAGAGGAAGAAATTTTTAAATATCGGCATTTAAGCCTTTGTCAAACTACTTCAATCAAAACGAAACTTACATAATATTAAGGTCTGTTCAATTTGACATCGACATAGCGAGTTTAATCAAAATCGTTTGATCCGTTTTTAAGAAATGCTTAAAAAGTTAAAAAATGCATGGTATAAAGTGGCTCTTCTGGTCAGCTGATTCTGATGAAAACGTTTTTGTAACATCTCGAGCTGATAGTTGTCTTAAATATGAAACTTCAGTCCCATAGGACTTTTCGTTTACGCGCCGGAGTTACCACACACGGACACACATACACACCCAAACCTTTTGCGGGACTTGGTTATTTGGACTCAAGGGACCTAAGTCCTTTTTTTTTCATTCTGCGTTTTATTATCCTGTTTGGCATCTGGCTTTTGCTTCCAATTATATATTTTGTTAGCTATATTCATTTTTCCTTTTTCAATTTCCTTATTGATATATTAATTAATTGCTCAGCTAGTATTTATTGCTGTACTTTTATGTTGTCTTGCGTTTTCATATGTTTATGTTAATTGTTTTATGTTATCATCAAAAACATAAAATGCATCTATTGTTTTAGTCCTGATGACGACACGTAACGTGGGTCAAAACGATGGTAAATGAATTGTTGTATAATATTTTCTTATTTTTTAAACTATTCACTTCATTATAGTATTTTTTAATGTAATGGTAATTGCGTAATTTACTTTGTAGCCTTCTAAGATGGGAGAATATCCTGAAACGTCATGTTGATTAAATAAAAAAATTTGAGTATTTGTGGAAGAAGTTATTCAGCACGAAATCTACCTTAATATTAATATTTATTTTTTACTTTTTTCATTAATAAAAACTTCAAGAATCTATAAACGTTCAAGCTGCATACAATTAAAATACGATAAATATCGGAATAAATTTGATACATTAATTTTGGTTCATATAAATAGTTGTGGTAATTTTTTTAAAAATGGACATTTTCCATAAACGGTCGTTTTAATAAGATATCTCAGGTGGACATTTTTAATTTAAAAAAAAAAAAAAAAAAAAAAAAAACTGATGATGGACAATGATAATAGAAACTAAGAAGAACAGCTTAACCAAAAACAATATGGGGAAATTCGAAATTTCAGATATTGGTCCTATTTCCACCGAATGCAGTATGGGCCTGTAAAGTTTTTTAGGCGTAGTGATTATTTCAAGTCTGATTTTGGGTTTGAACTGTGGCCATTGGACGAATCTGTGTTGGAACATTTAGTGGTATCGGTTTCGGACTTTCGCGTTCGCTAAGCCTATTATTATTACTATCTTGTTTGTACTTTAATCTTTCATTCGCAGCCAATTTATTTTACTCCTTGTTAAGAGTCTATATTAATTAATTGCTCAGCTAGTATTTATTGCTGTACTTTTATGTTATCTTGCGTTTTCATATGTTTATGTTATCATCAAATGAATTGTT
The DNA here is from genome assembly GCA_023052935.1 of Piezodorus guildinii. Lineage (NCBI taxonomy): Eukaryota > Metazoa > Arthropoda > Insecta > Hemiptera > Pentatomidae > Piezodorus > Piezodorus guildinii. The sequence continues at coordinate 29,738,402 of CM041295.1, read as the reverse complement.
GTATAATATTTTCTTATTTTTTATGTTCGCTACCCGAAAAAGGAGTTTAGCAATTAAAAAATTAATACCAAAATTATGCAATGTTTTATATCCTCTTTAGGGGTTTATACGCATATATAAAATATACTATAGAGAATATATTATTCCCTTAACGAGCTTTACCATCAAAGCGAAGAGTTAGGAGGCTTAAAGAGCAACAACATTATTATATTTAATGAGGCAGAGGTAAAATGAGTGGTCGTTGTGGCTTCTTGATAGCGTCAGTCATTACATTAATATTTATTATGAATACTTCAATATTATGTATCGTCAATGTGATTCAATTGAAAAGTCTCTACGTATTCGGTATTTTTTTAAATTTATTTATTTTTTTTTTTACCGTTCCTAAGAACTTATCATAAAAAGATACTTTTTCGTTGCTTATTGAATTTTTATACCTTATTTTCAATCAGAATCGTTGCTTCTATTAAGATATTGCAATGTATCAGTGTTTTTCTTTTTTTTTCTTTTCGTTTCTTTAAAAAGATTTTGATGAAAAGCCTAATTTTACAATATTACTAGCTGTAAACCACGGCTCGCGATTATATATAATATCTGTTATATATATTATTATATATATATATATTGAGTTGTATTCACATTAAATGTTCGTTTTTATAGTTTCTGAAATACATAAAGGATTTTTCAGTTCTCTGTTGTTTTCTTCCGAATTTTACATATTTAAAGTAAACAGTTACTAATCCTCTACCTTTGTATTATAAACATTAGCTTTCCAATTAATTACCCACTTTTTTGTATGAACATGGAAACACGCGATTTTCGAGTAATATTTTTGTACGAGTTTATACTCGGCCATTCAGCAGCTGAGGCCGCTAGAAATATTTGCTAGGCGTTTAGGGAAGGGAGTGTTAATAAACGGACCATTCGCCGTTGATATGCCAAGTTTTCAGCTGGGGATACCGACTTGGAAATTACCGTTTTCAGACATTTAAAGTAAAAAAGCTCGATACATGGGTACCTCATGATCTCACTGAGCGGCAGCAAGACCGCATGTTTCAAAACATACAGTGCAAAAATTGAAATAAATAACTTCAAATCGAGGATAAAAAAGTTGGTGTCACTTTGGGAAAAATGTGCAGAAAAAGAAGGTAAATACTTCGAATAAAATTACCTTGTTTTCATATCGTATTTTTTAATAAATCCTTTACCTTGAAAACGGACATTTCATGTGTCACAACCCAATATATATTGTTTGATCAGTTCTCGACTTTTGATAATTAAAGTTTTTTACTGTTAAACAATTTTATTTATGCAACGTTTCCAGAATTTATTGTTCTCATAATCATGCAATTTTAGATAAAATAGTGTCTTACATAGAACATATGTATACCATAAAACTTTAAAAGAACACAACAGTAAACAGTGTTTATTAAGAACAGTTTCAAGTTTTCACTCTCAAAGTTTATAGTATACAGATATGTCTTTGTAAGACACTATTTTATTTATAATTGCATGATTATGAGAAAAATAAATTCTCGAAACGTTGCATAAATAAAATTGTTTATTTATTTAGAATTTCAGAATCCGAGTTTTCACCGTAAATACACGACTTAGTCCCTTAGTATGGTGTGTGTGTGTGTATATTTTTGTTAATGTGTACTGTCAAACAAGAAAATGATATGTTGTGTGAAAGTGAAAAGTTTAGGAGCATATACGCCTGAGATGTTACAGTAACATATTCTAGGAAATCGGTAAACCAATAGAGCCACTTTATACTATAAATTTTACAGATTTTTACGACTTTTTTAAAAACGGTTTAAACTCAATACATCGATGTAAAATCTACATGACTTTAATATGATGTAGGTTTAATTCTGATTAAAATAGTCTAACAGAGCTTAAAATCCGATATCTTAAATTGCCTTCCTCTAAAGTACCTTTAATTTAATAGATTTTTTTTTTTTAATTTATTGAAAGTTACAACTGTATTAGTAAATACATCAAGTAAATTGGCTTATAATATACATGAAAAGACATGAAGAGAATATGCCATTGGCACTCCACTAGGTAATCTACGCTAGAAGGTCTCGAGGCCATCTTCTTTTCAGACGCCTCGGAGGATGGTCAGGAATGGTAGAGGAAGCTAGGATTGAAACTAGTGGGTTAATGTGGGAGTGGAGTTTGTCATGGAAGGAATGATACCTTGTACGGACCAAATCAGCAACATATGGGACATTAAGGTCTTTATGGATGAGTTTGTTGGTGACAAAAGAAGGAGCATTAAGGATTTTTCGAAGGATTTTGGATTGTAGGGATTGAATACGGGAAGAATTTGATGGTTTAGTAGAGCCCCAAAGCTCAACTCCGTACGTCCAGATAGGCATTATGATGGTAATATAGATGAGCCTTTTGTAGTGAAGTGGAAGGTTAGAGCGTCTGTCCAGTAAGTGTTGAAGTAAGCGAAAGCGTTGGGCAGTTTCATGTCGTTTCAGTCTTGTGTGCGGATTCCAAGTTAGTCGTTTGTCAAGTAGGAGTCCTAGATAGCGAATCTGTTCAATCGGGACTAGCGGAATATTATTAAAGGACACTGTAGGACAGGATGTCGTAGGTTTACGACGAAGGGTAAAGGTAATTTGGTGGGATTTGTTAGAATTGATTTTGATTCTCCAATTCTGACACCATACTTCAAGGTATCGGATGTGGGATTGAAGAGTTTGAGAGGCAATAGTAGGACCATTATTGACTGATAACACAAAAGTGTCATCAGAATAGGTAGAAAGGAAGGTGTTAGGATGGGTTGGGATATCAGCTGTATAGACTGTGTAAAGAAGGGGTCCTAGGATACTGCCTCTAGTAACGCCAGCAGACTGAGTAAATAGGGATGAATTGGAACTATTGTGGTTTATTTTGAAGGATCTTCCAGAGAGGTAGGACTGGATGATGAGGTAGTATGTAGGAGGGAGGAATTTGCGGAGTTTGAATTTTATAGATTTAAAATAAATTAAGCATGCCATCTTATTAGCGTTGTTAAATGTAGACAAGTCTGACACAAAACGAAATCGTACAAAACTGAAACTTCGTATTTAAAATATATATTTTTCATATTACTACAATATTAATTTTTTTTTTTTTTTTTTTTTTTTTTTATTGAGAAATATTACAGTTTGTTACATAATGAACATTATTAATAGAGATGTAGTACACATTCATACAATATATACAGAATAATGATAATAAAGTCAAATTACATAAAATCGGAAATAAATAAATTCGAATATATACAAGAAAATAACAATTAAAAAAAAGAACAACAAACAAATCAAAACAACAACCTGTAGTAGAGATAAATACAAGCTGGGAAATAATCAAAAATCATACATGCAAACTTAACTATATACAATATATACAATCTGCTAAAGGGACCCTAGACTCCGCTGCTCCCTCCACAAGTGGGGGGAGAAGCCGAATCCAAGAGATCCCAGCGCCTCTCACCCGGCGCTTCACTGGTGTAAGCCAGTGGAGGCCGAGCTAGGGCGGAATAGCCACAAACATACAGTACATGAGTGGAGGATCTGACCAGTGTCAGAACTCCAGAATAAAAGTTTACAAAACGTCGCGGGGCCACTGCCGTTTCAATCTTCGAGGAGGATTGTAGGGATGGGTGGAGCTGGAGAGCGATTGAGCAAGAGGATTAGGGTGATGAAGAAGGTTCTGATGGAATTTGGAAAATTTGGATGGTACCAGGTCTAAAATAAATGGAATATTAAGGTCGTGGTGTAGGGTACAGTTGGTAACGTAATAAGGAGCATTAACTATTGTTCGAAGGACTTTGGATTGGAAGGATTGGATACGTTTGATGTTAGAATGTTTAGTTGTCCCCCATAGTTCAAGTCCGTAGGCCCATATAGGTTTCAGTACTGTCTTGTATATTAGTAATTTGTTGTCGACTGTAAGATGAGATTTTCTGTCCAGTAGTTTGTATAACCGGCCGAATCTGCGGTTGAGTTCTATCCTTTTAAGTCTTGTATGTGGGTTCCACGTCAGTCTTTTGTCTAGTAAAAAGCCAAGGTACCGGACTGTGTCTGAGGAAGGAAGCGGTATGGAATTGAATTTAACTGTTGGACAGGATTTACGTCGAAGGGTGAAGGTGACGTGTGTACATTTGCTTTCGTTCACCTTAATTCGCCAAGCCTTACACCAGTCTTCGACAAGGGAAAGGTGCCTTTGGAGATTTAGCGATGCTACTTCAGGATCGGAATCGGATGATAAAATGGCTGTGTCATCAGCAAATGTTGCCAGAAAGGTTTTGGGATCGGTAGGGATATCGGCGGTGTAGAGGATGTAGAGGACGGGTCCTAAGACGCTGCCTTGAGGAACACCGGCCTCAACAGAATAATGTTTGGAAAATTCGGAACCACAACGAACTCGGAAGGAGCGGTTTGATAAATAAGATCGGAGGATTAGGTATAAAGATTGAGGTAAATGGGTTTTGAGCTTAAAGAGCAGTCCCGGGTGCCATACCCGGTCAAAAGCTTGAGCTATGTCCAGAAAGGCACCCGAACAATACTCCTTGCACTCAAGGGCGGAGGAAATGTGGTCTACAACTCGGAGTCCTTGCTGAACCGTGGAATGTTGAGGACGGAATCCAAACTGGTGTGGAGGAAAATTATGAAATTTGGCTAGGATTCGTTTTAATAGGAGTTTTTCGAAGATTTTGGAGAGGATCGGAAGAAGGCTAATAGGTCTGTAGGATGACGTACAGTTGGAGGGTTTGCCTGGTTTTAGGAAAAGGATGTTAGTCGAGTGTTTCCACAACAGAGGGAAATAGGTAGTGCGTAGGATACAGTTATAGATATATGTAAGGAATGTAATGGCTTTAGATGGAAGTTGTCTTAGGATTTGAGGAGTAAGGAGATCGTATCCAGGGGATTTACGGAGAGGAAGCTTTTTAAGAAGATATTTGACCTCAGAGGGATTGATTGCTTTAGGTGGTAAGGAAATTGGTATCGGTAACGTAAGGAACTCTTCAACTATTGCGGTATAGGTTGGATTGAGATCAGAATGAGGAGTGAATACCTTGGAAAGGTGTAGTGCGAATTCCTGGGCCCTATCTTTGTCAGAAGCAGCCCAGGAATTATCACTACGCCGGAGAGGATGGGATATCAGGGGGGATTTAAGAATTCTCTTCGTGACATTCCACAAGGAATTGTCACGAGTCGAGAGAGAGGAGAGGTAGGAATTGTAGGATTGGGAACGGAATATCGCCAACTCCCGCTTTAATTGTCTACAATAAAAGTTATAGGAGTGGCGATCTGATGGGTGACGGGTGCGTTGCCATAATGCTCTGGCTCGGCGTTTAGTGTGGATTAGGTCTTGGAGGTGTTGTGGTAAATGGTTTTTGTAAGGATTTATTTGGGAGTGCTTGGGAAAGGAGGCAGTCCAGGCGGCTTGTTGAATCGAGGTTGTAAAGGAATAGACGGTATTGTCAAGGTCAGTTTGGGTTTTGAGAGTCACTTTGAGGTCAATATCATTGGTGAGGATTTCGCGGAAGAGGTTCCAGTTGATAGGGCCTCTGATGAATGACGGTGGGACAGGTTTAGGAATAGGTGTTAAGGATACATTTAGGATCAGTGGACTATGGTCAGAAGATAGTTCATCAAGGCGAGTTACGGAATAGTTCAGGGAGCCTAATCCGCTGTAGATGAAGAAGTCAAGGATGTCTGGATTACGGTTAGGATCTGTTGGCCAGTAGGTTGGGGAATTGGGAGGTAGGAGATTAAGGCGTCGGGAGTTGAGTGCAGCCTGCAATGTCCGTCCACGAGTATTTGTGGTTCTGGAACCCCATTGTTGGTGCTTGGCGTTTAGGTCTGCACCCAGAATAAAGTGATTCCCCAATGAGTTGAGGAAGGATCCAAATTGGGCAGAAGAAATGGGATGTTTAGGAGGGCAGTATGCGATGACGAGCGGAAAAGAAACGGTCTTGATTATAACAGAGGTGGCTTGTAGGAAGTCGTGGGCGGGAAGTGGGTGTAAGTGGTGGGAGAGGGATCGGTGGACAATGACAGCAGTACCGGCATGGGCTTTGCCGTCTGGATGGTCTGTCCGGTATGTCGTGTATTCAGGTATTTTGAAATACTGTTTAGTGGTTAGTCTAGTTTCAGTAATGAGTGCAACATCAACTTTTTTGTCTTGCAGTAGGGCTGTAAGTTCGTCAGTGTGAGTTCTAAAACCATTCGCATTCCATAGGAGAATAGATAAGGAATTAGGTGAGGTCATTTATGGCTTTTTTATGGCAGGAATGAGATTTGATACAAGATTTGTTAGGATTGTGATTAGGGGCATGACAAGGGATTTGATTTCGGAAATGAAGGATGTCATCAAACTGGTAAGGTCTGTGCCATTTGAAGGAGGTGGGATATGAGAGATTTGTTGTGGATGAGGATTTTTAGGATTGATTACGTTTTGAGGAAGAGGTATTTGTTGAATGGACTGAGGATATTGAGGTACATTTTGCAGTTCCGGCAGGGCCTCGGTTTCTCTACATTGGTACCCACCTCCAAGTAAGTGGGCAAATGATACATTAGCATCGATTATTTTTGAGGGTTCTCTTCTAGTTCTTGTTTGTCTTGCTGTTTCATCCAGTACCTGGGGTTTTTGATACCTGGTCCTTAGTTCCTTATAGATTTGGCATCCTTTGTAGTTGGCCGGGTGGTCCTTTAGGCAATGAGCACAAACAGCGGGTGTTGACTTCGGTTTTGTACATTCCACAGACTTGTGCTGTTCACCGCATTTCACGCAGCGTGGTATGTGATAACAGTAACTTTTGGTATGACCATATGCCTGACAATTGTGACATTGAACAATTTCTCTCTTGGTGTAAGGTTTTTCGACTTTTACACTTGTATAGTACAGTCTTTTTAGATCATAAATTTGTTCTACCCCTGACTATGGTTCCAAGTCAACGAAGAATAGCGGAAGTTGAACCCTATCTTTTATGACATTAGTGACTTGGCGCACTTTGTAACCCATCTCCATAAGTTCTTCTTTGATTGCTTCAACTGGTGTAGAAGAATGTAGATTTCTTATTACAACTCTAAGAGATCTCTCTTGGCGTAACTGATAAGTGTGGAAATCCGCTTTAGTATCAGTTAGATATTTCACTATTTTTCTATAAGTCTCGGCGGTAGTCGGTGATATTTTGGTGTCATTGATTCTACTCATACAGTAGTAGCTGGTGGAGTCGGTAATTTTATTCAATTGAGCACACAACAACTGAAAATTTTTAATATTTTTGACAAATATCGGTGGAGGCCGTGGTTCACTGGGTGTAGGAGCAGATTCCATGTTATCTTTTTCATTATGTAGGATTTGAAAAGGATTTGGGGTGAAAAACGGAGATTCGTCAGTCATCCCTTGTGACGATGTTCCAGGTTGTGGTTCAGATTCGGTATTAGTACCTGAAGGGGTTGCTTGCTGATTTAATTTTTTATTGGTATCACGGCGGGGTCTTTGTTTTATGGGAGGCGTGATTGAACCACTAGATCTAGATCTTTTAGTTGATGCTTTGGAGGACATCACTTGGTGAAAATATCGCATTTCATGTGAAGAAGATAATAAGATAATAACTAGATGTGGAAAATAAAACAATAACTAAAGAAATGAAAACCAATCCCGGCCTTGCCGAGCTATTGGCAATCAGCTGATGTGAAGAGGTTACCCAGCATTCACTTTACACCGTAAATTGTAACAAAACTTACTGTTTTTTGCTCCAATATTTACTGCAGTTGTTATCCTGAAGCCTGGTGATGTTTTCAAGATTGCACTGAAGTGAATTCCAACTGAAAAAGCAAGAAATCACAATATTAATTAATTCAAAATTATTGAATATTACAGCAACATTTTAAAAACATCGACGATTTAGAAGTGTTACTTTATAAATTACCATGTATTTTACAGCTTTTTACTACTTTCTAAAAAAAAAAAATATATATAAACTTAAATGCTGATCTTTAAAATTTTCTTTCTCTAAAATACCTTCATTTTTTTAGATTTGAAAAAATTAACCGTATTATCTTGTTACTATTATTAATTTTTTATATTGAAATTTTCCTTTAGTAAAAGTCGTGTGAAGTAAGCACCTATTTTTTTTATTGTTTTCTCAAATGTTTTAAAAATAATTTATTCTATGGACTACGGAATTCATTTATTTGGTATTAATACCGTTGGCTATGTTGGAAGATCCTCTTAAATTGTGAAATGGTTGCTAAGCCCTTTGTCAGTGAGCCAATGCCTCCTTCCTTTGACTAAAGTTTAGATTGGCATCGATCAACTAAATCAACTTAATTGGTTGATCAACTTACTAGGCTCAAGACAGTTCCCGAGCCAATCAGGTCACGGTAATCTCTAATGTCCACCACACGAGCGCCAATAACTTCTCAATAATTATTAACTTATATTAATAAAATTATAAGTTTAATGGAATGGCTAATAAAATTATGATTCTGTACATATTTTATTCATTTCTTAAAAAAATATCCATACGTTGAGATTTACAACTGTAGAAAGGAAAATATATGAAACGAGTTAGAAGTATGATACACCTCTTTTGGGGTTTCTATTATACGTGAATGTCTTTGTGTACATGGGGAAAATTATTCCAGAGATAGAAAAGCAGATGAAGTATTAAATTTAATAAAATAAAAACTAATGGGGGATACTCTCAGATAAGCTTGTTAAATCGACGACTGGTTTGAACCTCCTGATCTTTTACTTGAAGTTTTAGAAGACTTAACTTGATGAAAATATCGCATTTCATATAAAAAAAAATTGAAATAAGAATGAGAATGGGAAATAAGCAATAAGTGTATATTCCAATACCAGAAATCAGCTGAAATAAGGAAATATAGCAGCCCATTGTGTCAAGCCTATTGACCGAAGTAATACCCCGAACGATACTTACTGTTTTTGATCTCCTGAAAGCTGGTGAGGTAGATAGATAGAATGTTTTATTAACATATGTACAAGATACAAGCTTTTGTTAATTATATTTAGAATGATTTCGGTTTTCCTTAAAATCAGCAATATAATATGACCAGACACTATTTGAACATGTATTAGAAGATATTATTACTATCTCCTTGTTGTTTATTATTGGCATGCAAAGATTCTGGATTCGTTCGAGTTTTTTATAGTTAGTGAGGTAGGTGGAGTTCCATTCGGGGGAAGCATAAGTGAGTTGGGACCGTATAACTCATGAAAGCTGATAATGTTTTTTCGAGACTGGACTCAATTGAAATCCTTCCCAAAAAAATATAAATCTGAGAGAGGAATTGAAGAGCGACTGTTATCGTCTGGCGTATCAAAATTTAATTTTAGAGACACATTATCTTGTAGTGGATTAAATAAATCGAGCTGTAAACCGTTTTATATAGTGCTAGAAAATCAATGTTTTATTTTTTTTTAAGGAAACAGAAATAGGCGGGAGAAAGGAACTAATCAGCCTTAAATGTTGGCAGAAGGCCCTCGCTAAGAATTTATATCTCCTTATTAGTGGCCTCTCTGCCACTCTGCATTTACTTTAAATAACCAAAGCCTTCTAAATGAAATTGCGTATAATTCTCAAGCCATTGGTTAGTGAATACATTTAGGCAAGAAGTACAATTATTAAAGTTATCAGAAAATAGTCAGCATTAACATTTAATTGAGAAACTTTGGTTCAGCCTCTTATATCAAATTCTAGAAAATGCTCTATTTTGATTACTGCCAATGGGTAGTTTCTTTAGTAGTGTGTATTTTCATTGTATAATAGTTTACTCAAATTTACTTATTCAAAATATATATATATATATATATATATATATATATATATATATGTATGTATATATTTTAGGTTTTAAATATTTATTGAGATATATTAAAATTTGTTTCAAAATGAACAGTAGTAATAGTGATATGAGACCATATTCATACAATATATACAGAAAATAATGATAAAAAATCAAATTACATAAAATAGAAAATAAATAAATTCATATTCATATAAGAAGCAAAACAACTACCTATAGTTGACATATATACAAATTTGGAAAATTAATAAACATCATACAAACAATCATAACTTTATACAATATTTACAATCTGCTGAACAGATCCAGCTGGGCTTTTTCCTTCCACTTGTAGAGGGAAAATCGGAATCCTAGAGATCCCAGCGCCTCTCTCACTCGCATCACTGTTACTTGCTAGTGGTTGGTGGCTTAGTTATGGCGCAATAGTCACAAACATACAATACGTGGGTAGAGGATCTGACCAGGTCTAAAATAAATGAAATATTAAGGTCGTGGTGTAAGGTACCGTTAACTATGTATTCAATAATAAAGTTGTAAATTTATATTTAAAAAAAATTATATAATATAAAATATATATATATATATATATATATATATATATATATATATATATATATATATATATATATATTTACAATCCTTATAAATAAATGCATCAAACGTGAAGGTAATGTTTTACAATGCTATGATGATACGCTTTTATAGCACTCCAGTAAATTTTGTAAATCAAAAGGTCTCTCAGCCATCTGTGTTTCAGACGCCTCGATGGATTATAAGGAATTAAAGAATAAGCAAGGATTGAAACCATTGGCTTAGAGCATATTTATGTAATATATCATAATGAAAAAATAAGTTAGTGTAAGTAAACAGTTTATTAATACGCAGTTATTTAAAGTGTTGACGTGTGTTAATGTTTCATTGTTATAGGTTAATTTTGTATAATCAAAACAAACAAAAAACACAATATCTATCCTAATTAAACCTGGATAGGCAAAATTTAGGACTCCAACTGTAGCATCGTCCGATTAGCCACAGCAGCATAAAGGAACGTTAAATAAATAAATAAACAAATACATATCATTTAAGCACTTGTATCTATAACTAAACAATCTTAACTTAATATAAAACTTTTTAATAGAATATTCTTTAAATCTACATTTAATATAAATTTTTGTAAAGACTGAAACTTAATCATTTGGAAGGAAGCATAAGATGGTGTCAGAAAAACAGTAGGAAAAATCGAATAGATTGCACAAATGTAGTTTCTGAAATTAGGTTTCTTTTTTTGAAAATATTTTCCAAGAATTGAAAGGTTTGTTCACTTTAGGGTTCAATAACAGATTTTAATGACTTCTATAAAGACCTTTAGTTACAAGGCTTTTACCGTGAGTGGTGGTTACAGGCTATCAAAATAAGGACTGGAGATAAAAAAAAAAAAAAAAAAAAAAAAAAATTGATATCAATGTCCCACGAATGATTCCTACAGATCATTTTCGTCCTTATAAATAAATTAAAATTTGATATTTAAAGCATACCTAATGACAGTATCTTATGAAAAAAATCCACTGCGCGCTACACACGACTCCACTTACATCCGTTGTTAAAATCAATTTTTTTTTTTTTTTTTTTTTTTTTTTTTTTTATTGAGAAATATTACAGTTTGTTACATAATGAACAGAGATCAATTTTAGAAATATTATATTAAGATGGGGGTGAAAAAAGGTAAAAAAATACAACATGAGTAGTGATAAAGACGCACAATATACCTCTCTGCAAACGCTGCAAAATATCAAACAATGTTTTACTATTTTCAAATAACTATATTAGTGTATAACTGTATATATACTTAACAAAAGCAATAAACTAATAAGAAAAGCAGTAAATAATTAAACTGAAAATGGTCAATCATCACTGCTGATTTCAAAACGATATATTTCTGATATTTCTAAACCGATTTCAATGGTTCCTGTTTTCGTTTTGTAGAAAATAAATAAACAAGCGTATATACAGGGATCTATCAATATACATCATGATTGAACAGGGAATACCTAGAAAGTTAGTAAACCTAGTACAGATGTGTTTGTCGGAAACATTCCATAAAGTTAGAATCGGTCATAATTACTCCGAGAGATTTGAGGTGCGATCGGGTTTGAAACAGGGTGACTCCCTTTCACCTGTGTTATTTAATATAGCTTTAGAATATGTCATAGAAAAGGTGATGTGTACCGAGAAAGGCTTAAATATGGGTGACAAGATTCCGGTTTTGGGGTATGCCGATGATCTGGTACTGCTAGGTGAAGACACGGAAACCATACAACTAAATACAAGTGTGTTAATAAAAACCGGTAAAGAAATAGGACTCGAATTCAATACCGATAAGAGGAAATATATGATTAGTAGCAGAAACGGTGGCGATCAAGGTGATATTGATATATCAGGACATACTTTTGAACACGTAGAGAAATTCAAGTATTTAGGTTCAATTATAACAAGAAAAAATGAAATCCAGGAAGAAATAAAGTCCCGGTTGAAGGTGGGAAATGCGTCTTATTATTCAGTTGCTAAATTACTTAGCTCGCGGCTTCTGTCTAAAAACTTAAAGGTTAGAATTTATAAAACTATTATTCTTCCGACGGTTCTTTACGAATGTGAAACGTGGCCGCTTACTTTGAAAGATGAACAACGGCTTAAGGTTTTCGAAAATATGGTACTGCATAAAATATTTGGTCCGAAGAGAGATGAGGTCACTGGGGAGTTTAGAAGGTTGCACAACGCGGAATTGCGGAAATTGGAATTGTGCCCTGTGAATATAATTGAGTTGATAGCATTGCGGAGACTCAAATGGGCGCGTGAAGTTGTAAGGCTCCGTGAGGAACGGATTCCGAGAAATATATATAGTCTCGGGGGCTTGGGCTTGACCGGCGAACATAGTCTGTGCAGGCGAAGTTTGGTGGTATCGGCATTGAACCTTCGGGTTATCATTAAAAGCCAACAGTGTTGAAACACTGACCGTTTCCGCGAAAATCTACTGTCCGGCAATCTTACCCATATTTGACGCGCTCTAGCTGCAAAACGGTTGGTCCTACAAAAAAACTTTTCATATGAAAAATTGAGGAAATTTTAATTGCTTGGATTGTTTATATAGTATGTCTTTCCCCAAAGTTTTAGCAATATAGTAAAATAAAACAGAAAATGTACCAAAAAATGGAAAAAAAAAATATGAGTAAATTTTCCCCCAAAAACTTCAGATTCGTGTTCAGTGACCCAAAAAAACAAACATAAAGGGTGAAAAAATCAAAACTTTCCCATAAAAACGCTAATATGCCTAGCCTATAAAGGTTAAAGCAGGGAGGATGGTGAAAATCATGTCTTGGGCTCACGGAATTTTTCTTATTAATTTGCTGATAAAAATGTTTAGGAGACCTTACTTAGTGGGATGCACTAAGGACTTGCCCTAGCAGCGAGATGTCACTCTCCGGCCACTCCTCATCTTGTTATACGAATGTTGGGAACACGGCCCTGATTTAATCTCCTCTAAATTTCCCAGCTACCACCCCCTCCCCACCCCCAGTATTTCCTTCACTTCCTCTCTCTTTAGCTTCCATTAAGATCCCCAGCGTGCTTTCGTTTTGTTCATTTCCTCACACCCCTCGAGTCGACAAACGTTTCTCTCACACCCCAATTCGACTGTTATTTTCGTTCAACTCGACGTTCGATAATAATGATGTATATATAATGAAGTTCTATTAGTTTAGCCGCCTACAACCGCTCGAATGGCTGTGTTGAATTATCTTATACACTGCCGGTCAAAAGTATGAGACCACCTATGGTATACATTAATTAATCTGCTTGAATTTTCGGTTTAGTATTTTGAATAATGAACCTTTGTAATCGACCAAAAAAAAAAAAATAATAAATGTAACAGTTGGAACTTTCTCTTCTCTTTCTTTATATTTTTATTTATTATAACATAAATAAAACTTAATTATGACGTTTCGAGGTATTTCTTTGCCTCATCTTCATATTATTTAATATCATAAACATATCTTCAACAACAACAATTATTATTAAAATTTTAAACTCAATTATCATTACTATATTCTAAAATCTGTTTCTAAAATAACTGTATTTAAATTGTCCTTGTAATTGTACTTATGTAAATATTTCCTTTTTATTTATTTATATATAATATAATATAATATATCAAATATATGGCCTGAATAAAATAAGTGATTTCAATACATCAAAATCAAAAATAGGAAGAAAAATATCTATGAAAACAAAAGTAAATAAATGCATACATACATGCATATATATATATATATATATATATATATATATATATATCACGATCATACTTGATAATTTTAATTAATTGTAATACATAAAGCATTTCATAGCTCAAGTATTAAATTCCTTAATAAGTTCAGCTCTATATTTCCATGCTATTTTACAGTAATCAATTAATCTGAACCAATCTCTGCTATTTAAATAATCCACTTATTCGTCATTCTACAAGTATTTTTCTATTAAAACAGCATCTTCGATTTTCAGATAATACGAGGCTATGCAGTCCTCTGCAATTTCATTACCCTTGTAATTACACAGAGAACATATTTTAGTTTGGTCTTCTTTTTAAAGTTTATAATTCAAATCTAAGAGTTATCCTCTGGCTTTTATGATCCATTTAATATTAGTTATATTTGTAAATTATTTGCCTTTTCAATTAAGTTGTTATTAAAAGATTCTCTTAACTTACTTCTGAGTTGTAAAAATAGATCTCTTGAACTATTAGCATTGTCTATATTAACATTTTGTTCTAAATTGCACCTAGTTCTCAACGGTATTAACTCATGGCTCAAAAATACATTGTTTTTAATAACCTCTTTCGCTAAGATATTAGGTAGTCTATTTTATGTTTATAACTTTTATTATGTAATCGTGGTGAAGTTTTAAAGTACGAAAGAAAAGAGGTTGTATTTTGGTTTAAGCCGTTTCCTTGCGCGGTCGTGAATTAGTGCGAGTCTCTTTAAATACTGAACCTTTATGGGTTGCAGAGGTTTTTTTTTTTTTTTTTTTTTTTTTTTTAAGTTATTAATAGAACACTTCATTCACAAACTTTTTTCGAAATAGTCCCCCGCTTTCCTTCAGAAAAATTTAAAAAAAAGGTACAACTCAATCGAAAAAAAATGTTTTTAAGTACAAGACAGAAAACAAGAAGGAAATGGCTGGTACATTTAGTCAGTAAGTGGGTCCATAATTGCCAAGAGAGAGAGAGAGTGTGTGTGTGTGTGTGTGTGAGAGAGAGAATGAGGGGAGGGGGACCCAACGGCATGTACATTCCCAACTCCCGATTCCACAGTCCCGTCGTAAAAGTCTTGGATAACGTCCTCACGGTTGAGTGGTCCACCTTAATACTCTCTCTATGGGGTCTTGGCCCCTTCGCATTTCGTCAATAGTCCTCCAAAGTAGGTATCGGATCGGTCTAGCGTACTTCCTTATAGAAGGGGAAAAAAGGGTCACTGTGAATAGTCAGGTCTAAGATTCCTGAAAGAATTAAGAAAGCAATATTGAACTTATCGATTCCGCTATTTAAAAAGAAAAGATTCGTTACAGAGGTAATTAGTATTTTTTTTTTTTTTTTTTTTTTTTTTTTTTTTTTTTTGTAACAACAATTTTTATTAAAATTACAATCTGTCCCCATTTGGACATCAATAGTAGTGCTGAAAGATATCATACATACTGCATTCATACAATATTTACACGGCATGAAAGTACAATAAAATATATACACAATAATGAATCAATACAATAAAGTCAAGAATTCACTTATACCTATATACACATACACACACTCATACATACATCACATTGAGTGGAGAATCTAGCCAGTGCTAGAACTCCAATATATTTACAAAAGGTAGCGGGGCCACTGCCGTTTCAACCTTCTAGGTGGGTTGTATGGATGAGTGGAGCTGGATAGGGATTGAGCTAGAGGATTAGGATGATGAATTAGATTCTGGTGGAATTTAGAAACTTTGGATGGAATTGCGTCTGAAATAAATGGAACATTAAGGTCGTGGTGCAGGGTCTAGTTGGAGACATAATAAGGAGCATAATTAGTAAATTAGTAAATTAATAATAATAAATTTCTTTTGAAAAAACAAAACAAAAACGACTTCATTTATACACTTCTTAACACAAAATATAGGCGGATAAAAAGGGTAAAACATTTCAAAAACTTGGAAAAGAGGCTGTAGTCGGATCAGAACGGTAAATCCCCCCTTCCCCCCCCCCCGGCTTTTTTGTCTCAAACTTTTGGGATCGATTTGATGTGGAATAAAAATAATTCACTTAAATTTTCAGCTTTTTAATTCAAACGGTTTTTAATAATAATAATATAATTACTAATTCTTTAATATACATTACACTTTAGAAATAGAAGAATGTATTTCTTAAAAAGAAGTTTCAAAGTAGCTAACCTGATAAGGTTTAGAATTGAAATCAGGAAGTAAAATGGCGGACCTACCTTTCATTTCCCGCAAGATAGTAGTATAAGTAAACGCCGTAGCAACAACGCTCCCTCCTGAAATCGGTGGTAAACTATCTACTATAGTTTTACCTGAGGTAAGCTTACCTTAGGTTGAACCGAGGCTGGTGCAACTGGCCCTAAGAAGGACTGGAACAAACGGATCAGATGAAAGAAAGAAATACATGAGTGAAAAGATGAAAATCTCACGGGCGAACCGCGGGCGTGACCATAGAGGCTTCACCTTATCCATATAGGGTATATTACAAAAACAACAATAATAATAATAATTCTGTTTTTATTCTGGGACTAGCCCCTTTAGAATAATATAACATGAAATAAAAATCTGGTGCAGCCAACTCACGACTTTCACTTACCTCTGTAGTTAAAATCAATTTAAGAATTTTTAAATACATTTAGAGATAAAATAAATTGTTAAAGAATCAATTAAATAAAGTTGATTAAATCATCTATTATATTTTTATCTACAACCGTAAGTTACTTTCTTCGGTTTTTCATTACTCTCTATTAAATTTTAGAATTTTGTGTATAAGCTTTCCAACGGTAATATATTACACAAATATGTTAATTTTCTTATGTTCTAAAACACAAAAATTGCATACAAAATATTTTTTCTGTTTTCTCCTTTAGTTTTTTATCAAATTAGCTCAATTTGCATATTTAGCTAATATTTATAAATGCTAATAAGATGATGTGCCTATTTTGTAATCTATCTACAACTATATAAAAAAAAAACATGGCTCGGCAATCAAGCCCAGTCAGATTATTTCAATCAGAATAAAACCGATATCATATTAAAGCCAATTAAATTTTACATCCATATAGCGGGTTTAATCAAAATTTTTATAGCCGTTTTTTTTTACTTTCACTTACTATATATAGTAAGGGAAAGTCTATTGCGATCGTGAAAATTTTCGAATTCCAGTTTTCAACGGAAATACACATTTTAGGGTCCCCCGAGTCCAAATAACCAAGTCCCGCAAAAAAGTCTGTGTGTGTGTGTGTGTGTGTGTGGTAATTCTCGGGAGAAAATGAAAAGTCCTATGAAACTGAAACTTCATATATAAGACAATAAAATGCCCGAGAAGTTACTAAAACTTCTTCATCAAAATCGGATAACCAAAAGAGCCTCTTTATACCATGCATATTGCACCTTTTTATGATTTTCTTAAAAACGGTTCCGACGATTTTGAATAAACTAGCTAGATCGATGAAAAATTCAAAAGGCTTTGATATCAAGTAGGTTTAATTCTGATTAAAATAGTCTGACAGGGCTTAAATGCCGATATTTTAATTGTTTTTCTTCTAAAGTACCTTTAATTTTGTTGATTTTATAAAAATAACTAAATTATCTTTTTACCACTGCTGAAAAACAGGTAAATATATAAATTGATTGAATTCGATTCCCAACTAAAGAAAAAAACTGAAAAAATATTTATTTAATGCAATTTTTTGTTTTTTAACTTATGAACAGTAACATACATGTGTAATATACCGTTGGAAAGCTAAAAATTTTAGAAAAATATTATCTCATACACAAGCTTTTAAAAGTTAATAGAGAGTGTTGAAAAGCCGATAAAACTAAGTGGTTATTTTAGATAATAATATAATAAATTGTTTAATAAAACACATGTTTCTATAGAATTTCCATTTAATTAATTTTAATGGTTTCACTCATTTTTATCTCTTACTGTATTTAAAAATTCTTTAATCGATTCTAAAATCGGAGGCAAGTGTAAGTCGTGTGTTGCCCGTACCAGATTTTTTAAATAGTAAAAAGGTGCAAAATGCATGGTATAAAGTGTTTTTTCTGGTGCGCTGGTTTTGATGAAAAAGTTTCTGTAACATGTCAGACGTATAATTGTCCTAAATATGAAATATAAGTTTTGTAAGACTTTTAGTTTATGCGCTAGAATTACTACATTTGGACGCACACATACGCACAGACACGCAAAGACCTTTTTGCGGGACTTGCGGGGATCATTTGGACATGTATTTCCGGCGAAAACTCGAATTTGTAAATTTTCACGATCGCAATACTTTCCCTTACTATATATTTCATATATATGTAAGTGAAAGTAAAAATTAGAGACTAGAGTCTTATGTTATAATATTTTTAAACGATATAATTAAATTAAGAAAATAAATTAAAAGAATAATTCTTATAAATATATACCTGAAAAAAAAACCAAAAAAAAAACCTGTACCTCTACAGCTCTTGAAGGGCCTTGGGCTGAGTACAGATAAAGATTCGTACTGTTTCTAGGTCAACGGGCGGGCAATGTGGTGACTAGGCCGAGATCACACAGCCGCCATGTTTTCCCTCCATCAGCCGGTTATTTTCAAAATGGCGGCCAATTTAAAGTGATATAATTCAACAACTCAGTTATTTTTGGAGATAGTGACAAAAATTATTAGCGTTTTTTGACCAAAAAACTGTGAATAATTATTAAAAAATGAAATAAAATTAAAATGTTATCAATAAATAGGCCCATAACTTTAAGAGAGATACACTTTATTCATAAATAAACAAGCAAAATGATGCTGCCCAACTTAATTGGGTTGCTATAACACAGCCTACCGATTCCTACAGCAATATTCTTAACATTTAACTATAAATACAATTATTTAACTATATTTATTTAACTATAAATACAATATTTTCTGTATAACAAAGTTTAGACATAGCTGAGATATAGTGTTTTGAAATTAGCAACTTTTATAGACAATTTCCTTTGAATTATTGATTCCTTTTCATAATAGTTAACTGTCTATAAATAGGTTTATAAACAGTTATGTCCTAATATCTTCTTCTTCCAGTGGCACGACAGGCCGTCTAGGCCCTGGGCCTCGCGGTGTAAACTCCTGCAAGTTTACACTCACGTTTCGTGATGCAATTTTTAGTGTAAGGTCATCACTCCCTACGACTAATTTTGTGAGTGGCCACCCTTTGGCTGACGGGTCTCACATACCCGGGGGAGAGGTTGTGAGTGAATCCACATTTTTTTTTTATCCTTATAAAAGCCCCGCCGGGACTGGGATTCGAACTCAGAACCTGTAGCATGAGAGACTAGCGCGCTAGCCACTCAGCCACGGGCTCCCCTTATGTCCTAATATAGTTATTTGAAAATAATTAACCATTGTGTAATAATTATAGAAATGAATATATATTTAACATACATGGCTGTCAGGTAAATAGATTTTTATGTAACATCGTTATTTGTTTTAATATTGAATTTTTTTATTAGTATACAGAAAATTAGTTTTTGTAATAATAAATGATTATTTGGTAAAGTATTGTAGTGAGTCCTGAAGATTGAGAAGACCCCCGAAACGTTGACTCAGAATGCCCTAACTCAGCCTCCACTGGCTCACACCAGTGACGCTGCTGAGATAGAGGCGCTGGGATCTCTTGGATTCCGCTTTTCCCTCTACAAGTAGAGGGAAAAGCCCAGTCTGGGTTTCCTTTTGCAGATTGTAAATAGTTATGATTGTGTGTATAATGTTATGTTATTTCTCACTTTTTATTTATCTCAATTATAGGTTGATGTTTTGTTTTTCTGTATAAATATGAATTTATTTATTTATTTCTGTATATATATTTTATGCATGTGGTCTCATATCACTATTACTACTGCACATTATGAAACAAATTCTAATGTATCTCAATATAAAAATGTAAGAATGAACTTATAAGGGACATTTAAGAACCATCTATTGATTATCAAAATATTTTTCTTCCGAATAAATAATTTTATTTAGAAATAATTATATATTTTATTTAACATAATGCGTTTTCACATTCCGATATTATCAAAAAAATAATGTATTTGGGTTTCATTGATAAGAAAGAAAAACTAAATAGTTTACCAATTCCCCTGCACTTGGCGTTTTTTTTTTTTTTAGAACGTTTCACGTAGGTCTATTGGTGCAATCCCGTCTTATTGTTTTCAAAGCTTGTGTTATATATCCAAGTTCAACTCAACTATGGATTTTGGTCTCAAATATCGACTAATGTTATATTTTACCCCAAAAAATTTCCTATTTAGGAAAAAAAGAAAAAAATGTGGACCCTGAATTAAAAAAAAATGAATGAAAAAGAGCGTAACGCTAGTCATTAAAGCGAATTAATGAGCTGCTATAATTTATTCGAGTCAAGTCTTATTCAGAGAAATACTTTTTTTTTTTCTTGAAATAAAACATTTCCTATTTATTGTTTTAATGTCCCTTAATTTTACTTTTTTTTTATTGCAGGTTCAATGACATCAATTTCGGAAGTTATATATTGATTTTCTCGTTGTTGTTTTTATTTATGCTCTATTTATTATGGATAAGTAGCCAGTAGTCGGTAACTATTTAAAACTTGTGTATTTAAGTAGAGCTTTTCTGCTTCGAGCTATTTTATAGCGATTCAGATGAATAATGTGTAGATCGTACGGATGAAGTAACCAAAAAATACAAGTTTACCATTAAAAAATGAATATCAGTGTAGATAACTGCAAAAATAGCTTCTTTAGTAACTTTTTTCTAAGTTTTTAAATTATTTTTTTTATATAATAATTGAAATTTAATACTATATTAAAGTAATACAATGTGAATGAATGGAGTTATGGGGTTCTTTAAAATCCTGGGAAAAAGATATCTCTTGGTAACATTCTACTTTCTATTAGAATTATTCTTTATTACAGATCAAGATGGAATGAGCAAGCATCCCATATTTAATTGAGACTTTTTTTTTTTTTTTTTTTTTTTTAATTCACAAGTTGAGATGTATTTTATTTTATAAGCTAAGATTAATTTATTTTTTATCAGCCATTGAAGAATGGTGTCAAAACTGAGCAAGCATCCCATATTTAATTGAGACTTTTTTTTTTTTTTTAAACTCACAATTTGAGATGTATTTTATTTTATAAGCTAAGATTAATTTATTTCTTATCAGCCATTGACGAATGGTGTCAAAACTGGAGAATTAAAATAAATCCTAACAAATCCCATCAAATCACCTTCACTCTGCGTCGTAAACCTTTGACTTCCTGCCCCACCGTATCCTTTTAACAATATCCTACATACTCCTGTTGAACAGATCCGGTACTTAGAACTCCACCTCGACAAACGCCTAACATGGAACCCTCATACTACAGGACAGGAAACTGCTCGTAGATACAGATTACTACAACACTTACTCGACAAACGCTCAAAACTTCCTACTTACTACAAAAAACGCATTTATATAACAATTATCAGGCTTATTTGGACCTACGGAATTGAGCTAGGGGGTCTACTAAATCATCGAATTCCTCTCGCATCCAATCCTTGCAATCCAAAATCCTTCGAAAAATCCTCAATGCTCCTTACTTTGTTACCAATCAAATCATTCATAAAGACCTTAATATCCCAATTATTGAAGACTTGGCCTAGATATACCTCTTTTCATTCCAAACTCCCTGCCCACTCAAACCCGCTTATTCGTGACCTCTCCTCCATATCTATTCCCGACAACCCACCGAGGCGCCTTAAAAGAAGATGGCCAAGAGACCTCCTAACATAAATTAGACATTGGAGTGCTACCAATGGGTAGTTTCTTCACAGGTCTACCATGTGTTCTAATCATATATCAAGCTTGTTGTATTGATTAAATACAGTTGTAAATTTCTTTAAATAAATTTTAAAAAAATATTTTGTATATATTAAAGCACTGATTCAATATAGTTTATTAATTTTGCAAATATACCGACTACTCAACAGATAATCTGAGCTAACAGTGGACAACAAATTATTAATCTACAAGATAAAACTGAAGCCTATCTGGACCTACGGACTTGAATTGTGGAGGACAGCTAAACGTTCTAACATCAAACGCATTCAATCCTTTTAATCCATAGTCATCTGAACAATAGTTAATACTCCTTATTAATCACCCCAATATTAGCTCAATCCCTATCCAGCTCCATACACCCTTACCACCCCCCTAGAAGGTTAAAACGGCAGTGGTCCCGAGACCTCTTGTAAATATTTATATATTGGAGTTCCTAGCACTGGCTAGATTCTCCACTCAATGTGCAGTATGTATGACAAGTATATCTAGTCTAGGTGTAAGTGATTTCTAGACTTTGTATACATTTATGATTCATTATTCTATGTGTGTGAATACATATCATAATTTTATTTATGTGTAAATATTGTATAAATGTAGGACAGATTGTAATATTACTCAATAAAAATTGTTGTTAGAAAACTTTTTTTTTTTTTTTTTTTTTTTTTTTTTTTTTTTTTTTTTTTTTTTTTTTTTTAAAATGTCTCAGCCATGCATTTAAAAAAAGTTAGAAAAGTAATTTATCAGCATGAATCCAAGATCAACGTACACAAAAAATATTCTGAGAATTAAATGTACTGTCTGTTAAAACATCATACATAACATCAATTTTGAAAGAAATATATTTAAAATGTGATAGTTAGCGAGATTGTCCACCAGACAGGAAACTTACAACAGTTTATTAATTTCGAGACCAAACCACAGATGCACAATACACTAGTTGGTTTTTTAAACTTTTAACAAAAACAAAAATAATCATTACGTACTCGTAAGATAGTACGAAGCACATATTGAGAAGTATCCCATGAAGGTATAATCAATTATGAATCTTATATATTTTTCACTGAATTAAGACTAAGACAATGAGTAATACAGCTATACGAAATAAATAATTAATTAGCTACAGGAGTAGACAAAAATAATAAAAAATGTGGCGCACCACGTCAGGTCTCTGAGGCATTGAGCGAAAAAGAAGAAACTATCAAAATTACCATCTAATTGATGAAAAATATTCCTTTATTTCAGCAAGTATAACTTATCTGTTTAAAAAAAAAAAAAAAACTTAACAGCCTCCTATGCCCAAGGTCCCGTGTTCAAACTCGAAGGTAGCCCTAGGGTTTTTTAATGGAAGTAAAACATCCTAACCATTATTATTTTTTTTTTCACCTATTTTTAATTATTACTTAATTATATTTCTTTTTTACTATTTATTTGCGTTATAGTATTAATAGTATTTTTTATTATTAATTTCGTATTACTATTGTTCATTCTGAAACAGATTGTAATAATTCTCAATAAATAAATATTTTCAGTTGATTTTATTATTTTCATTTTTTTTTTTTGCTAACTTTATTTTGGTAAATCGCTTTTTTTTTGTTATGATGTAAGGGCGATAATAACCATAAGCAGTTTTGTGTCCTTAAAATTAAATTAAAACAAAATAATAATAATATAATATAATATAATAAAATAATAAATAATAATAAATTTTTATTGAAATTTACAACTGCATAAAATACAACAAGTGAATATGCTAAAATGATAAAACACATGAAATAAACATGAAGAGAAACTGCCCATTGGTCTAAACAAGAAGGTCTCGAGGCCATCTTCTTTTCAGACGCCTCAGGGGATTATCAGGAATTGAAGAGGAAGCAAGGATTGAAACAAATAGATTAGAGTGGGAGTGGAGTTTTTCATGGAAGGTGTGATACCTGGTACGGGCCAAATCAGCAACATATGGAACATTAAGATCATTGTGGATGATTAACTCATATATTAAAAAATAAATAAAATAAAATATTTTGTGCTAAGAGAGAAAGAAATGGTATGTGTCAATAATGAGGCTTTAAAAGATTTTGTATTTCAAGGAAAGAGTTCAGAAGGAATGAAATGGTCTAGTCTAACCCTTAAGTTCAATCCCACATATCTAAATAATGCTAGTGACCTTAATATGAATAAGACAAGTAAAATTTAATAACAATATAGAAGTACTAAAATCACGAATCTTTTAATAGTGGATTATACTGTTGTTTTTTTCTTATTTTTATATAAATCTCTATAAAGTATGTGGGACCTCTAAATACGTATGTACGAAAAATGCGACTAATGTTGTAAAAGTATGACAAGGGTTCGTCACCCCCGGGAGAGATTGAAAGGTTGCTGAAAAGTTTCTACGGATGATATTGGAGTTTTGGCCCCTTTCGAAGATCTGACATTTGTCAGTCACTAGATAGATGTCTGAATACACTGCCTAAGTAGTACGTCTCCCTTGGACAGGTTTGGGTGGGGGGCGTAAACCCCTGGGTAAATCCCTCTCCCTTATTAGGCTCTATGTATCTACTCAGATATTCGAGCGTGGATCATTCCTAAATATTTCTCAATGCACACTCAAAAAGTTGGATAAACAATTTAGGGGAGTGTTTTTTCATGGAATGAGGTTGAATTGGGTCGTCCTGAAAATAATGTAGGATTTTTTTTAAACATATTTATTGATATTTGCAAATATATTATATTTTAAATTTTTTTATTTAAGGAACTTTTTTTCTTTTAGATGAAATAAGATGACGAACTTCGCTGAATCCACATGTTTTAAAATACCAATTCCATAAAAAAGGCCCTTTAGGTCTTAGTTGTTGATATTTTTTACCTGATTACTTCATGGAAACTTAATGAACAAACCTTCTTTTCGTGGAAGGTTGTAAGTTTTCAAAACAGCTTTTTTTTTTTTTTTTTTTATGTGTGTTTTAATCATGTTCCAATACATTGATAACTAGAAATCTCTTTTCATTTCGATATACCATCACTCAATATTGCTTTATACAATTCTGAAAAGGCGGGTTCTAAAGTAGACGGCAATATATTGCTATTTCCTCATCTACAGAAAGATACACAACTTGTGTTCAAAGCCGCTATTAAAATCGATGAACTAGACCAGGCGGAATTATTTTTTAATATTTGCTCTAGGGTCTGTCTTTGACTTATAGGGAAAACATTCTCTGTGAGCGCGAAGGATATTGAAATCCGGCCTGTGGGTTCTCCTGTCACAAATTCTTTCAATAGATCTTTGAAAGCATTCATTACGAAATGGAAGCATTTTTTCCGCAATTTTCATAATGTCTCTTATGTCACAGGCTTTCTATATCGAAAGCTTTATCTAAGTCACATGTAATCGTTTTTCTTTCATCGTTAACCACTAGCCTTACTTTATTAATATTTTACGTAATAATCTTTATTACTTTTTTAACCTCTAAATGAAATACATAATTAATAATATTTCTGTATTTGTTTTGATTCGAGTATAATATAATATATAAGTTAACATTTGTAGAACTCTGTGCTTTTTTTGGACAAAGTGGACTATAGTGAATTAATAATAATAATAATAGGCTTACCGCACCCAAAGGTTCCATGCCGATACCACCAAACTCCGCCTGCACAGACTCGTCCAATGTTCACCGTTTAAGCCCGAGATCAGCCATAACGCAATCCTCCCATCGACGCTTCGGCCTACCTTTCGGACGCCTGCTAGTCGGATCAGCAAATACTAACTTTCTCGGAATCCGTTCCTCACCGGGCCCAATAACTTTACTCGCCCATTCGAGTCTCCGCGATGCTATCAATTCAATTATATTCACAGGATGCCAGTTCCGCAATTCCGCGTTGTGCAATTTTCTAAACCTGATCTCTCTTCGGACCATATATTTTACGCAGTACCTTATTTTCAAAAACTTTAAGCCGTTGTTCATCCTTCAAAATAAGCGGCCACATTTCACATCCGTAAAGAACCGTCGGAAGAATAATAGTTTTATAAATTCTAAGCTATAGTGAATTAAAAAAATTAAATTGTAAATATGGTACATAGCAAGCGGTTAACTTTGCGCCTTATGTATTTTTCATTGATCTATTTTCCTTCTCACAGAACATCTTTCTTTAAAAATTCTTTGCTTTGCGTGACACTTCGTGATGGAATTCTATACCTGCCTCTATACGCAAAGTTTCTTCTTTAATCTCATTTAAAAATATTTGTTTCATTACCTTAGCCATTAATCTTCCGGATAAATAGTAAGTAAATAAAAAAAAATTTTAAAAATGTCACTGTCCATATTCCATTTTAAAATGAGGACCACTACTAATATGTAAGCATAAAAACTTTTTTACTTTCTCTTACCTATATATGAAATATATAGTAAGGGAAGTATTGCGATCGTGAAAATTTTCGAATTCTAGTTTTCAACGGAAATACACGTTTTTGGGTCCCCTGAGCCAAAATAACCAGTCCCGCAAGTGTCTGTCCGTGTGTGGTAATTCCAGCATGTAAACTAAAACTCCTATGAATCTGAAATTTTTTATTTAAAACAACTATAAGCCCGAGATGTTACAGAAACTTTTTCATCAAAATCAGCTAACCAGAAGAGCCACTTTATACCATGCATTTTGCACCTTTTTACGATTTTATCAAAAACGGCTCTGATAATTTTGATTAAACTCGCTATATCGATGTAAAATTTAATAGGCTTTAATATCATGTAGGCTTCATTCTGATTTAAATAGTCTGATGGGGCTTAACTAAACTACCTTTAATTTTGTCGATTCTGTAAAAAGAACCATATCGCCTTGTTACCATTGATAAAGAACATGTAAATATAAGTTGAACGAATTCGATATCCAACTAAAGAAGAAAACTAAAAAAAATTTTTTTAATGCAATTTTTCGATTCTGTACATGTATAATGTACTCTTGGAAAGCGAAATATTTTAGAAAAAATATTATCTAATACACAAGTTCTTCAAAGTTTATAAGGAGTGATAGAAAGCTGATAAAACTGATTATTTTAGATACAATACAATAATTTTTAATATTTTTAATATTGTATTTAATATTAATAAATACAATCAATTTTTAATAAAACACATGTCTCTATAGAAATTCAATTGAATTAATTATTTAATAGTTTCATTTATTTTTATCTCTATATTTGGAAATTGTTTAATCGATTTTTAAAACAAAGATAAGCGTAAGTCATGTGTTGTCCGAACCAGTTTTTTTTTTCTCTATAATTGTATGATATTGGTTAGCAGTATAATGATATTATACACAGATGTTTATTATTATTTCGTATTAATATGCCGTGTATACTACTTTTATAAATAATATATGTTTTACCTTAATGTTTCGGCAGACACATGACTCTGTTTTTGTACACTGCTATTATTCTCAAGGGACTAAAATTCCCGGAATAAAACTTTCTTTCTAGAAAAATTTTAGATTTAATTTTTATTATTTTTTTTTCTATTTATCATAAATTTTATTTTCACTTACATATATACGAAATAAATAGTAACGTAAAGGAAAGCGATCGTGAAAATTTTGGAATTGTAGTTTTCATCGGAAATACACGTTTTAGCGTTTCCTAGTCTAAATTACCAAGTCCCGCAAAATGTTATGTATGTGTGTGTGTGTGTGTGTGTGTGTGTGTGTGTGTGAGTGTGAGTGTGTGTATATAAGGCAAGTCTAGCCCAACGATAAATTGTATTATTCTTAAAGTTCATATATTAAAGAATCGTTAATGTCTGAGATGTTACAGTAACTTTTTACTTTCACTTACTATATATAATATAATAGTAACGTGAAATATTTCGAATTCCAGTTTTCAACGGAAATACACGTTTTAGGGTCCCCTGAGTCCAAATAACCAAGTCCCGCAAAAAGGTCTGTGTGTGTGTGGTAACTCCCGGGCGGAAACGGTAAGTTCTATGAAACTGAAATTTCATATTTAAGACAACTATACGCCCGAGACGTGACAAAACTTTTTTCATCAAAATGAGCTTACCAGAAGAGACACTTTATACTATGCATTTTGCACCTTTTTTCGATTTTCTCGAAAACGGTTCCGACGATTTTGATTAAACTCGCTATATCCATGTAAAATTTAATAGGCTTTAATATCATGTAGGTTTTATTTGGATAAAAATGGTCTGACAGGGCTTAAATGCCAATATTTTAAATTGTCTTCCCCCAAAGTACATTTAATTTTGTAGATTCAATAATAATAACTATATTATCTTGTTAACGCTGATGAAAAACAGGTAAATATATAAATTGAATATATTCGATATCCAACTAAAGGAGAAAACTTAAAAAATATTTTTTAATGCAATTTTTCGTTTTTGAACATAACAGCAGTAATATACATGTATGATATACCGTTGGAAAGCTAAATATTTTAGAAAAAATATCATCTCATACACAAGCTTTTAGAAGTTAATGGAGAGTGATGAAAAGAAGATAAAACTAACTGGTTATTTAAGATAATAATATAATAGATTTTTTAATAAAACACATTTTTATATAAATTCAATTTGATAAATTCCTTAATAGTTTCACGTATTTTTATCTCGAACTGTATTTGAAAATTCTTTCATTGATTTTTAAAATGGAGGTAAGTGAAAGTCGTGTGTTGCCCGCACCAGATTTTTTTCCGAAGTAACGCAAAAAAATCTGTGTGAATGTGGTCAGTCTGATTTTAAATTGATTGTGAATTTTTTTTATTATTCTACGTACTCTTGTACAAAATATGTAAATGGAAATATGATGAACTTCTAAATTATAACAATAATACTCATTGTACCACAAGATGGTATGAATGTACCTATCGCAGGATTACTTTAATATTCAAAACCAGAAACTTCTAGATGAAAGGTTAGTTAATAAAAAAAAAAAAATAACAATTAACAATAATAAATAACATTTAATATAGAAACTTGCTGATACAAAAAAGTATGTAACATATATCAAAAGTAAGTCAATCATATTGATTTAACAAGAAAAACCTTAACACTAAATTATTTTTTATATATCTATTTATTCGTATACATTACATCTTGTCATAATATAAATTAATCATATTGCTACAGGATCGCTTTTATACAATATATACACTTAATTATTTTACAAGAATTCTTTTAATTAATAATCAACATTTTTTTTTTTCTTATTTACATTTTTAATGTACACTTGGATAAGTTCAGCCCTTTCACGCTGTATACTGGATGTTAAAAAACCTGGAAAAAAAACAACACTATATGTTACTTTTTTGGAATTTATCATTTATTTAAAATATAAATCATTGTGAAATCACTGAATTATTATTCTTTCTTGAAAAAATGATGTCATCTACTAATGATTTTATAAAAAAATTAATATTTTGTTTTTGCACTGGATTGTTTGACATGAATATGAGAATTCTCAAAACGTAGTCAATACACAACATATGATTGGTTTGTTTCACATGTAATGTCCGTTTTTATAGTTTCTGAAATACTATAAAGGATTTTGCAGGTCTCTGCTGTTTTCTTCCGAATGTTTACATACTTAAAGTAAACAGTTACTAATCCTCTACCTTTGTATTATAAACATTAGCTTCCCAATCAATTACCCACTTTTTAGTATACCTCCAAATATGAACATGGAAACTCGCGATTTTCGAGTAATCTTTTTCTACGAGTTTAAACTCGGCCAAGGGAGTGTTAATGAACGGACCATTCGCCGTGGGTTTGTTAAGTTTTCAGCTGGGGATCCCGACTGGGAAAACTTGCCCTGAGGAAGACCTCCGTCCGTAATAGACAACGATGTCCTCAAACATACAGTAGAAGGAAACCCCTACTAAACAGTTAAAGGACTCTCAGCACAACTAAATGCAAGTGCATCTACCGTTTCCAGACATTTCCATTACATTCCCAGACCCCATGTTCAAATATACCGTGCAAAAATTGAAAGAACTGCGAAGTTTTTCCGCACCCACCATATTCTCCCGACTTGTCTCCAACAGATTACCAAATGTTCTGTAATTTAGACAACTTCGTCAAAGGCAAACTTTTTGAAAATGATGATGAAGAAGGTAAATACTTCGAATAAAATTATCTTGTTTTCATATCGTATTTTTAATAAAAATCCTTTACCTTGAAAACGGATATTTCATGTGACACTACCCAATAGTCAACAGAATAGGTTAGGAACCTTATTTTTTCCTATGGTTTTGGATAACATACATTTTAATCGAATTTTCTTCAGATAAAAAATTAAATTTTTGTAATATATGCTTTATAAAAATAGCAAGTAAATAAACTGAACCAATATTGATTTGTTGACCAATTTATGTTGCTAATTGAGGAATTTTTTTCCTAAAGGTACTATATCCTTTCCAGGAAATTTTACCGGAACCGCAAAAATCTCTTATTACTATGTTATTAAACTAATTTATTTGATTTATTTAATTTATTGATTTAAATAAATTTAGAATAGTTTCTTTACTATGTTAAAGCCACTATAATTATTATATGAATGTTGTGTTTCATCACTATTCACACTATTATGTCCAAATCGGGACGGATTGTAATATTATTAAATAAAAAAATTGTTGTTTAGGAAAAAAAAACCAAACAAAATAACCAAAATATGAAAGTTATAGAATTGGATGTTTCAGTATATTCGGAAGTTAATTAAATGTGTAATTAGTACTTTTTGAAAATAATTACATTTTTAAATAGCGTTTTTTTTTGTTTTGTTTTGTAAGAACATGAGTATTTATTAGATAAAAACAAATATAAAACTAATGAGAATACAAATAAGTCAAAATATAAATTTCGTAAAAAATGTCCTTTAGTACCTTTTGGAAACCAACGTCTCAATTTTGCCGAGGATAAAATATAATAATGAATAGACGTTATAAAATAAACATATTTTCTCGTTAATTGAACTTTTTACGATAAACTGAAAATCCCAAAGCGATAATCTAAATCATTTCAAAGAGAGGGCTTTTTAAGCACTCATTCAAATTGCACCAGTGCGAAGCAAGAGCGAGTCGACTGATAGTGAGTAAATGACACAATATTATAAATATTTTAAATATGATATTATAATATTACAAATATGATTTTACTTACATTTATCCATCTTCCACTGAGAGCATTTAGAACCACTTGGGTTGAGTGAACCAATTCAAATGGAAGGGGCTAGCGGTTGTCATGAATACCGTGTTCACTATCAGTATCCGAAATGACTAACACTTCCTCATCAGTATTTACATAAAGCATACTTCCATAAAAGCTTGCGTCTGTTTCATCATTATCTGAAATCATCAAGGCTCCCTCATCATTATTTACTAAAGCATCATTTCCAAGAATGCTTTCGCTTGTTTCATCAGTATCTGGAATTAACAAGGCTTCCTCACCATAATTTACAAAAGTATAGTTTCTAAAACTGCTTGGGTCTAGTGAAATAGTATTTGACATTTGAAATCGTAACCCTTCAATATTTAAAAAAAACTATTTTGGAGGATAGTTGTGTCAATTTCAACAGGATTTGAAATTTGAACAACTTCCCCGCCCGAAACTTCAAAAACATCTGTTTCATCAGTGTCTGGGACGAGGATGACGTCTTCATTAGTTTTACACGACTGCTTCTTACCTCTATTTCAACAGTATTTGAAGGTTGTGAGAATTCGGCATCAGTATTATCATAAACATTTCTTTCAAAACTGCTTTCCTCTATTTCTATAGTATTTGGTCTTTGTAAGCATTGTCCTTCAGCATTTACAGCAACTAATGAGAATTCCCCTTCATCATTTGAAATTACTAATAATTCCCCATCAGTATTTGAAATTGCTAAGTATTGCCTACCAGTATTTTCGTGAGCACTATTTCCTGAAATGCTTGCGTCTGTTTCATTAGTACCAGAAATTAGCACGATTTCGTCATCAATATTTTCTAAAAGTTTTCTTTCAAAACTGCTTGCGGCTGTTTTATTAGTACCCTGAAATTGGTGCGATTTCGTCGTCAATATTTCCGAAAACTTTTCTTTCAAAACTGTTGCGTTTGTTTCATTAGTACCAAAAATTGGTACGATTTCGTCATCAATATTTCCGAAAACATTTCTTTCAAAACTGCTTGCGTCTGTTTCATTAGTACCAAAAATTGGTACGATTTCGTCATCAATATTTTCTAAAACTTTTCTTTCAAAACTGCTTGCGGCTGTTTATTAGTACCTAAATTGGTGCGATTTCGTCGTCAATATTTCCGAAAACTTTTCTTTCAAAACTGCTTGCGTCTGTTTCATTAGTACCAAAAATTGGTATCATTTCTTTATCAATATTATCGAAAACTTTTCTTTCAAAACTGCTTGCGTCTGTTTCATTAGTATCTGAAATTAGTATGATTTCTTCATCAATATTTTCTAAAACTTTTCTTTCAAAACTGCTTGCGTCTGTTTCATTAGTACCTGAAATTGGTATGATTTCTTCATCAATACATTCTAAAACTTTTCTTTCAAAACTGCTTGCGTCTGTTTCATTAGTTATTGAAATTGGTACCATTTCTTCATCAATATTTTCTAAAACTTTTCTTTCAAAACTGCTTGTGTCTGTTTCATTAGTACCTGAAATTGGTACCATTTCTTCATCAATATTTTCTAAAACTTTTCTTTCAAAACTGCTTGAGTCTATTTCATTAGTACCTGAAATTGGTACCATTTCTTCATCAATATTTTCTAAAACTTTTCTTTCAAAACTGCTTGCGTCTGTTTCATTAGTACCTGAAATTGGTACCATTTCTTCATCTATATTTTCTAAAACTTTTCTTTCAAAACTGCTTGAGTCTGTTTCATTAGTACCTGAAATTGGTACCATTTCTTCATCAATATTTTCTAAAACTTTTCTTTCAAAACTGCTTGAGTATGTTTCATTAGTACCTGAAATTGGTACCATTTCTTCATCAATATTTTCTAAAACTTTTCTTTCAAAACTGCTTGCGTCTGTTTCATTAGTACCTGAAATTTGTACCATTTCTTCATCAATATTTTCTAAAACTTTTCTTTCAAAACTGCTTGCGTCTGTTTCATTAGTACCTGAAATTGGTACGATTTCGTCGTCAATACATTCTAAAACTTTTCTTTCAAAACTACTTGCGTCTGTTTCATTAGTACCTGAAATTGGTACGGTTTCGTCATCAATATATTCTAAATATTTTCTTTCAAAACTGCTTGCGTCTGTTTCATTAGTACCTGAAATTGGTTTGATTTCTTCATCAATACATTCTAAAACTTTTCTTTCAAAACTGCTTGCGGCTGTTTCATCAGTATTTGAAATTACTGAGGATTCCCCATCAGTATTTGCATGAACGTTACTTCCAAAAATTCTTTTGGATTGTTCTGTGTATTTGATATTTTCCAAATGTATCACCAGTTCCTTGCACATGAATTTTTTAAATAACAGCTTTTCTTTTCGATTTAGCTTTCCAAAGTTTTTTTTTGTGTTTCGCTTTCCAGTGTTTTTTTTTCTTCTTTTTCTTCGTGCCATTCTGGAAAAAAATATTATTCACGTTTTAAACTTTTATAAAGTACAAAGGACTTCTTTAGATTACAATAAAATTGTTAGA
Source organism: Piezodorus guildinii (assembly GCA_023052935.1). NCBI lineage: Eukaryota > Metazoa > Arthropoda > Insecta > Hemiptera > Pentatomidae > Piezodorus > Piezodorus guildinii. The sequence continues at coordinate 29,704,763 of CM041295.1, read as the reverse complement.
ATGAGAATAGCAGAGAGGTTGACAATACCAAAAACAATACTGAAGAAAGTGACTAATTTTACACGCATGATAAAACAGAATAAAGGCAGGCTTCTGAGAAAAGTTTCAATTACATTAATGGTAATTAGCCTATTAGAGTTTCTTTTATTGAAAAGTCATACTTTCTTTACTTTCAAAAACGAAATTGAATGTCAATTCAAACAAATATGTTATTAAAATTAACAAAAACGAATAAAACATACATTCAGTTGGTCAATCTTGTTTTGTTTTTTTAATTAAACTTAAAATATAATACGTCAATATGTTCTAAAAGACATAGTTTTGCATGAGGTTATTCTTATTATAAAGACGTGTGAATGGATTCTTGTGTGAGTGTCAAAAGTATTCGGAATTCGTATTTCTTTTTATTTTATAAGTATATTTCACAACTATGAATTTATATAATTCTTTTTCCCTCATATATCTTTAAAAGAGACTCCCATAAGATAAAATAACTGACCAGGTAACCGAAAAGTTTATTTTTTTTTTAAAATATGCTATAAATATTGTAAAATTACAAGATCGTTCAGTGTCAAAAGTATTCGGAAATCGTAATATCCTGTTGTTTAAATGGTTTAAAATGTTCATGTTCTTACTAATCATTGACACAATTTTATGTTCTAAAAACTTCTCTTCTCTCAAGTATCTGATACTCAACCTATGAGAGAAACGTTTTTTTAAATAAGGCCTTAAAGTAAAAACGTTATGATCGAACATTGGCTTCGAATATTTATATAAATAGATATGGTTGAAATCTTTAAAAAAAATAATGAGAATATGTGGACGGCTGATTATAGTAGAAAAGCAAAAAGGTGACCTTCCAAAAAATATTAAATGATAAAAATGAAAGACTGATTATAAATCAATAAGGAAGCACCACCTCAAATGAGTAAACCTCAGCTTATTTCTGATTTTTTCAGAACTTTTGGATGCACAACTTAGTGTGAAATATTTATACTTCAAATTTATGCCGCGTTCTAAATACAACGGAAAGAAAAACTTGGTACAAGAAGTCTGGAAAAAGTCAGCAGGCAAGGCAGAAAAACAATAAATAAAATATGTACAATGAAATTAAAAATGAACCCGTGATGAAAAATCTTAACATTAATAACGATAAATCGATCAGTACTAAAAATAAACCAAAAACTGATAACAATATAAACAATAAAAAAACAAAACCTAAATAAAAAACTATAACAGATTTAGACCAGAATGGAAATGAAAAAACAATAATAGTTAATGATAATGATTCAATAGGTGATGATAACTGAAAGTATTGGATTGTTTCACATGAAATTTCCGTTTTTATAGTTTCTGAAATACATAAAGTATTTTGCAGGTCTCTGTTGTTTTCTTCCGAATGTTCACATATTTAAAGTAAACAGTTACTAATCCCCTACCTTTGTATTATAAACATTAGCTTCCCAATCAATTACCCACTTTTTAGTATACCTCCAAATATCAACATGGAAACACGCGATTTTCGAGTAATATTTTTGTACGCGTATAAACTCGGCCATTCAGCAGCTGTGGCCGTTAGGAATATTTGCAAGGCGTTTGGTGTAGGGAGTGTTAATGAACGGACCATTCGCCGGGGGTTTGTTAAGTTTTCAGCTGGGGATACCGACTAGGAAAACTTGCCCCGAGGAAGACCTCCGTCGGTAATAGACAACGATGTCCTCAAACATACAGTAGAAGGAAACCCCTACCAAACAGTTAAAGGACTCTCAGCACAAATAAATGCAAGTGCATCTACCGTTTCCAGACATTTAAAGTGTATTGGGAAAGTAAAAAGCTCGATACATGGGTATCTCATGATCTCACTGAGCGGCAGGAAGACCCCATGTTTCAAAACATACCGTGCAAAAATTGAAAGAACTGGACTACGAAGTTCTTCCGCACCCACCATATTCTCCCGACTTGTCTTCAACAGATTACCACCTGTTCAGGAATTTAGACTACTTCGTCAAAGGAAAACAACTTCGTCGGTAATAGACAACGATGTCCTCAAACATACAGTAGAAGGAAACCCCTACCAAACAGTTAAAGGACTCTCAGCACAACTAAATGCAAGTGCATCTACCGTTTCCAGACATTTAAAGTGTATTGGGAAAGTAAAAAGCTCGATACATGGGTATCTCATGATCTCACTGAGCGGCAGGAAGACCCCATGTTTCAAAACATACCGTGCAAAAATTGAAAGAACTGGACTACGAAGTTCTTCCGCACCCACCATATTCTCCCGACTTGTCTTCAACAGATTACCACCTGTTCAGGAATTTAGACTACTTCGTCAAAGGAAAACAACTTCGTCGGTAATAGACAACGATGTCCTCAAACATACAGTAGAAGGAAACCCCTACCAAACAGTTAAAGGACTCTCAGCACAACTAAATGCAAGTGCATCTACCGTTTCCAGACATTTAAAGTGTATTGGGAAAGTAAAAAGCTCGATACATGGGTATCTCATGATCTCACTGAGCGGCAGGAAGACCCCATGTTTCAAAACATACCGTGCAAAAATTGAAAGAACTGGACTACGAAGTTCTTCCGCACCCACCATATTCTCCCGACTTGTCTTCAACAGATTACCACCTGTTCAGGAATTTAGACAACTTCGTCAAAGGAAAACGTTTTGAAAATGATGATCAAGTGAAAAGTGCGTTTTAAGATATTGTTTCACTTCAAAGCTCAGAGTTTTTCAGTTCGTGGATAAAAAAATTGGTGTCACGTTGGGAAAAATGTTTAGAATAAGAAGGTAAATACTTCGAATAATATTATCTTGTTTTCATGTCGTATTTTTAATAAAATTCTTTACCTTGAAAACGGAGAGTTCATGGTATACAACCCAATAATAGAAAAATATATCAATATCAAACAATGCAATTTATACCTCATCTATCTAAAAAAATTAAGAGAGCACTTGTTGAGTATGACTTACCACAGATAAAATAAGGACTCTACAATAATAATAAACTAAAAAGTAATAATTTATTAAACATTAAAGATCCCATTTTACCTAATGAAAAACTAAAGGTTATGTATAAAATAAATTCTATAGATTGTGTTAAGATATACATAGGAGAAACCTCTAATAAGATCAGAACAACAGTGAAAAACACTGAAGTAATTGCAAAAATATAAACACCACATCATGGGCACAGCACGGTATTCAGCTTAATCATTAATTTAATTTTGAAAAACCTACAATTTCGGATATAAAAAAAGTTTTTATAGAAAAACAATCGAATCTGATTATATAAATAAATATATAAAATATACCATACATTTTAAAACCTTTGAATCTGTCTTAATTCTCAATATGCAGAAGCAATAGAGAAATCAAAATTAGGGGTATTCACTACGTTTGCTAAAGCACATTTTTTGTCCTATAGCAAACGTAGTGAGTACTCCTATTGCAAACCATACCTAATTGACCTATATTCAATAATATGTAAATTCCAATTGTAAGGTCTAACTGATGTATATCTATTCATCGTGAATTCAATTTGTTCAAAAATGTTTACTGTCTCTCTTAGCAAGACATCAAGGGATCACCTGTAGCATAGTGGCTAGCATAACAGCCTTCTATGCTTCAGGTCAAGGGTTCAAACCTGCATGTGGCCATAGGATTTTTTAATGGGAGTAAAAAATCCTTAGTTATACCGTCCTTCAGAATAGACGTAAAAAATGCTCCCGAGCTTGCGCGATGTCAAGTACTCGTTGAAGATCCTAATCAAACCTGAATAGGCAGCATTTACTCCCACTGCAGCTTAAGCCATGAGTAGCGTAAGCCACGGTAGCGTAAAGTGACGTAAAATAATATAAACAAACAAACATAACAATTACATCATATACTAATTATCGTATACAAATTTTAAATATGAGATAATTGAATTCTCGAATCATAGCCTAAAATAAATTGCTTATTTATTGACTGAACCTCAAGACCCTTAGATTATAAAAAAATAATAAATATATATATATATATATATATATACACACACATATAAGATATACACATAAATATGCTTCAACCCCTACTACCGGTAATGTGTTTTAAGCCGCAGAATTTTTTTTTTTTTTAAGTAACGACAATAAATGTACACAAAAGAAAGAATTGCGACGTTGATTTTAAGTTAAATATTTTCGAAATGGTATATTAAGTTTGATAAAAATCCTTTGCAAGGGTAAAAAATAAAAAGATGACATTATCCGTTTTCTAGGAAGGAAAGTAAATTGATTTATCCTTACTTATTAGAGAAAAATGGCAAAATGATTTAATTTTATAGAAAAGTGAATGGATTCTATAATTAAATATATATATATATATATATATATATATATATATATATATATATATATTTATATATATATTTATATATATATATATATAAATATATATATATATATATATATATATATATATATATTTTTTTTTTTTTTTTTTTTTTTTTTCCTTACATGGTAACCCCACATAAGGACCGTTTATTATAACATCATGTTCCATACCTTAATGGTATACTACATGAATGATAATATGATTATATTAATTTACATATGAAAGTAGTATTAGATTAACAATTATTACAAATAATGTTTCAAATGAAATAGAACAAAATAAATAAAGTAACTATCATAACAAATTTAAAATAAAATGTTAGTCAACAGAAAAGAATTACTACGCTGCCGTCTTTAGTCAGTGATTCGAAGTCAATGCCTTTAATGAATTTAAGTAAGTCTGTCTTGAATTTAGCGAACAAATTTTGTTCCGTCTCTGGACAGTTTCCATTTTTAAGGATTATATTTTTAATTAAATGAAATCTTTGGCTGTCAAAAATTTTGCAGTCATAAAGTATATGTTTAAAATTTTGAAATTGTCCGTCTTCGTCACATAAGTCTGTTTGTATTATGTTAAATCGTTTGATATAATGTTTTGTGTTTCCGTGTTCTGTGATTAGTTGTGTTAGTTTATAATCATTACTGTGTACTGATGCATAGTCGTGTAACGTTATGTTTGGTATAAATCTGTGTAAACTTGGAGACTTGGTAGAGGTCAACCACATCTGGTCCCATCTTGCAACAAAATCAGATGTCATGTCCCTCCTGACATCGGACAGAGGTGCTTTATCGTAGGAAGGTAACATATTACTGGAAGCAGCTTCTTTGGCTAGAAGATCTGCCCGTTCGTTGCCCTCGATCCCTGCGTGCGCCTTTACCCACTTTAGAGTTACTCTTTTCCCATCTGTTTAAGATGTATACGTTTTGCCTAATTTGGTCTGACAAATGGTCATGTATGTGTACATTGTTGATAGAGTCAATTAAAGTTTTGTTGTCTGTAGTGATACGTTCGTTGGTTTGCCTAGGTTCATTTGTCATGTACTCTGTCACTTTCAGTACAGCGAATTTTTCAGCTTGGTTGTTAGAACAGTACGATTCTAACTTGTATTGATGTTGGACATTTATACCAGCTGTAGTTTGGAACCACCACGCACAACCAACATTATCGCTGTACTTACTTCCGTCAGTGTAAACGTCAGTGTTCTCGGTAATAAGAGTGTCACTGTCGTGTTGTCCATAAAGTAGTTGCTGGGTGCAGCCAGAACTTGCAGTCTGTTAATCTGTCAATTTTATCCAGCGGTATGTCTTTGAAGCCTGTCTTATGTCTAATAATATTAAATAAAATTGTTCGTTCTTCAATTTTTAGTTGGATGGGTAACAGTCCTACTAATAGTATCGCGGTCTCATATGATAGCGTACGGTAGCCCTTGCATATTTTGATCGAAATCAACCTTTGAAGCCTCTGTAACTTCATCAGATTTTTCTTACGTTGTACAGCTGGGTAACCGCATAGAGCATCTTAGGAAGTACAGCGGCTTCATAAATGACTTTTAATATTTCCGATCTAAGACCCCATGTAGCTCCAGCGGCTATTGACAGTCCATTTATAATACGTAGAGTGTCCACATAAAGTTTGTCCACATGTCTGTTCCAATTCAGTTTTCTGTCAAAAAGTAGGCCTATGTATTGTAAATTGTTGCGTTGGGTTATTCTCACTGAATTGAATCGAATATCTAAATCTGGGACTGTTATTTTTTTGGAAAAAATTATGTTTTTAGTTTTTTCTTTATTAAAATTTAGTTTGTTGCGTCTAGTTCAATTTGTAAGCTTTGACAGTGTTAGGTTCGCTACAGTCTGTTATTCGCCAAAATCTCGTCGTTTTATAAGTAATAACAAATCGTCAGCATATGCTATTAATTTAGTGTTTTTTCTGTAAGTCTATATCAAATACTGTATTAAGTAAAACGTTCCAGAGTATAGGTGATAGTGCTGATCCCTGTGGAGTTCCTAAAGTTAGTTTCTTTTCAACATAGTAAAAATTTGTCTGAATGGCAAGTTTTCTGTTAGAAAAGTAATTTTGAATAATTTGGTACAAGTTTCTCAGGCAGTTATATGCTTTAAGGTTATTAAGGATTGCAGGCCACCAAGCATTATCGAAGGCACCAGCGATATCTAAAGATACGACTAATAGATTGCTGTTTTGCCGTAGTGTACTTGAGATATATTCAGTCAGGTCGCTAAGAGCGTCGTCAGTTCCTGATTGGGGCCGAAATCCGTACTGTTGTTGGTTAAGTATGTTGTTGGTGGTAAAGTGATGCATTAATCTGTTTTTTAATATTTTTTCAAAAACCCTGCTCATTACCAAAAATATACTTAATGGACTGAAAAAGTATGAATTCGATTTTGGAATTAAAGTTAACTTCCTTAATTTCCAACTTTTCGGAAATTCTTTTCTTGCAAACAACATTTTATAAAGGCCAGATAACGATTTAGGAAAAGTGTCGGCTATTTATTTTATTACACAAGAATCAATTTTGTCAATTCCAGAGGCTTTCTTATCATTTAATTCTCTAATAATTTAGATAACCTCAAAATCGCGGATGTCAATGTCATGTGAAGGAAAGTAAATCGGTTTATGCTTACTTAGTAGAGACAAATGGCAAAATGAATCAATTTTATGGATAATTGAATGGATTCTTAATAAATTATATATTATATATATATATATATATATATATATATATAAATATATAATATATATATATATATTATATATATATATATATATATATATATATATAAATATATATACATAGAGTTTACACATAAATAGGCTTAAACCCCTATGTGTTTTTAGCCGAAGTATTTTTTTTTTTTAAGTAACGACAATAAATGTACACAAAAGAAAGAGTTGCGATTATTATTATTATTTTTATTATTACGGAAGATGTTATTATCCCGTTTTCTAGGAAGGAAAGTAAATTTATTTATCCTTGCTTATTAGAGAAAAATGGCAAAATGATTTAATTTTATAGAAAAGTGAAGAATTCAATGATTAAAAAAAAAAAAAAAAAAAAAAAAAAATATATATATATATATATATATATATATATATATATAATATATATATATATACATATTTACAGATATACACATAAATATGCTTCAACCCTTATTACTGGTAATGTGTTTTTAGTAGAAGAATTTTTTTTTTTTAAGTACGTCATTAAATGTACACAAAAGAATGAGTTGCGACGTTGATTTTAAGTTCAATATTATCAAAATGGTATATTAAGTTTAGTAAAAATGCTTTGCAAGGGTAAAAAATAAAAAGATGTTATTATCCCGTTTTCTAGGAAGGAAAGTTAATTGATTTATCCTTACTTATTAGAGAAAAATGGCAAAATGATTTAATTTTATACATATAATATATAATAAAATATATATATATATATATATATATAATATATATATATATATATATATATATTTATATATATATATATATATATATATAATATGCAGATATACACATAAATATGCTTCAACCCTTATTACTGGTAATGTGTTTTTAGTCGAAGAATTTTTTTTTTTATGTTCAATATTTTCGAAATGGTATATTAAATTTAGTAAAAATCCTTTGCGAAGGTAAAAAATAAAAAGATGTTATTATCCCGTTTTCTAGGAAGGAAAGTAAATTGATTTATCGTTACTTATTAGAGAGAAATGGCAAATGATTTAATTTTAGAAAAGTGAAGAATTCAATGATTAAAAATAAAAATAATAATATATATATATATATATATATATATATACATATAATACATACATATATACAGATATACACATAAATATGCTTCAACCCTTATTACTGGTAATGTGTTATTAGTCGAAGAATTTTTTTTTTAAGTTCAATATTTTCGAATGGTTATTAAATTTAGTAAAAATCCTTTGCAAAGGTAAAAATAAAAAGATGTTATTATCCCGTTTTCTAGGAAGGAAAGTAAATCCGTTTATTCGTACTTAGTAGAAGTAAATGTCAACATGATATAATTTTACAGAAAAGTGAAGGATTTAATGATTAAAATATATATATAATAATAATAATAATAATAATTGTGCATACCTTGAAGCCTGGGAGATGTTCACTCAAGCCAATACATGATCCGACTGATCCCCACTCATTCCAGAAGGATCCTTATATAGGATGAACTTTGTTTTATTTTTTTTTCTTCTTTTTGCCCCGGTAGGCCGGCTATCTTGCTTCGGAAGCATTTTCGAATGATGTTTTGAGTCATCGGCATGCCACAATCAGATCCTTTCTTGTTATAGGTGTTATGGATTTTATAACCGACTTGTTTCCCTTTCTCGACGATATGAACACGCTCTTATTTTTTGTTTACGCTTTTATAGCCCTTAGCCTTTCGGGGTGATTATATTCTCGAAATATACGCTGAGATTGTATTTTCCAGTTTATGCCCCGGGTGCGAACCTCAGCAACGTCCACATTCTACAGTTCTTTCTTTTTGTTATATTTTGTTATCCGAATTTGATAAAACTTCGTGAGTATCTGTTATTTGGTCCAACTTAAATGATAAGGATATTTTTTATCACTATTATAAATGGTTAAAAAATATATTTTTCTAAAACGTAAAACAAAATTTGTTTAACTGTGGCAACACTGGTTCCCTTCCAGTAACTTTCCCATATCTTCACATATGTGATTATTAATTCAAATGTAAGTGTGTGTTGATTGTTTTTATGCGTTCTTACTTATAACATATACATTCACATTATAGTTTTCATTGATAATAAAATACGTTTGTTTTTTTTTCAACAACAATTTTTATTGAGTAAAAGACTCCCGTGCAGTACAATCCGCACTCCAATGCAGACGAGACAACATCCACCACACGATGCATTCAATAATAAACCTAAGTTAGTTTTGAACATAAAAAAAAATAAACATATACAATAAAATTAAAAAAAGTAAAAACAAAACAATTTTTTAAAAACAAAATTTTATTTATTTTTTATTTATTTATTTTTTTTTTTTTATTTTTTTTTTTTTTACGACATTTCTTTATTGAGTAAAAATTACAATCTGTCCCAATTTGGACATTATAGTAGTGCTGAAGTATATCATACATACTACATTCATACAATATTTACACAGCATAAAATTACAATAAAATATATACAAAAATAATGAATCAATACAATAAAGTCAAGAATTCACTTATATACCTATAACACATACAACACACTAATACATACATCACATTGAGTGGAGAATCTAGCCAGTTCTAGAACTCCAATATATTTACAAAAGGTCACGGGGCCACTGCCGTTTCAACCTTCTAGGTGGTTGTATGGATGAGTGAGCTGGACAGGATTGAGCTAGGGGATTAGGATATGATGAGGTTCTGTGGAATTTGGAAAATTTGGATGGAATTAGAAAATACGTATTACTATACGTTTCCAGAATAATTATTAGTATTCATTTGAATGACTTGCAATGAGCAATGAGTAATGAGTTGCAAAGGAGTTATGATGATATACAACGGTTATGTTTAATAGATAAAACGATGTTATTGAATAATTTGGATGTGGCTACATGGTACTGTTATGTAATTGTAACATTGAATAAATAAAATTGATATCTGACATGGAATAATAATCTTTTATTTATCATAAAAAGAGTAGTTCATTGCTGTTCACCTGTATTTATTTAATTTAACCTCATTCAACATAGTCAATATCAACATCATTCGTAATTTGTAGCAATTTTAATTTTAATTATTTTATTTATCAAATCGAATTTACCAGACCGCAAACAAAGATAAAGAGGTGTAGTTTTTGTTCTATTTTTTTAAATGTGTCTCGATATTAGAAAAAATATATTTATAGTTGTATTTGATTAATTGTTTTTAAATCACTTTCTTCATCAACCATAATTCTAACTTTCGTCTAATAAGTTGCCATTTAATTCTGTTAAATATAAATAGCGATCCAGTAGAATTAGGCATACCCAAAATTACTCAATAAATTTTAGCTGTAACATAATCGTGGTATATAGTCACGTTTGCAACATAAATGTGATTGATATAGATTGATTCAACGAATGGGAATATTTTCACTTGAAAACAACCTTGATAAATGTAATTGTAAAAAATATAATATTTATATTTCATAAAAATTTATACGTCTTGGTAGTTTATTTTGTTACCACATCTCCAAACAACTGCTCCATCATATGCGTTTTATAGTTAAATACCACTCATAAACGCATTTATGCAAATTTAAATAAAGACAAAATGTAATATTCGCGAGCAAAGCCGCGGGTTATAGCTAGTTTTTATTATAATTACAATCCGTTTAAGTGAATAAATCTATTTCTAGGATCTTATTAAATAAATCGATCCATTTTACACTCAACACTTCTTTATTTCTTTTTTCTCTCTCCCTACGTTTCGCCCTTCGCCATTTTCAAGGGTCCTTATAAATATCATTTATTTTAAAATTAAAAGATAATCAACCTTACTTTTCACATTGTTATAATACATTTTACATAAATTTAATCATTCCTTTATATAAAAAATATGTTTTGTCCCATTTTAAAAATATGTACTATACGCTGAGCTAGCCTAGAAAAACTAATCTGATGTGTGCAACACACGACTTTCACTTACCTCTCTTGTTAAAATCAATTTAATAATTAATAATTACCTTTCAAGACGAAATTAGTTTAAAGAATTAATTAAATTTTAAATTTTACAACTTTGTGCATAAAATGATATTTTATCTAAAACTCTTAGCTTTCCAACGGTATACTATACGTTTATCTTTAAAAAAAAAAAAAAATTACTTTTTAACTTTTTTCTGTCAGTTTATTATCAAATTATTCTAAATAATATATTTAGCTGTTATTTATCAATGCTGACAAGATAATTTGGTTATTTTTATAGAATCTACTAAATTAAAGGTACTTTATGGGATATCGGCACTTAAGCCTTGTCAGACTATTTCAATCAGAATTAAACCTACATCATATTGAAACGCATACAATTTTACATTGATATTTAATCAAAATCGTTGGAGCCGTTTTTGAGAAAATCGTAAAAAGGTGCAAAATACATGGTATAAAGTGGCTCTTCGGGTTTGCTGATTTTGATGAAAAAGATTCTGTAAAATCTTAGGCATATAATTGTCTTAAATATAAAACCTCAGTTTCATAGGGCTTTTAGTTTTCGCCCGGCAGTTACTACACATACATAGACCTTTTTGCGGGACTTGGTCATTTGGACGCTGAACCGTGTATTTCCGTTAAAAACTGTAATTCAAAAATTTTCAGGATCGCAATACTTTCCCTCACTATATATTTCATATATAAGTAAATGAAAGTAAAAAATATAATAAAAATTCTAGAATTCATTGCCAAAATAATCCTGTAAAATAAAAATGTTTCCTTACTTGGACATCCAATTGTATGTATTGCAAATGATCTTAACTTTATTTAAGATACATTCAACTAAAAGCAGCACACACACATACCTTTTTGCGGGACTTGGTTATTTGGACTCAGGGGATCCTAAAACGTGTATTTCCGTTGAAAACTGGCTTTCTAAAATTCTCGCGATCGCAATTCTTTCACTTAATATATATTTCATATATAAGTAAGAGAAAGTAAAATGTATGTACTATGTACTACCTTTAATCATCCCTTTATATTGCACTTATTAATATATTTGTAGTAGCCAGGCTCTATTAGTAAGGAGGTCTTTCCTCAAAAGAAAAAAAAAACTCTAATCTAATGTATTGCACATACAAAAAATATATTTTTTCACATTTTAAAAATATGTAGTATAGCCTGAACTAGCCTAGAAATAAAAGTATGTACTATGTACTACCTTTAATTATTATAACTGCTATAAGAAAGGTTCTCTACGTGCTAATTTATTCCATCTCCTCAGTTATTATTTTAAAAAATAATTTAAATTATATAAGAAAAGAAACAAGTTGGATTTGAGCTTGACTAATGTCTTAACATTGTTTATTGTATTTCATTATTTAAAGATAATAATTTTTAATCACAATAATTTTAAATTAATTTTCTCGAATTAGTTTTTAATGGCATTAAAAGTTTCAACACTTAATTTTGAGTTTTCTGATGTCTGCTCTGGATTTACTGTAGAAAAAACGTGTAATTGTATGTTTTGATTATTAAAGATAAATTCAAATTTTAAATTAATTTGAGATTATCTACCTGTTCTTTATTAAAACGAAATTAGTTTGATTGACTTCAAATATATGTAAAATTTTATTCGTATATTTCTTTCTAAAATTTCTTTTAAGATTAAAGTCGGTGTTATACTTTTTGACATAAATACAAAATATGAAGACTACAAGTATTTTAACTCTCAAGTCCTTTGAAAACTCAATTTTTAAATGCAGTTATTTTCTAATGGTAATTATTATGCATTTATTTTCGGTCCAAATCATACAAGCACATTGCATTCCACAATGTTAATGTAGTTTTTAAAAGATTCTAATTTATAATCTGATAGGAGACAAATAAGTTGGTTTAATACAATTAGACAGTTTGGGATTTCCTGTAAAATTTCCTAGACTGGATGTAGAACATTTTGGAAATCAACGTCTCAATTTATGAGGAAGCTGTATACAACACTGTGCTAATAAAGTAGTATAAACATTACTGTTATAATTGTAATTTATATTATGTTTTTTTATTAATGTATTATGTTTCACTTATATAGAATTTGTTCCAGTTCAAACAATTGATTTCATATATTACAATTTTATAACTTTTTTTTTTTTTTTTTTTTGAAAAATTACTTCCCTATAGTTTAAAGAACAAAACACGAATCTCGTAAATAAAACATCTATATACATTTTACGTTCACTTACCTATATATGAAATATATATTGGGTTGTTTCACATGAAATGTCCGTTTTTATAGTTTCATAAATACTTAAAGGATTTTGCAGGTCTCTGTTGTTTTCTTCCGAATGTTTACATATTTAACAGTTACCAATCCTCTACGTTTGTATTGTAAACATTAGCTTCCCAATCAATTACCCACTTTTTAGTATAAATAGTGAACATGGAAACACGCGATTTTCGAGTAATATTGTTCTACGAGATTCAACTCGGCCATATAGCAGCTGAGGCCGCTAGAAATATTTGTAAGGCATTTGGGCAAGGGAGTGTTAATGAACGGACCATTCGCCGTTGGTTTGCTAAGTTTTCAGCTGGGGATACCGACTTGGAAAACTTGGAAAAAAGAAAGACCTCCGTTCGTAATAGACAACGATGTCCTCAAACATACAGTAGAAGGAAACCCCTACCAAACAGTTAAGGGACTCTCAGCACAACTAAATGCAAGTGCATCTACCGTTTCCAGACATTTAAAGTGTATTGGGAAAGTAAAAAAGCTCGATACATGGGTACCTCATGATCTCACTGAGCGGCAGCAAGACCCCATGTTTGAAAACATAGCGTGCAAAAACTGAAAGAACTGGGCTACGAAGTTCTTCCGCACCCACCATATTCTCCCGACTTGTCTCCAACAGATTACCACCTGTTCAGGAATTTAGACAACTTCGTCAAAGGAAAGCTTTTTGACAATGATGATTAAGTAAAAAGTGCGTTTTCAGATTTTGTTTGACTTCAAAGCTCAGAATTTTTTCGGTTCGGGGAAAAAAAGTTGGTGTCACGTTGAGAAAAATGTGTAGAAAAAGAAGGTAAATACTTCGAATAAAATTATCTTGTTTTCATATCGTATTTTTAATAAAAATCCTTTACCTTGAAAACGGACATTTCATGTGACACAACCCAATAGTAAGGGAAAGTATTGTGATCGTAAACATTTTCGAATTCCAGTTTTCATCGGAAATACACGTTTCAGCGTGCAAATGACCCAGTCCCGCAAAAAGATCTGTGTATCCGTGTTTGGTAAATATAGTGCGAAAACGTAAAGTCGTATGAAACTCAAATTTCATATTTAAGACACCAAGCTTCCGAGATCAGCCTTAACGCAATCCTCCCATCTACGCTTCGGCCTACCTTTCGGACGCCTACCAGTCGGATCAGCAAATACCAACCTTCTCGGAATCCGCTCGTCATCGAGCCCAACAACTTTACTCGCCCATTTGAGTCTCCGCGATGCAATCAGCTCAATTATATTCACAGGATACAAGTTCCGCAATTCCGCGTTGTGCAACCTTCTAAACTCCCCAGGGGCCTCATCTCTCTTCGGACCAAATATTTTACGCAATACCTTATTTTCGAAGACCTTAAGCCGTTGTTCATCCTTCAAAGTTAGCGGCCACGTTTCACATCCGTAAAGAACCGTTGGAAGAATAATAGTTTTATAAATTCTAACCTTTAAGTTTCTAGATAGTAGCCGCGAACTAAGTAACTTAGCAACTGAATAATAACACGCATTTCCCACCTTTAACCGGGACTTTATTTCTTCCTGGGTTTCATTCTTTCTAGTTATAATTGAACCTAAATACTTGAATTTCTCTACGTGTTCAAAAGTATGACCTGATACATCAATATCACCAAAATCGCCACCGTTTTTGCTACTAATCATATATTTCGTCTTATCGGTATTTAATTCGAGTCCTATTTCTTTACCGGTTTTTATTAACACACTTGTATTTAGTTGTATGGTTTCCGTGTCTTCACCTAGCAGTACCAGATCATCGGCATATCTCAAAACCGGAATTTTGTCACCCATATATAAGCCTTTCTCGGTTCACATCACTTTTTCTGTCATATTCTAAGGCTATATTAAACAAAACAGGTGAAAGGGAGTCACCCTGTTTCAAACCCGACCGCACCTCAAATCTCTCGGAGTAATTATGACAGATTCTAACTTTATGGAATGTTTCCGACAAACACATCTCTACTGGGTTTACTAACTTTCTAGGTATTCCCTGTTCAATCATGATGTTATATAGCTTCCGACGGAAGATGAGGAAGAAAGTATTAACAAATTAATATAATTCAGGAAAATGATAGGATTCTATCATAGAATATAATTATTTCAATCACGCAAATGACCCTGAGTGGTAGAGGCGGATAAGCAAATAAAAAAAAAAAAAAAAAAAAAAAAAAAAAAAATTGATTAAACTGGCTATATCGATGTAAAATTGACTGGGCTTTAATACAATGTAGGTTTTATTCTGATTAAAACAGTCTGACAAGGCTCTAATGCCGTTATTTTCTCTGCTTAAAATAATTATATCATCTTTTTAGCATTGATAAAAAATAGATAAATATATAAGTTCAACTAATTCGATATCCTACTGAAAGAGAAAAGACGAAAACTATTTATTTTTTTTTTAAATGAAATTTTCGAATTTTTGACCATAAAAACAGTAACGTAGATGTATTATATACCGTTGGAAAGCTAAAAAGTTCAGAAAAATATGTTAAACACAAAATTGTAAAATTTAAAGAAGAGTAAGGAAAAATCGTTTAAAACTAACTGATTGTCGTAGATAATAATATAGAATAGAACAGAAAATGAACTTTATTCTGAGACATAGTCCCTTAAAAATAACATTGATGATACAAATAAAGATAGCACTTTTGGCTAGAATACATTAAATAGATTGAACTATTTACAAACCTACTAATTTATACATATATATATATATATATATATATATATATATATATATATATATATATATATATATATATATATATATATATATATATATAATATACCAACATACTAATCGTAACGGATGTCATAATGCTATACTACAAGAAATTTCACGACTCACACGCTGGACATCCAAACATACTAGTACAAACATTACTGACACTGTCAGTCTGACAGACACACAACCACAAAACCCACCAAGGAGACTGAAACGCCCCTGGAGCAGAGATCTACTTCACTAATAGAGAACTTCCACGCTAGAAGTGCCTTCACTGGGAGGTTTCTTCACCCACGAATTCAGAAGAATCATGAAGGAGGTTTTACGTAATGATTATCAATGTTACAATATATGCCCAAAGGCATTTGTATATTACTTGTTGTTAAATAAATAAAATAATTATTTATATATGTAAAGTAGGATATAATATAAAGTTAGAATCGGTCATAATTACTCCGAGAGATTTGAGGTGCGATCCGGTTTAAAACTGGGTGACTCCCTTTCACCTGTGTTATTTAATATAGCTTTAGAATATGTCATAGAAAAGGTGATATGTACAGGGAAGGTTTAAATATGGGTGACAAAATTCCGGTTTTGGGGTATGCCGATGATCTGGTACTGCTAGGTGAAGACACGGAAACCATACAACTAAATACAAGTGTGTTAATAAAAACCGGTAAAGAAATAGGACTCGAATTAAATACCGATAAGACGAAATATGTGATAAGTAGCAGAAACGGTGTCGATCAGGGTGATATTGATGTATCAGGGCATACTTTTGAACACGTAGAGAAATTCAAGTATTTAGGTTCAATTATGAATAGAAAAAATGAAATCCAGGAAGAAATAAAGTCTCGGTTAAAGGTGGGAAATGCGTGTTATTATTCAGTTGCTAAGTTACGTAGTTCACGGCTTCTATCTAAAAACTTAAAGGTTAGAATTTATAAAACTATTATTCTTCCAACGGTTCTTTACGGATGTGAAACGTGGCCGCTTACTTTGAAGGATGAACAACGGCTTAAGGTTTTCGAAAATAAGGTATTGCGTAAAATATTCGGTCCGAAGAGAGATCAGGCCACTGGGGAGTTTAGAAGGTTGCACAACGCGGAATTGCGGAACTTGTATCCTGTGAATATAATTGAGCTGATTGTACCGCGGAGACTCAAATGGGCGAGTAGAGTTTTTTGGGCTCGACGACGAGCGGATTCCGAGAAAGTTGGTATTTGCTGATCCGACTGGTAGGAGTCCGAAAGGTAGGCCGAAGCGTAGATGGGAGGATTGCGTTAAGGCTGATCTCGGGGGCTTGGGCTTGAATGGTGAACATTGGACGAGTCTGTATAGGCGGAATTTGGTGGTATCGGCATCGAACCTTCGGGTGCGGTAAGCCTATTATTATTATTATTATTATTAGAGGGGGAAAAATCCTCCGAGAAATTTGAGGTGCGATCGGGTTTAAAACAGGGTGACTCCCTTTCACCTGTGTTATTTAATATAGCTTTAGAATATGTCATAGAAAAGGTGATATATACAGAGAAGGTTTAAATATGGGTGACAGGATTCCGATGTTAGGGTATGCCGATGATTTGGTACTGCTAGGTGAAGACACGGAAACCATACAACTAAATACAAGTGTGTCAATAAAAACCGGTAAAGAAATAGGACTCGAATTAAATACCGATAAGACGAAACATATGATTAGTAGCAGAAACGGTGGCGATACTGATGTATCAGGGCATACTTTAAGTTCAATGATAACAAGAAAAAATGAAATCCAGGAAGAAATAAAGTCCCGGTTAAAGGTGGGAAATGCGTGTTATTATTCAGTTGCTAAGTTACTTAGTTCATGGCTTCTATCTAAAAACTTAAAGGTTAGAATTTATAAAACTATTATTCTTCCGACGGTTGTTTATGGATGTCAAACTTGGCCGCTTACTTGAAGGACGAACAACGGCATAAGGTTTTCAAAATAAGGTACTGCGTAAAATATTTGGTCCGAAGAGAGATGAGGCCACTGTGGAGACTCAAATGGGCGAGTAAAGTAGTTAGGCTCGATGAGGAACGGATTCCTAGGAAGTTGGTTTTCGCTGATCTGACTGGTGGACGTCCGAAAGGTAGGCCTAAGCGTCGATGGGAGGATCGCGTTCAGGCTGATCTCAGGGGCTTGGGCTTGACCGATGAACATTGGACGAGTCTGTGTGGACAGAGTTTGGTGGTATCGGCATCGAACCTTCAAGTTCGGTAAGCCTATTACTATTTTTATAATTACAAATTAAAGTAGGATATAATAGATATAATATAGGATATAAAATAATGTAATAGATTATTCATCACCTAAAAACGGAGTGGTACTGGGCTGCCAGATCCCTTATGGCGGAAGTCGAAATGGGAAGGCATAATTAAAAAAAAAAAAAAAAAAAAAAAAAAACCTCTAAATGTATTTAAAAATTCTTAAATTTATTTTATCAACGGAGGTAAGTGAAAACGTGTGTTGTACGCACCAGACTTAAAAAAAATAAATGATTACTATGACTTCACTATGTCCCCAATGGCTGTGGTGGGACGTCCTTAATTTCAGTCTTGAAAATGCGTCATAAAATATTTTTAATTAACTTTAGATGAGGACGGGAACGATACAGAGTAAGCGAATTGATGAAAGAATTCATTTCGACGAGGCGGACTCCTTTAATTCGAGCGAAGTTAGGTGCTGCCTGAAGCGGATGAGAACGTCCCTACTGTTTTAAAGATAATTGTTTTGCGAGGGTGAGACCTGCCCGGCTCCTTTGATCCGTAACGACTTTCTGCGGGTGGGGTCACCTCTGCTCCAGCCACCTTTCCATCTCGACAAACTGCCCCACAGTGGAAAATATGGCTGATTTAGGTGGACGAAATTCTGAAACTTGTCTATTTATTTGACCTTTAGGGTCCCAAATTACGGAAAAAATATTTATAAAATTATAAAAACTCATTAATTTTTTGACAGAGTTGGTGAGCGCACAGTAGTCAAACATCAAATTTATTTGATAAAATCTAAAACTTCCCTTTATTTTACGTTTGAAGTCCCAGAATACGGGAAAAAATATACAAAAAATCAAATTATGACTCGGAGGTACTAAAACCTGCTAATAGATGTATTTTATATCATTTAGGAAATTATTGTAATTATAGATTGTAAAACATTTGATTCGGAGTGTTGTGTCTGAAAAAAATTATGTATCACCCAATACGCAAAAATTCTTTGCGATATCTAAATATTAGAAGGATTGATGAAACAAACCCTTGAGGTAACTTGGGGGTTATATAGTTTTTCGTTATTGAATAGGAGCATACATTTACAAATTGCTAAATTAACTCTACAGGTGAGATTTCAATGTATATTCAATAACGAGTTTGGATAGTCTTAAGTCTTACCTGTCTCAGCAATGTCCATTGTTAAATAAAAGCAAAAAGACTTTGCTCTAAATACACCTTGAACACAATAACTGACCATCGACCATCGAATCCCACTGCCGGTTATTAGGCACTTGTGCGAACAGGAATGATTCTCTCATTTACTATTCATTTGTAAACACGGTATGGCGGGAAATGTTAGAAATTAAGAGTTTTGGCTAGTTATAATAAAAAGGTGAAACATTGGAAAATTCAAACTTTTGACTTGACTTTTCCACCGCAAAAGCAATATGTTAGTCGTCGCATCCCGTAGGATTCTTAAAACAGATACGAGGATTTTATAATAAATATGTTTGATACACCCGAATTTCCACTATGTTACCTGAGTTACAACTCCCATCCATCAGAAAATAAACGTACTTGTTGGCCCGAAAATTCTTTTCCCTTACTTCCCACTGCGACAACCCAATCATTCGAAAAATAGGTGACTAAAAAAAAAAAAAAAAAAAAAAAAAAACAACTCTAAAACTTTACCCACACAAACGTACGAAATACATATTAATTCATTAATTGTGTAATATATGATCAGCTGATGCGCCAGATGGTAACAGTCGCACTTAACTTCGTCTCTGAGATTTTTGATTTTTCAAAAGGATTTTCATCGATTCCAGTCTCGAAAAAGCTGCCAGCTTTTTGGACATCAACAGCAGTAAGGTTTGGAGTATTATTTCGGTAAGCAGAGTAATTTTTTTACCGCAAACAGTGAATGCAGAGTCAATAGGCTTGACACAAAGGGTAGCCATATTTCCTCATATCAGCTGATTGCTGGTATTGGGAATATATACTTATTACTTGTTTCCCTTTAATATTCTTATATTACTATCTTTTTTTTTATATATGAAATGCGATATTTTCATCAAGTGATGTCTTCTAAAACGTCAAGTAAAAGATCAAGATCAGCCGGTTCAAATTCGTCTCCCACTAAACAAAGACCCCGTCGTGATAACAATAAGAAATTACCAACACAAGCGAACCCTTCAAGTAACACTTTGAAATCTGAACCCCAGCCTGGCCCATCATCACAGGAGATGACAGATGAATCTCCTTTTTTCACACCGAATCCATTTCAAATCCTCCATAGTGAAAAAGAAGACATGGAATCTGCCCCTACACCAAGGGAACCACCACCTCCCCCGATATTTGTCAAAAATATTAAAAATTTTCAACTTCTTTGTGCACAACTTAATAAATTAACCAACCCTGGTAGCTACTCATGTCTGAATAGAACAAATGACACTAAAATATCTCCGGATAGTGCTGAAACCTACAGGAAAGTAGTAAAATATCTGACAGACACCAAGGCCGAGTTCCATACTTATCAGCTACGCCAGGAGAGAGCACTGAGGGTTGTAATAAGAAACTTGCATCCCTCGACACCAACTGAAGTTATTAAAGAAGAACTGATGGAGATGGGATATAAGGTGCGCCAAGTCATCAACGTTTTGAAAGATAAAGTTCAACTTCCAATGTTTTTGGTTGATCTAGAACCATCGACAGGAGTCGAAAAAATCTACGATCTTAAACGACTGTACTACAGCTGTGTAAGAGTTGAGAAGCCCTATATGAAGAAGGATATAGTCCAATGCCATAATTGTCAGGCATATGGCCATACTAAATCTTATTGCCACCATATACCACGCTGTGTGAAATGCGGAGAAGAGCATAGGACAGGAGAATGCACTAAACCGAAGTCATCACCCGCAGTATGTGCTCATTGCCTCAAGGACCATCCAGCCAACTACAAGGGATGCCAAATATATAAAAATCTAAAGACCAGATTTCAAAAACCTCAAGAACCAGAAACAGCAAGAATAACAAGATCTAGAAGAGAACCATCTAAATTTCTAGATTCCAATGTCTCATTTGCCCACTTACTTGGAGGTGGGGACCAGAGTAATGAAGCCGAGGCCCTGCCGAAACAACGTTTACCTCAGCATAATCCACCTATTCCACAACAAGATATTCAACAAAATTTTCCTATTCTTCAAAAAACTCCTCAACATCAAATTTCTCATATCCCTTCTCCATCAAATGTCACAGACCTTACCAGTCTCATGACATCCTTCATCTCCGAAATCAAATCCCTCGTTATGCCTCTAATATCACTCCTTACGAACCTTGTATCAAATCTCATTCCTGCCTTACAAAAACCATAAATGACCTCACCTAATTCCTTATCCATTCTCCTTTGGAATGCGAATGGTGTTAGAAATCACACTGACGAACTGACAGCGTTGTTGCAAGACAAAACAATTGACGTTGCACTTATTACTGAAACTAGACTAACCACTAAACAGCTTTTCAAAATACCGCAGTACATAACATACCGTACAGACCACCCAGACGGCAAAGCTCATGCCGGTTCTGCTATCATTGTCCACCAATCCCTCTCTCATCATTTACTTCCACTTCCTACCTATGATTTCCTGCAAGCCACAGCAATAGTAATCAAGACTTTTTCCTATCCGGTAACTATTACATCAGCATATTGCCCTCCCAAACACTCCATTTCCAACACCGAATTTGCATCCTTCCTGGATTCCCTAGGAAATCATTTTATTCTGGGTGGAGATCTAAACGCCAAGCACCAGCAGTGGGGTTCTAGAACCACGAATTCTCGTGGAAGAAATTTGCTGACTGCTCTGAATTCCCGAAATTTTAACCTCCTACCTCCTGACTCCCCTACCTACTGGCCAACAGATCCTGACCGTAATCCGGATATCCTCGACTTCTTCATCCACAGCGGATTAGGTTCCCTGAACTATTCCGTAACTCGCCTTGATGAACTATCCTCTGACCATAGTCCACTGATCCTTAAAGTATCCCTAACTCCTATTCCGAAACCCATTCCACCTTCATTTATCCGAGGCCCTGTCAACTGGAACCTCTTCCGCCAAATCCTCACCGATAATATTGACCTCAGTGTGACCCTCAAAACACCGGATGACCTTGATGATTCCGTCTACTCCTTTACTACCGCCATTCAGCAAGCTGTCTGGACTGCCTCCTCTCCTAAGCACTCCAATAGAACTCCTCAGCAAAACCATTTACCTCAACACCTAGCTGACCTCATCCATGCAAAACGCCGAGCCAGATCATTATGGCAAAGAACCCGACACCCAACAGATCGCCGCTCCTATAACTTTTATTGTAGGCAATTAAAGCGGGAGTTGGCGACCTTCCGTTCCCAGTCCTTTAATTCCTACCTCTCCTCTCTATCAGCTCGAGATAATTCCCTGTGGAATGTCACGAAGAAGATTTTAAAATCCCATCAATTTTCCCATCCTCTCCGGCGTGGTGATGACTCCTGGGCTGCGTCAGATGAAGATAAAGCCGAGGAATTCGCCACACACCTCTCCAAAGTATTCACTCCTCACCCGGAATCCAACAGAAATCATACCACAACAGTTCAAGAATTCCTTTTCTCACCAATACCTCTTTCCCTACCTCCTAAAGCTATTAATCCATCTGAGGTGAAATATCTTCTTCAAAAACTGACCCTTCGTAAATCTCCTGGACACGATCTCCTTACCCCCCAGATCCTGCGACAACTTCCCCAGAAAGCCATTATTTTTCTTACATACATCTACAACTGCATCCTTCGCACCACCTATTTTCCTCTCTTATGGAAACATTCCACAATCATTCTATTTCTAAAACCAGGTAAACCTTCCAGTAACACTTCATCCTACAGACCTATTAGTCTACTCCCCATCCTCTCAAAAATCTTCGAAAAGCTCCTTCTAAAACGAATCCTGCCTATATTAGAATCTCACAACCTTCCTTCCCACCAGTTTGGTTTCCGTTCTCATCATTCCACTGTTCAACAAGGACTCCGAGTTGTAGACCATATTTCCTCAGCCCTCGAATGCAAAGAGTATTGTTCTGGTGCGTTTCTGGACATAGCGCAAGCTTTTGACCGGGTATGGCACGCTGGATTACTCTTCAAGCTTAAAACGCATTTACCCCAGTCTCTCTACCTCATTCTAAGATCCTATCTCTCAAACCGCTCCTTTCAAGTACGCTGTGGTGTAGAATTTTCCAACTTTTATCCCGTTGGGGCCGGTGTTCCTCAGGGCAGCGTCCTGGGACCCGTTCTCTACATCCTTTACACCTCTGATATTCCTAATCATCCTGACACCTTTCTAGCAACATTTGCCGACGACACCGCCATCCTATCATCCAGTTCCGATCCCGAAACAGCATCCTTAATCCTGCAAAGACACCTTTGTCTTATAGAAGACTGGTGTGGTGCTTGGCGCATAAAGGTGAACGAGGCCAAATGCAAACACGTAACCTTCACTCTTCGACGAAACTCCTGTCCGCCAGTTTACTTCAATTCCATTCCTATTCCTCCTTCAGATACAGTCCGCTATCTTGGCTTACTACTAGACAAAAGACTGACGTGGAACCCACATACAAGACTTAAAAGAAAAGAACTCAATCGACGATTCGGACAGTTATACAGACTATTAAACAGAAAATCTGAACTTACAGTTGAGAACAAATTATTAATTTATAAGACAATACTGAAGCCCATCTGGACCTACGGACTTGAACTGTGGGGGACAGCTAAACGTTCTAACATCAAACGCATTCAATCCTTTCAATCCAAAGTCCTCCGAATAATAGTAAATGCTCCTTATTATGTATCCAACTATACCTTGCACCACGACCTTAATGTTCCATTTATTTCAGACCTAATTCCATCCAAATTTTCCAAATTCCATCAGAACCTCATTCATCATCCTAATCCTTTAGCACGATCCCTATCCAGCTCCACTCATCCATACAACCCACCTAGAAGGTTGAAACGGCAGTGGCCCCGAGATATATTGTAAATACATATGCTGGAGTTCTGACACTGGTCAGATTCTCCTCTCAAGTGCGGTGTGATTGTGGCTATGGCGCCCTCACTTAGCTTCCGCTGGCTCTCACCAGTGATGCGGCTGAGAGGGTGGCGCTGGGATCCTTTGGACTCTGCTTGTCCTTCCACAAGTGGGGGGACAGGCCCCGTCCGGGGTTCCCGAGCTGATTGTACATAGGTATGAATGTGACATGTTTTGTTTATTTATTTGTTAACTTCATTTATTTGTATTTATTTTGTCTACTTAATTTTGTTATTGTATACGTTTACTTATTTTGATTTTATTTTATGTAATTTGACTTTCTTTTTGTTTATATTGTAAATATTGTATGAATGAGATCCTGTAGCACTATTATTATTGTCTGTTATGACAAATTGTAATATATACGAATAAAAAAAAAAAAAAAAAAAAAAAAAAATTGTGTAATATAGAAATTTATTGGTTAAGTATATCAGCATAACAACAACAGTCTGTTATTTTTCGTGTTGATTACACGCCTTTATTTATCTTTATGTTATAATTTGTATTGTTATCACTTTAAATCTTTTTTTTATTGATTAGGTTTTTAAATAGATTTTTCCTACTATTAAAAAATAACTTATTAAAAGGCTATTATTACCATTAACCCCACTTGTACATAATACTCAGTGTAACATGTCATTGGTGCAATACCATAACATGTGACAGACCACTTGTAAATTCTTCTGAAAATAAAAATATTATATTGGGTTGTGTCACATGAAATGTCCGTTTTCAAGGTAAAGGATTTTTATTAAAAATACAATATGAAAACAAGATAATTTTATTCGAAGTATTTACCTTCATTTTCTACACATTTTTCCCAACGCGGCACTAACTTTTTTTATCCCCGAACTAAAAAACTCCGAGCTTTGAAGTGAAACAAAATCTGAAAACGCACTTTTCAGTTGATCATCGTTTTCAAAAAGTTTTCCTTTGACGAATTCATGAACAGGTGGTAATCTGTTGGAGACAAGTCGGGAGAATATGGTGGGTGCGGAAGAACTTCGTAGCCCAGATCGTTCAGTTTTTGCACGGTATGTTTTGAAACATGGGGTCTTGCTGCCGCTCAATGAGATCGTGAGGTGCCCATGTATCGAGCTTTTTTAGTTTCCCAATGCACTTGAATTTAGTTGTGCTGAGAGTCCTTTAAATGTTTGGTAGGGGTTTCCTTCTACTGTATGTTTGAGGACATCGTTGTCTATTACGGACGGAGGTCTTCCTCGGGGCAAGTTTTTCAAGTCGGTTTCCCCAGCCGAAAACTTAGCAGATCAACGGCGAATGGTCCGTTCATTAACACTCCCTACCCCAAACGCCCTGCAAATATTTCTAGCGGTCTCGGGTGCTGAATGGCCGAGTTTAAACTCGTACAAAAATATTACTCGAAAATCGCGTGTTTCCATGTTCATATTTGGAGGTATACTAAAAAGTGGGTAATTTATTGGGAAGCTAATGTTTATAATACAAAGGTAGAGGATTAGTAAGTGTTTACTTTAAATATGTAAACATCCGGAAGAAAACAACAGAGACCTGCAAAATCCTTTATGTATTTTAGAAACTATAACAACGGACATTTCATGTGAAACAACCCAAGAATAAAAAAAAAGGAAAGAGTGGTACCTGGTTCAGACCAAATCAGCAACAAATGGAATATTAAAGTCATTATGGATGAGTTTCCTTTTCCACTTAAAAATCAATTTTAAAATTTTCTGTTCGGTTTACAATATTAATTAGGACATTCCAGTAATAATTAATATTTGTATACAAGTGGGGACTTGGTATAAATACACTGATTCCTTCTCCTGTAAATGATGAAAGGTCAGCCTAAAGTGGTAGGTAAGCCAAACAAAGTACTTAGAGGGAAGCCCTAAGTCGGTGTCGACTTACGTCTTAGCGGAAGGTGAAGTTATTCCTGGTCAAGTTTTGCGGTTGGTGGGCTTCGAACCCAACTTACGGGGCTCTTCGCATTGAGATTTGGTAAACTTAATTGTTCTCCACTCACCCGGCAAATGTTTGAAATTTAATACGGTATTATTTTGATAAATAGGTGTTGGTAGATTTTTATCGATCGTGGAAGGAGAAATGGATTAATATTACAAATAGTTCTGAGTGCGTTCATTTTTTGTTCATTTACCTGTCAAATTTTTATTGATTTTATTTATATATTTTGTTATTATATACATTTATTTATTTAATTTTTATGTAATTTTACTTTGCCTTCGTTTATTCTGTTAATATTGTAATTATATGATCTTATTATTATTGTACATTTTGAGACAAATTGTAATGTACCTGATTAAAAATTTAGTGCCCGCAACGTACGACTTTTACTTAACTCCGTTGTTAAATTCAATTAAAGAATTTTCAGGCACCGATGGAGGAAATCTATATAGAAAGGTGAAAGCAAAAAGGTTAAATAATTAATTTTTTTAATATTTTTTTATTTATTTATCGAAATATATTACAAATTGTTTCTATATGAACATTAGTAATAGTGATATAAGATCCCATTCATACAATATATATAGTATACAATGATAAAATCAAATAAAATAAAATATAATATATTTGCAAAATAGAAAAACAAACATCAACCTATAATTGAATAAAGAAATAATGAATGTAAATCTGCCATATAGATTTAGGTTAATTTATTTTCTGGACGTTTAAGATATATGAAAATAAATTAACCTAAATCTATATGGCAGAGGAACCTAACCTTTTATAGTTTTCTAAAGAAATTACTTACCTATAGTTTAAAAAAAAAAAACACGAATCTCGTAAATAAAACATCTATATACATTTTACATTCACTTACCTATATATGAAATATATAGTAAGGGAAAGTATGAATTATGTATGAAATATATAATAAGAGAAAGTATTGCTATCTTGAAAATTTTCGAATTCCAGTTTTCAACGGAAATACACGTTTTAGGATCTCCTGAGTCCAAACGAACAAGTCCCGCAAATGGCCTGTTTGTGTGTGTCCGTGTGTGGTAACTCCCGCGCCTCAACGAAAAAACCTATGAAACTGAAATTTCATATTTAAGACAACTATACGCCCGAGATGTTACAAACACTTTTTCATCAAAATCAACTAACCAGAAGAGCCAATTTATACTATTCATTTTGCACCTATTTAAGATTTTCTCAAAAACGACTCTAACTATTTTGATTAAACTCGCTATATTGATGTAATATTTAATGGGATTTTAATGAGCTTTAATATCATGTAGGTTTCATTCTGATTGAAATAGTCTAATGGAGGCTTTCAATGCAGATATTTTAAATTTTCTTCCTCTAAACTACCTTTAATTTTGTAGATTCTATAAAAATAACCATATCATCTTATTACTATTGATGAAAAACAGTTAAATATATAAGTTGAAAGAATTCGATATCCAACTATAGGAGAAAACTGAAATAATATTTTTTGAATGCAATTGTTTCACCGCTCGGCTACTGGATGGCGCTGTCATCGCTGGACTGTCCAAGTAGTAGATAAATAACGGCTAAATGAAATTATATGAAAGTTGAGCGAATTAAATAAACAAATAATGGAGAGAAACATATTTTTGTATACAAAATTTTGTGTTTTTGAACTCAAGAATAGTAATATAGATGTACAGTATACCGTTAGATAGCTTAAGATATTCGAAAAAATATTATCTGATACACGAATTTAATGAATTTAAAGGGTAGTGGAGAGTGACGAAAAGCCGATAAAACTGTTTGTTGTAGATAAAAATATAATAGATTATTTAATAAAACACATGTTTCTATTTAAATTCAATTTAATTAATTATTTAACGTTTATTTTTATCTCTGCATGTATTTAAAAATTCATAAATTGATTTTAACAACAGATGTAAGTGAAAGTCGTGTATGATTTTTTTGTGACAAATCAATATTTTTTTTTATTTTAACTTGGACAAAAATGAATAATTTGAAGAACTCACTGAAAACAGTTTAAAGAATTGATTTGAAATACTTGTGAATAATAAATAGAGGTATGTTATGTAGACCAGGGTAATTAATTAAATATATATAATTTCAATTTTAATAATATTCAATAGTAATTGACAGCTGTAATCCAGCAAACAACAAAATGAATAATTTTTTTTTTATAGGTGGAATAATCAGAAATCAGTCATTTTTTGAATTTATTTGCCACGTTTCGGCTCAAGCTTGTGAGCTATCATCAGTGCTACAAACATCAGAACAAAAGAGGATACATATCAATATGACAATGAAAATTTTTTGAATGTAGTGACAATGATAACATTTGAAATAAAACAGAAAATTTACCAACATACTTAAATATTATAGATACAAATAATGATAATATGATACACAATCTGATGATGATAAGCATAAAAATAAAACTTTAGACTTTAATATAGAAGTAAAAAAAAATATAAAAAAAAAAAAAATAATTTTATATTTATTATTATATATCATATCATTTATACATACTATAATTCTATATTATAATTATCATGTCAAAAAATTGTGAAACCATAAATGTAGTACGAGTATTGGTTTTCATTGTAAATTCCTGTAAGATTTTTTAAAAAAAATACAGCTTAGTATTTATATTTAAAAATAGGTTTTTACACAATTATACAATGTTAAACATCAATTTATCGTTGTACAAAAAGGCTCATATTTTTTATAATGATAATTTTGAAACCGTATCATCAACAGATTGTGGTATATCAATAATAATAAATAATAATTTGTATCTATAAATATTTAAGTTATGTTTGGTAAATTTTACTGTTATTGTTATTTCAGATGTTTACATTAGTCCACTACATATGCAATTAAAGTTAATTTTTTTATCATTATCATATTATAATATAAAAAATTGGGTTTTTTTTTTTTTACCATCTTTATGTTCTTGGATGTTTGTAGCCCTGATGATGGCTCACAAGCTTGAGCCGAAACGTTGGCAAAATTAAAAATTTTCAAAAAATGATTGATTCCTGATTATTCCACCTATAATAGTTTCTACAGTCGACTATACACCCTAAATTATAACAAGGAAGAATTTGTTGCTAACTGTTTTCATCATAAAAGCCTGTTTGGGATTTTCTTTCACACCTCATTGATTTTAATTGATCGAAGGAAATATAAAACACAAATATAAAACACCATCAAGTCCTTTTAAATCCAAGAAGTTCTCGAACCGCAAAACGTAGGCCTCGAACGTTTCCTCATAGTCATCAAAAGGTTGAAAATTAAGCCCGTGAACTTGGTGTTTGGACTGTTCTGTAGCCGCAGTTTCTCGGACTTGAATCCGTTGAAGAGCTGCCACCAACGACTCGATAAGTTGTTCGGACATCGCGAGTTCAGAAGTGTAAGTCAACCATCTTCGTCGCCAATGTCAGGTCATTAATATTTAAGAATCAAAGACCTTACTGTTTGGTTTGAACATTTTAATAACAATGAATAACCTCAATACTCATTCTAATAATGTTTATAACATATGCTCCGATAATCGATATTGTCACACATGCTTAGAGATATAACAACAATCACCTGAGCTTTCTTAGCATTTAGCCTTGAAGAGCAAAATATTATAGA
This sequence comes from Piezodorus guildinii, assembly GCA_023052935.1. Lineage (NCBI taxonomy): Eukaryota > Metazoa > Arthropoda > Insecta > Hemiptera > Pentatomidae > Piezodorus > Piezodorus guildinii. The sequence goes on along the minus strand of CM041295.1, from coordinate 29,674,758 downwards.
CTCTTACCCCCTCTCCTCAAAGAAGAAGGTTTTTGTATCCTCGAAGCCTGTGTTTAACGTCAATTATCACGAGTAATTCGTGAAACTAGAGATAACAGGCCTATAAAATCTAGGTAAGGGTAAGTTTGGAGATCGGGAGGGGGAAATTTGGAGGAAGGGGGAGGTTTAGAGGAAGGGGGGGGGTTTGGAGGAGTTGGTGATTAGGCTGCCCGCTACAATTTGATAAGCGGCTCTACTTGTCAACTGAGGATAATTACACCAAGGCGGTTCCCTAGCAAAGCCGCTCCACTCACACCGTAAAATTTAATCTAATCCTTCCATCATAAGCGGAACTTCGGCATGGCAGGTATCCATGACTCTAAAAGGAATAAAATAAAAACTTCCAATACCTTGTTATTGAATGCATGAAAAATAATTTTTATTCTGGGAAATCAAGTCCCCTAATATTAAGATAAAAGTACAATTTTGAGATTTCTCTTCTTTCTATTCAAAGTTTATGTTTATAACATTATATAAAAAAAAAACCTGTACCACTACAACCCATAAAGAGTCTTGGGCTCAGTGCATTTAGAGCTTCGTACTGTTTCTAGGCCAAAGATCGTGCAATGAGGTGATTAAGCCTTGATACTGCTCAGCCGCCAGGTTTTTCCCCCCAACCTTATTGGGTACCCACTTTATAGAGCCTGGGTCTGCCCTAAGAGGGTCTCCATAGCCGGGATTCGAACCCAGGACCCGGAGAACAGTATACTACAGCTCTATCCACTAGACCAGACCACTCCCTAATATTATATACATCATTGATATCAAATAATTAATATATAGTTACTGTTTAGTTCATTTAAATACGTTATGAGAACAAATTGTTTCATAACATCATTAAATTTACTAATTAATAACAAACAACAACTAATGAACTATTAAACTTAACCTTTAACCTTTGAAAACATAGTCAAAACATGTTTTTAATAAATACCTTATATAAACCAAACATCTCTGTCTTTTAGCATTCAACAAAGTTACTTAACAGTACAATTTATTTACCTAACTTATTACGATTAAAAAAAAAAAAAAAAAAAAGTTAACTAATTACCTGATACTAATAGTAACTAATGCTTAGATTAAGATTTTTATTTTTCAATATTTTACAAAAGCCACATGGCTCATACTTTATACATGTGGTAATTGCACCAATTACATGTTACTTTTACGTGATATTTACAGTAGGGGTAATGCTTATTGTGGACTATGTTACTTTTAGAACGGTAGGAAAAATCTGAATATAAAAACCTGCACAAAAAAAAAAAAAAAAAAAAAAAAAAAAAAAAAAAAAAAAAAAAAAAGGATTTAAGTAAAAAAAAAAAATTAAATAAAAAAAAAACAATTAAAATAAGAACAAAAGAAATAATTGTCAAAAACTAAAAACTAAGTGGAAACAAAACTCTACAAAATGACAATATTTTGGTTGTATCCTAACATATCAAACTAACATTTTCTTTTTTATATTTAAAATTGATGCAGTAATTGTCTTTTGTACGTTTATGTATGTAACGGTTTAGTGTGTTCTTGGATAGTAACTACAATTATTACCGGAATAGGTCACATGCTACCTGAATAGAGACAAAAAATAAGAGTAGACAGTTAAGGCAGCGCTACACGGTGATAAATAAGGTATGTGTAGGTGAGGTGAAAGCATTGTGAGAGTTCATGAAAGTAGCAGGTGAGGGGAAGCCCTATTTAAAAAAAAAAAAAAAAAATGGATAATAACGTCAAATATTACTATTAGAAAAATCCTATAATATCATTAAATATTATTTTAAAAAAAAGAAGAAAAAAACCTGAATGATAAATTTATATCAAAACAAACAAGTGTAATATACACATCATGAAAACTTTTTTTTTTTAATGTTGAAACTAGATTTTAAGAAATTAAATATTATTTATAATAAAAGGTAAAAAAATAAAAAAAATGATGAATTAATATAGAAAATTCTGTAATTGAATATTTATCATAATATGTTGGAAGTATGTGATATTCATTTTGAGCTACGAATCACGAATTTCACCTCACCTACACATACCCTAATTCTCTCCGTGTTGCGCTGCTTGAAGATGCAAAAAAAATCTACCTTTCCTTGGTTTCGCAAGGAACCTTCTAAACAATATCCAGTAGGGTGTGGAAGATAAAGGTGCTTTAATATGCTCCTGTACTTTCAAACCAATTAAGTGGTTATTGGAAATCCAGTTTCCATGGACCTATGGCGAAGCTTAGGAAGAATAATATATATATATATGTGAAGAAATAATTAATTATTGCCCTAAGACTGTCTCCATATTCAAGGGTTGCCCCTCCCTCCCCCCCCCCCCCCACTGAATTAACAGAATAAATAATATTCTACTACAGCCGGGATTCGAACCCAGGACCCGGAGAACAGTAGACTAGTGCTCTATCCACTACACTGCTAGACCTTACTTTTTTTTTTTTTGCATTTGTCGTAATTAATATTTCATTTCTTGAAATGGAGTTTCTTTATTTTAAAAAAACATGTTTACTTGGTGTGTACATTACATTTGTTTGTTTTGATATAACTTCATCATTTATTTTTTTTAATTTAAAAAATAATATTTAATAATATTGCAGGATTTAAAAAAAATTAATATTTGATGTCCGAATTTATATTTTAAAAAATATGCCTTCCCCTGTCCGCTACTTTCATGAACTATCACAAAACCTCACTCTCACGATATTTTAATTACCCGATTTCTAACCGTGTAGATTCTTAAGAAGATATCCTCTCTTAATAATTGGATAATTATGTTTTCATATATTATACAGATAATTTTAACTGGAAGTGTTTTTTTTCAAAACCAAAGAAAATTTCATATAATCTTATTTCAGTTATCATACGGGAAAATACGGCTTTTCTCCTCAACTACCTGGTTAATTAACATAGAAATGTTAATTGTTTCTCATATCAAGGAAAACCTCTTATGAATTTACATTTTAAGAGAGTCCCTGATGGAGGGGTTTTACAAGTAAACAAAGAAACGTTTATCTCAAAAACGGCTAAAGCCATTTAACTGAGATTTTTCATATTACTTATAGCGTATTATATCTGCTGAATAAATGTTTTTTTTTTTTAAATTTAGAATGAAAAATCTGGTGCGGAAAACACACGACTTTCACTTACTTCGACTGTTATAATCAATTTAAAAACTATTAAATATACTTCAATTTAATCATGCTTCAAGTCGATTTTAATAACACGGGGTTTCATTTTTGTTGGAAACATATGATATAGATTAAATATATAACTAAATTAAATTGTTAATCAGTAATAAGTTTATTCCCTATTCGTCAATTTACATTATCTTTTAATATGAGCTTTGTGTATCAGATAATATTTTTTCTAAAATCCTTCTCTTTCCCACGGTATATTATATGCCTATATAATTGTCCTTATTATAAAAAAAACAACAAAAATTACATTAATAAAATATTTTTTATAGCTCTTTTATCCTTTAGTTGGTCAAATTCGTTTAACTTGTATATCTAGCCGTCCTTCATCAATGTCGTTAAGATGATATGATTAATCTTTTGGAATGTACAAAATTAAAGGTAGTTTAGAAGAAGAAAATTTAAGATATCGAAATTTAACCCCTGTCAGACTATTTCAATCAGACTGAAACCTACATGATATTAAAGTCCATTAAATTTTACTTCGATATAGCGAGTTTACTCAAAATAGTTAGATCCGTTTTTGAGAAAATCGTAAAAAGATTCAAAATACATTGTATAAAGTGGCTCTTCTGGTTTTGCTGTTTTTGGTGAAAACGTTTTTGTAACATCTCGGGCGTATAGTTGTCTTAAATATGAAATTTTAGTGTTATAAGACCATTCGTTTACGCGCGGGACTTACTACAAACACATGGACTCGCGGACACACAGACCTTTTTGCTGGACTTGGTTATTTCGACTCAGGGGTTCCTAAAACGTTTATTTCCGTTGTAAACTGGAATCCGTAAATTTTCACGATCGCAATACTTTCCCTTACAATATATTTCATATATAGGTAAATGAAAAAAGAAAAATAATAAAATTCTAGAATTCAATGCCAAAATATTCCAGTAAAATGAAAAATAATCCTTTTTAGGATATCCAATATTACGTATTGCAAATCATCTTCATAACTTTATTTAAGGTACATCCAACTAAAAGTAGCCATCTGTTATTCAAATAATGGACCGCTATTGAAATGAATTGACAAAGATAATCCAAGACAGTATATGCTAGATGTAGGCTCTATGAACCGACAGCGAGTTGGAAAACATTGTTCTCTGTGAATTTCTGGAATTTAGAAATACAATGTAGGTGTATACGTACTTCTTAACTAACTGCGGTAGTAACCTGCGATTTAATTTGTCTGTGAAATTAGTGAGTTTACTCAAAAAAATTTAATTAAGTTAAGTTAATGAAATTTTCGAATGACCACCAGTTGGGAAACACTGTGCTAGACATCGCCGCTCCCTGACATCTTGTATTTTTTTTTTTAATTTAATTCCTAAAGTTTAATTTTTAAGTAATTCTTGTTACAAAATATTTCAATGGCTAAAATATTATTAAATATTTACAAATAGCTTCAGTAATCAGTGAATAAATGTGTGTGTGGGAGAGGGCGGAATATAGCGATTCCATGCTTCACAAATTTCACATTCACATTTAAATCACTTGCAATGACTAGAAAAGCAGTGGGTGTTCGCTGTTCAACCCAGAAATAGATTCTGAATATTAATCACGATAGACAATAATACCTTTTTTTTTTTGTTCCTTCTCAATTAGTGATTCAAAATCTACATGCGTTTTTACTTTTTAGGTTTAGTATAAAATTAAACCAGTTGCGGGAAGTTTATAAAATACTATAAAAAAATATATATATATATATATATATATATTGGGTTGTGTCTGATAAAATGTCCGTTCTAAAGGTAAAGGATTTTTATTAAAAATACGATATGAAAACAAGATAATTTTATTCGAAGTTTTTACCTACTTTTTCTACACATTTTTCCCAACGCGACACCAAATTTTTTATCCCCGAACTGAAAAAACTCTGAGCTTTGAAGTGAAACAAAATCTGAAAACGCACTTTTCACTTGATCACAAAAGTTTTCCTTTGACGAATTCCTGAACAGGTGGTAATCTGTTGGAGACAAGTCGGGAGAATATGGTGGGTGCGGAAGAACCTCGTAGCCCAGTTCTTTCAATTTTTGCACGGTATGTTTTAAAACATGGGGTTGTATTTAGTTGTGCTGAGAGTCCATTAACTGTTTGGTAGGGGTTTCCTTCTACTGTATGTTTGAGGATATCGTTGTCTGTTACGGACGGAGGTCTTCCTCGGGGCAAGTTGGTATCCCCAGCTGAAAACTTAGCAAACCAACGGCGAATGGTCCGTTCCTTAACACTTAACAATGGGCGAGTTTAAACTCGTACAAATATATTACTCGAAAATCGCGTGTTTCCATGTTCATATTTGGAGATACTAAAAGTGGTAATTGATTGGAAACTAATGTTATAATACAAAGGTAGAGGATTAGTAACTGTTACTTAAATATGTAAACATTCGGAAGAAACAGCAGAGACCTGCAATCTTATGTATTTCGTTTGCCCCCTTAATAAGCTGGAAATTCGTTGTATTGTATAAGGTAGAAAAAAAGCTCGTAAGGGCAAGGCCTTTTTAGATATTTAAATGCAGCTCTGTCTTATAGAATATTATTTGGAAAGCCTATTTACAGAAGATCTTTTTCAATTTCAGGTATTCAATTATTTTTAATTTTCATAAGATTATTATACGTCAATACGGATATACGTAATTATGTGGTATGTAATGTTTATAAAAAAATATTAACTATTAATTCATTATACTTTTACCATTTTATATATCTTTCATTCACAGTCAATTTAAACAATGAATTTTCGGTCCGTCTGTTTTGAATTTAGATGAAAGCGGGATAGTTCCCCGGACTTCCGCGACGTTGTAATCTGACGAGAGGCAACAAAAAGGCCGACGGAGAGGAAAGAACAGTCCTAAAGAGTAGGCTGCTAATCTCACCCTCTCACTAAAGCCCTCAGAAGGGAATGCAGCATAAATAGCCCTTATCCCGAAATAGATTGGATAGTGGAGTCCTAAGATGGCAGGGCAGTGGATAAGGAGAAGAGATGGGAAGATTGGACGGGTATCTTGTATGTGTTCCTATCGTCCCTCCCAGGCACCTGTTGATAGCGGGATTTTCTTGGCCCGAGCTTCTCTAATCCATTCGCCCTTCCCCTTTCCTAGGGAACATTTTTATAGGACGCTCCGCAGTGGATGCAAATGGCGCACTTGGACGAGGTTGGATCTTATGTATTCAGGCGATGTGGAGTAGTCCTACATCCACTATCTTCTTTTGCCACTTCAAGTGCCTAGGAGAAGCGCCTACCATGTTCGCTGCCATCATCTGATATTACCTTTGAATGAAATATAAAGGGTGTACCAGCTTTAATTGTCTTAACTGGAAACTTGAATTAATTATTTAAAAATCTACTCTACTTTTACCTACTTCCTTGCTTTTAAAATCTTAAAGAACTTTTAAAATAAGGTGAGAGTTGTTATAACGTTAAAGAATTATTCTTTAACAGCATAACAACTGTTTTTTTTTTTGTTTTTTTTTTTTTTTGTTTTTTTTTTTGTATGATTTACAATATTTCTTATAAAACAATTTTTGGTAGTTTTTATATTTGAAATAATTGGTTACTAAGGTTGGTAATATATTGTTCAATAAGCAGTACTCCCGATTCTGAATGCATGGTTTTAATTTTATTGCATTATAAATTTATTTTAGCAATTGTATTAGTAATGTATAGATAGTTTCCACTGATTCTTTAGTAAAATCCTCAACGCTCCTTACTTTGTCACGAATAAAATTATCTATAAAGACCTTAATGTTCCCTATGTTACTGATTTGGCCCGGACCAGATATCAACCCTTTCTTGACAATCAATTTCGTTAAAAATGTCCTTCAGTAGCTTTTGGAAATCAACGTCTCAATTAGAGATGGACAAATAATAACAACAAAAATACGAGTACTGTACTCAATGGTGTAAAATAATCGATTTTAAAATAGATAATATAAAAAAAGAAAACATGGTCTAAATAAATTTTTAATATTCTTTAAAACGGACAGAGAAAAATTAAAAGTATACTGTGTACTTCTACTGGTTGATTATTAAGTCTCAATTACATTTAGTTTCATGTGTTATTATTTAATCTGAAAATAATCCAACCATTAAAATTATCTATAACGATATTTTTGTTTATCAGCTTTTCATCCCTCTCCATTACTTCATACAACTTTGTGTCTCACATAACACTGATATCGTGATTATTTTTTTATATTATTTAAACTGCAATTAAAAGGGTTATTGTATAAATTAATCATCCAATAAGTTTCGTAATTTGTTTATCAATAATCTTTTTCTCCACGAAAATATAAATATAAACCAACAAATTACTAAATGTGTTATTAGTACATTAACTAAGCTAATGAATTTTGCTATGAAATATTATACTTCGGATAATTACATCTTTTTTAATTAATGAAGTCATTTTAGGGGAGCTCCTATCCACTAATGACCTTAGTAAAGTTCGGTTTATCCCATTCTGCGTTATCGTCTTCCGTTCATAAAACAATATTTTATAAATTTATTTTTAACTTTGTTATTATTTTTGAAAATTGATTTGTCAGGATATCACACCCATTTTCAGGATCCTACACGTTAAAAAGAACATCTCTAAATTCTATTAAAAAAAAACCATTATTGTGACAGGTAAAACCTCCAAAAACATTAAGAGCAGAATCAAACAACACAATAGTAATTGTAATAATTGTAAAATTATTAATAATACAGCATTGTCACACCACAACTAACAACTAATTCACACATTTGACTTCAAAAGAACAAAATTTTAAAAATTTATTTTATAAAAATGGTGAAAAAACTGTAAATTTCAAAACAGAACTATTCAGATGTTATTCAAAAATAAAATATATTAGAAGTTGATCATATTATTTAAACACAAAATAACAGAATCACACATGTTTTAAATAGGTCAAACCTTAATCCAGTTGACATTTTTTTTTTTTTTTTTCCTGTAAATGAATTTAAAAACTAGTTAATTTTAGAATATGGGTCAATCCATTCTAAATCATCCAAACCTTAACGCTCAATTTTTTTTTTCATGATTTTTTTTTTACCAGTTATTCTCTATTCATTCCTGATTAAAAAACCGTATAAAACATTTTTCTGGCAAATACTGTTAGTGTTGCAGGCAATTTAATTAGCGGCTGAAAACATGTGTTGGAAAGATCTTTATAATTCTTTTTATTTTGTAGATATCAAATCAAAACAAAAATTGGCAGTAAGATAAGGGTATGCTTTATATTTTTTGTCCTTATAACCCATTACATAAAAAGTGAAGAAAGTTGTTAAAAAAACTTTTATGTAATGAGTCGTAGGGACAAAAATATATAAAGAATATCCTCATGTTACTGCCAATTTTCGTTTTGATTTGATATTTACAAAATTACAAGAATTATAAAGATTTTCCCAACACATGTCTCCAGCCGCGAAGCTAACTTAAAATGGCTGCAACACAAAAAGCATTAGCCATTTTGTTTGTTTCTAACTTGGTTACTATTTTTGAAAATTGATTCGTCTCGTGTGTTTCGTGCATTAACTTTTACTGTATTGAATGGATTTTCATAAGTAATTTTAAAACATTATTGACCTGTTAAATGTATATTAAGCGAAATCCAGTGAGCGCGATACACGCTTTTCACTATCATCGATTTTTAAAATTAGTCTAAAAATTATTAAACGAACCTGTTAAAAAAAAAAAAAAAATTACATTGAGTTCTGATGGAAATATTTCTTTTCGCTTTTCGTCGTTATCTATTGCCTCATACAGATTTTTTAGGCATGTTTTGTTTCCTAAAATGTTAAGCTTTCTAACGTTATGATATAACAATAATATTTAAATATTGGGATTAAAGCCCTGTCAATGTAACGTATATATATATATATATATATTTAGAGTGATTTATATTTTTTTTTGGAAAAAATTATTGATTTTAAATATTCTAGATATATTACTCTAGAGAAAGAAATAGTTGTGATTTTTTTTTCTCTTATAAGAAATATGGATTCAAAATTTATAATACGTCTTAAAAAAAAAAATATATATATATATATATATATATATATATATAATTATATATATATATATATGGCTTCTTTGTTGTGACGCTCTCCTTCAAACCCCCTAAAGTATGCCTATAATTTAGGCCGAAACGTCGGCACTAGTAAATTAAGTTTATACTTAATTATGTGTTCTTTCGACTGTACCCTGAATTGACTTCTCCCATTTATGGTTATTTTTTTTTTTTATTCGTATGTATTACAGTTTGTCACAATGGACAATAATAATATTGCTAAAGGATCCCATTCATACAATATAAACAAAAGAAATGTCAAATTACATAAAATGAAACCAAACTAAATAAACGTATACAATAACGAAATTGGTAGCTAAAATAAATGAAGTCAACAAATAAATAAACAAAAAACAAAACTTTCACATTCATACGTATGTACAATATTTACAATCAGCTAGGAAACCCCAGACGGGGCTTGTCCCCCCACTTGTGGAAGGACTAGCAGAGTCTAAAGGATCCCAGCGCCTCCCTCTCAGCCGTTATGGTTAATAATTAAAAATAATGATTATGGGTCAATCCATTTGAATTTGTTCAATTTTGATTAATTTTGCCGCTCAACATCTTTGATATTCATGATTTATGTACCAGTTATTTTCTATTCCTTCCTGATTAAAAATCTGTCGGTAAAATATTTTTCTAGCTAATGCTTTTAGTGTTGCAGCCTTTTTAAGTCGCGGCTAAAAACATGTGTCGCGAAAATCTTTATAATTCTTGTTATATATATTATAATTCTTGTTATATGTATTATTTTCTAGATATCAAATCAAAAAAAAAATTGGCAGAAAGATAAGGGCCTGCTTTAATTTTTTTTTCCATATAACCCATTACATGAGAAGTAAAGAAAGTTGTTAACAAAACCTTTTATGAAATGAGTTGTAGGGACGAAAAATCCTGAAAATGGGTGTGATATCCTGAAACGTCGTCTTGAAAAGATTTTAATAATAATAATAAAAACTTTATTCTGGGACTATGTCCCTTAAGAATAACAGAAATGAACAGTAGATATTCATATATGTCAGGTCAAGAAAACAATAAAATTAATTTTTATTTACAAATCAGCAAAAAGGAAAAATTAAACACTACCTAGACTTATATACATTCATGTACAAAAAGTATGGATAATAAACACACAAGATTAGAAAAAAAAAAAAAAAAAAAGAAAGAAAGAAAGAAGAGAAATCTCCTAAAGGCTGCTGATAGGGTTGAGGGATTTTAATAAAAAAAATTTTGGAAAAAAATATAAGAATATCAGCCCTATATTTTCTACCTCAGGGTATAAATTAATTTATAATGACATTGAGTATGGCGTTACAGGAAGGGAAGAAAGTTAAGATGGGCGGGGTACGTTGGTGGGGGCAATCCATCAGGACCGAAAAGGAGATGGATGGGAGAGAATAGACAATGACAGTGCAAAGCTATTTGGAAAGCAAGTGTCTTAGATAGACCGTCCTCAGGCAATCTGGTTGAGGTGACAAAACTGAATAAACTCTATCTTGCATACAATAAGATCTTCAGAGAAAAACTTAAAAAAATGCCGCATCATATATTTTTTAAACTGTTTTATTTGAATTAACTCTTATATTATCTCTGAAATGGTTAAGTAGTAAAGTACAATACAATACCATTCCCTATTCTATTCACAACCTATGCGCTATCTACATTAATGACCTTCCTCTCATTATCCATCACCCTAAATACCTGACGATATCCAAATATACCTTTCCTACCCACCTTTCGACCTATTTCCAGCTACAAAAAGACCACATGAGAACCTAAATCAAACAAGTCACTGGGATTTAGTCCAGTTAAAACTTTTTTTTTAATTTTTTTATTTATAGTAATTTACAACTGTATTAAAGAACACAATAAGTAAATATAAGGAAAGTCATGAAAATGTCTTGAGAAATTGGTAGCACTTCACTAGCTATTTTAACTCAGTAGGTCCCGAGGCTACCTTCTTTTCAGTCACCTTGGAGGGTTATCAGGGATATCTAAGGAAGATAAATTACGGACAAGTGGATTTGTATGGGCAGGGAGTTTAGAATGAAAATTTATCACGGGCTATGTCTGCAACAAATGGGATGTTAAGGTCATTATGAATGAGTTGATTTGTAAGAAAATAAGGAGCATTCAGGATCTTGAAAAGGATTTTGGATTGTAAGGACTGGATGCGGGAGGAATTAGATGGTTTCGTGGAGCCCCAAAGCTCTATTCCATACGTCCAAATAGGTCTGATAGTAGTGATGTAAATGAGTCTTTTGTAATATACTGGAAGTTTTGAACGTTTGTCTGGTAAGTGATGTAGTAATCGATATCTTCGAGCAGTCTCTTGTCGTTTCAGTCTAGTGTGAGGGTTCCAAGCAAGGCGTTTGTCAAAGTGTACAAAACTAAATGTTTAAAAAAAAAAAAAAAAAAAAAAAAAAAAAAAAAAATACTTTTGTCATACTTTTGAACACGTAGAGAAATTCAAGTATTTAGGTTCAATGATAACAAGAAAAAATGAAATCCTGGAAGAAATAAAGTCCCGGTTAAAGGTGGGAAATGCGTGTTATTATTCAGTTATAAATTACTTAGCTCGCGGCTTCTGTCTAAAAACTTAAAGGTTAGAATTTATAAAACTATTATTCTTCCAACGGTTCTTTACGGATGCGAAACGTGGCCGCTTACTTTGAAGGATGAACAACGGCTTAAGGTTTTCGAGAATAAGGTAATGCGTAAAATATTTGGTCCGAAGAGAGATGAGGCCACTGGGGAGTTTAGAAGGTTGCACAACGCGGAATTGCTGAGTTTGTACCCTGTGAATATAATTGAGTTGATAGCATCGCGGAGACTCAAATGGGCGCGTAAAGTTGTTGGACTTAGTGAGGAACGGATTCCGAGAAAGTTGGTATTCGCTGAACCGACTGGTAGGCGTCCGAATGGTAGGCCGAAGCGTCGATGGGAGGATTGCATTAAGGCTGATCTCGGGGGCTTGGGCTTGACCGGCGAACATTGGACGAGTCTGTGCAGGCGAAGTTTGGTGGTATCGGCATCGAACCTTCGGGTTCGGTAAGCCTATTATTATTATAAAGAAAAAGAAAATAAGAAAGCTGCTTTAGTACTGCATTTAAAAAACAAAAAGCATGAGTATGACTTTGAAAATACAATAATAATCCTTAAAGAAAGAAATAATTTTAAAATATATAGTTCTATTAAAAATTTATACATCGGAGGATATTGAGTATAGTATAAACTTCAAAACAGACTCTATTAACTAGAAAATTCATAACGCAAAAATTTTTAAAAAAATCAATAAGCAGTGGAATTAAAGTAAATTGAATTTCTTATTAGCCTTATTTTAAATAACTTGATATAATGGAATCATTTTTTTGACTTTTGAGGTTAAGTGATATTATTTTTTAAATAAAATTTATTTATTTTATAATGATTTAAAGCAATTGTGCAATTAATTTATAGAAGGAGGAGGAAACAAAAATGATGGAACAATGTATATAATAATAATAATTTAATTGATATTTGATATATTTTTTTTTAATTATTACATTCAGAGAAAGAAAATTAATGTTTTTTAGATCAAATGTTGTTAAAAGTGAAAAGAATATATTACTTAATCAACTATATATTGACAAGCTGACAACGCTTGTATATTTTTTATATTTTACAGGACAGATGAAAAGTGTGTAAAAAAAAATTTTATAACAGCCTGAAAACAAAATGTCGATTATCTTTTAATTTAAAAAAAAAATGATGTTAGTGGGATCCTTGAAAATTCCAAGAGGCTGGAACGTTGTAAAAATAAAAAAGTTGTTAGCTAAAAAATATGGATCACTTGTTTTATTTAAAAATCACCTAAAAATAAAATCATTCACTGAAATATATACTTATATAATAAAAATTAAACGCAATTGTAATAGGATCGCAGGTTCTTAAGCGACAGAATTCCCTCCGTCTCCTACCCCCGTATGAAACCCGAAAGCTCCTCGTTACCTCTCTAATATTTCCCCACTTCGACTACTGCTGTGCGGTACACGGTGTTGTTTCTGAGGATCTCTAGGTAAATATAACACGCTTAATTAATTAATGTTCGATTCATCTTCGGGGTCTCTAGATACACCTCCGTATCCCAATTTTATGGCGAGTTGAAGTGGCTTAACCCTTCCAATCGTCGCAAGTATTTCCTTGCGTTATTCCTTTACCAAGTAATCCAATCCCGCCGTCCATCATACATTTTTGACCTCCTACAATTCAAATCCTCTGTCCATCCCCGTTGTACACGCTCCAGGCCTTCAGATTTATACACTACGGCCCACCGAACTGCACATTTCGACAGATCCTTTCTCATATAATCCTATGAAATTCCATTTATCTTTCCATCCGTCACTCCAACTCTCTTTCCACCTTCAAATCCGCATCTTTGAATACTTAATGATTGTCCAGTCACAAAAGAATTGTAAACAAGCTTAATTTTTAACTTTATTTCTTTTCCTCCCAATTACGTACATATGTATATTTTTTCTTTCTTAACGGAACGGCCTTATAGACCACGCGAATATCATTATATTAATATTTTTTCACACCCCTTCTTGTTCTTCTCTCCTTCCTTCGTTTTTCTTTCTTCCCATCTCTTTTTCATTCTTTCCTTCTTTCTTCCATCCACACCACTCCTTTCCTCGCACACCTCTCGCCCACAAGGACCTTAATTTCTTTTATTCTTCTCTCGTATTCATCCCTGTCGAAACAGTCTTGGTCTGTTATTTTCAGTTCCTTAGTTTCTTCCTTCATCTGTTTGATGTACCCTCCAGCACTCTTGTATTGTCTTATTTTATAGAAGATTTCTCTATTTAATCTATTTGGGTGCATCCTCACCATATGTCCATAGAACCTTAGTCTTTTTATTCTAATGTCCGTTTCCAAATCGTTAATTTCTTTATATATTTCCTATTAGATCTTAACCTGTAGCCTTCCTGTGTCTTCTTTGGGCCATAAATTCTTCTTAATATTCTTCTTTCTATTGCTAACATTTTCCTTAGGCTGGGTAGGGAAGCGGTTTCCATTCCGTTCATTATCACTGGTTTGACGACTGTATTATAATGTCTTGTCTTGGCGTTTGTTGACAAGCTCCTTTTATTATATAAATTGCTTGTTGCGAAGCTTAGTCTTTCCAGTTTAGTTATTTTATCTTTTATGCTTTCTTTCTCTGATCCATTACTACATATAATTTCCCCCATTCACTTGAATTTATTAGTTGCTTTAATTTTCCCGTACTTTGTTTCCACTATTTTCTTTTGAAAGTTTCGATCAGTGGTAATTAATTCCGTCTTCTCAATATCTGTAAACGTTTTTTTTCAGCTGTTTCCTTTAATACGTTTAACTGTTCTATTGCTTCGCTTTCAGTTTCTATTTTATATAATTGATTTAATTCTTTAATTCATAATATGAATCAGAATCTCATTTTCGGCATTCTGTAAATGTTATTCCAAAGGGACACGTTCCAGAATAATAACGAATTTATTTAAATAATTTAATGTAATAACAAAAACACTCATTCAGACAAAGAGAGTTTGTATAATAAACCGAGCATTAACAAAGCAGCCACGAGCCTCTTTGAATCAAAATCTAATCCAAGTTTAAAGCTATTCAAATAATTTAATTATGAATGTTAAGTATCATGTTTTAGAAATCCTCAATCTTTAATTAACGCAGCTTAAGACTTTGTTTTACAGAGGCTGAATTAAATATCTTTTGAACTACTTGTGGCCAGAGTTTTCAACGGGTTTCGCTATAGGATTATATCGGAATATCCCACAATAGCCCAACAGTTTTGAGGGAATCGTGGTTTTTCAAAGCAAGCTTTACTTATCCATGTTACGTTAATCATAAATTTAATCCATATACTTTTTTTTTCACTTACCTATGTATGTATTATGTGGTATGGGAATTTATTGCGATAGTAAAAATTTTTCTATTCTTATTTTCATCAGAAATGCATGTTTTAGGGTCCCCTTAGCCCGAATGACTAAGTCAGTAAGTAAAAAGTTACGTTTTGTGTGTGTGCGTTAAATCTGGCGGGAAAACGAAAAGTTATATGAAACTGAAATTTCTTATTTAAGAAAACTGTACGCCCGAGATGTTACAGAAACCTTCAAAAAGAGATGGCTCTTGTTGCAGTCAAAGAAATATAGGAAAATACTGAAAACCCTTTTTAATATCTAACGTTTCGATCCACGTTGCGGATCTTTAATAGGACTAAAAAATAAGATACTGTTTAGCTGTTTGATGATAACAGAAAAGAACATAAAAAATAATTTAAAAAAAAAATAAAAAGAAAGATTTCTGTTATTATAAAATACCTACACCGTATCTTGTTTTTTTAGCTTGTCGAAACGTTAGATATTAAATAGCTTTTTCACTATCAGAGATCATTGATCATCAGAGACCTTCAAATATGGTGTCAGAATCGGAGAATTAAAATAAATTCCAATCTACCCTTCGTCGTAAACCTGTGGCATCCTGTCCTACAGTGCCTTCAGTAACATTCCCCTAGTTCTCGTGAGCAGATCCGATATCTAGGACTCCTTCTTGACAAACACCTTGGAACCTTCATACAAGACTGAAACGACAAGAAACTGCTCGACATTTTCGGCTACTCCAACACTTACTAGACAAACGTTCTCATCTCTCACTTAACTACAAAAGACTCATCTACACGACCATCATATACGGCCTTTAAGAACATACGGAGTAGAGCTTTGGGGACTCTACTAAATAATTAAATGCTTCTCGTATCCAATCTCTGCAATTCAAAATCCTACGTAAAATGCTTACATTGTAACTAATAAACTGATCCATAAAGGCCTTAATGTTCCATATGTTGCTGATTTGGACCGAACCAGATTTCATTCCTTTTATGACAAACTCTATTCCCACTCTAATTCTCTAGTTTCAATCCTTTCTTCCAGTTCAATTCCTGATAATCCTCCGAGGCGTCTGAAAATAAGATTCGAGGCTATCTACCTTAAAACTTCTAGTTTAGAATATTTTTAGAGTGCTGCCGCTAGGTAGCTTCTATACATGTCTTGTTCATGACTATTTTCTTTAGCCTGTTTACTAGATGTGTTGTGCAATACAGTTGTTAATATCAATAAATAAATAAATATATATATATATATATATATATATATATATATATTTTTTTTTTTTTTTTTTTTTATTTACTTGTCCTAAGACATTGTTATATAGCTTTAATTGTAGGTGTCGCGTTCATTCAACGGGATCATGTCGGATATTGTTTCTTAGATTAGGTTACTGTCCGTGGCATTTCGTAATATATTTCACACCAAGACGTAACAGAAACGATCTGTTGCCATATCCAATATCGCAGTATTTTAACTAGAAATTATTGAGAGTTTTTCCCTAATCTTTATGGAACAGGCTACCTGATCCATTTATATTATCGTTGGCCGTGGGCCTCTTATGCCGAGAAATGCTTGACTTTTCTGTAAAGCAATACTGGCAACAAGCGAATTGGCCGCCTTGCGATAGGTTCAGCTGAGGGAAGACGCCTGTTTCCGTATATAAATTGGTTCATTAGCGAATCAATATTTCTCTCCTGCTTCACAAACATGCTTCACTAAATCCGAACACGATTTGTGCGAATCCCTTGGTATGTCGTTGAACCCAGGAGTGTTTTGAAGGTAACCATTTTTCTTAAAATTGCTCCACTGTGATGATTATATACAATATATTTCTTAAGATATAATTACATTGTGTATAGTTGACTATATTTTTTTCTCCTAAAAAGACTATGAAGTTAAAACTTAAAAAAAATAATTATATCTCTGGTATCCCTTTAACTTTGTGTATATACTGCATTAAAAAAAAAAATAAAATAAAAAATTAGTACATACAGAGATTAGAACTGTTTCCAGGCCGAAGGTTGTGAGTTGATTAGGCCGGGATCATGCTCTGCAACCAGTATTTTCCTAGTTATTGGATCCCCAGATTAGAGAGGCTGAGTGTGCCCATGGAAGAGTAGATAGTATTATATATACCATATAATAATAATTTATTTTGGGTCATTTTAGAATAATATTACAGAGATGTTAAAATGGATATTCGATTAAAAAAAAATAGAAGACAGAAATCCCAAAAAAAAGAAAGAAATAATAGTTATAAATTAAAAAGTATCCCGCGGGACTTTTATAAGCCATAATAATATGAGGATTCACTCACAGCCCCTCCCCCGGGTATTTGAGACCCGTCGGCCTACTGGTGCCCACTCACTACTTCAAGAAACATGCCTATATCCTTCCAGATTACACCACGCGGCCAAAAGCCTACACGGCCTGTCGCGCTATATATATATATATATATACATATATATATAATGTTAATCAAAAGAAATTTACGTTAGTGAAATGATACAGAGAAATGTTCAAAAAACGACACAAAATAAAATATAATAATACTAATAGGCCTACCGAACCAAAAGGTTCGACGCCGATACGACTAAGTACTGCCTTCAGAGATTCGTCCAACAAACACCGTTCAAGCCCGAGCCTCCAAGATCAGACAATCCTCCCATCGACGCTTCGGCCTACCTTTCGGACGCCACCAGTTGGTTTGGAAAAAACGCCCATTCGAGTTTCCGCCATACAATCTATTTAATTATACTCACAGGGTACAAGCTCCGAAATTCCGCTCTGTTCAACCTTCGGAATTCCTTATCTCTCTATGGACCAAATATTTTTTGCAATGCCTTATATTCGAAAAAAATTAAGGGGTTGTTCATTCTTTGAAGTAAGCGGCAACTTTTCACATCCGTCAAATATGATCCATTAAAATAAAATATAATGAAGTGTTACTCGACATTAATTCCTCCTCATTTCCTGGAAATTGTGACTTTTTTTTTTTATATCTTCAATTAAAAAGAAATATTTTTTATTTTTATGGGACCAATGAATCATCCCTACCCTTGATTTTGGCCAAATATCATACTGCTGATTCAAAAATTACGTTTTGATGTTTAATGTACAAATACGAAGCTCTGTTTGATCTGGTCCAGTAGCCGTCCTAATAACTAAGCTACACGGATTTCAGAAACCACAAGACCAAGGACATGTGCGGTTTCTAGAACCCGTGTGGACTTTTGTGGACCTTTATTACTACTCTGTTTCTCAAGGAACACCTATTATTTCTGTGCTAATAGATTTTCTAAGGAGGAAATATTGGGTTGTAAACAAGTTCTTTGCGTTTTTCAATAATTCAATTTAATCCTCTCTGTCTCTATAAAATCAAAAATTCTTTGGTAAGATGTGTTTATTGTGTCTTGCTGTAAATGGCTGTATTAAGAGAAGTATAAAAAAAAAAAAAAAAAAGAAATGTAACCAATATTTATATATACTTGCTGTTTTAAAAAGGATCTTATGTTTCTGACGGGGGATCGAAACCAAATTAAGAAGAAGTAATTGTTAAAGACCTAGCAGCCGATAAATGTTATAAAACAAATTAATAATATATATATATATATTATATATATATATATAATATATATATATATATATATATATATATATATATATATATTTACTTGGACGTATTTAAATCTTATGCTTTGATATTGTCTACGAAGTATACAAAACTCGTTTGATTGACTATAAGTTATCAATTCCTCTGCTAATGGTTAACACGGAAAGAACTGAAGGAACATCATAGCTTAAGTGGTTCCATGGAGAAGTGAAGAGGTGCAGACAACTCCTGGATCGCGTGGCTGCGAGGTCTTTAGCGGGAGAGCTCTGCCAGGAAGATAAGAACTTGATTAATGGATGGGAGAAAGGGGGCAGTTGGAGTTGAATGAGAGCCCCTAGGGGCTATCACCCTAACCCATTGACGGATTGTTGACTAATATAGGCCCCGATGGATATTCCCCACTTTTCCGACCGGAAAAACTTTCATGTGAAAATTTGATTGGAAGCGGTGTTAAAGTAAGATCAAATACTTTATTTTTCTTTATTGATTTTTTTGTTGTTTAATTTAAATATCAATGGGGTAGAAAATAATTGGACTTTTCATTTCTCCCAAAAAACATATGGGTCAATGCATTTGAAATCGTTCAGACCTTGCTGATCAACATTTTTGATTTTCGTGATTGTTTGACCAGTTATTATCTATCCTTTCATAAATATAAAACCATAAATAAAAAAAATGTCGGTCCTATACTTTTAGTGTTGCAGCCGTTTCAAGTCAGCTTTACGGGCAAAAATGTGTGATGCTAAACAATTTCTAATTCCTGTAATCTTTTAGATATCAAATCAAGACAAAAATTGATAACTCAGCCTCCACTGGTTTACACCACTGATGCGGCTGAGAGAAAGGCGCTGGGATCTCTTGGATTCGGCTTCTCCCCCACTTGTGAAGGGAGAGGCCCAGTCTGGGGCCCCCTTAGCACATTGTATATATTGTGACTAGTGGCTCCTTACTTTGAAGGATGAACAACACTCTAAGGTTTTCGGGGATAAGGTTAAACGTAAAAGTTTTAGCTCTGAGAGTGATGAGGCCACTGGGGGATTTAAAAGGTTACACAACGCGGATTCACAGACCCAGTGTAAATAAAGTCATAACATCACGGCGGTAAAGTAGTTAGGCTTAGTAAGGAACAAAATCTTTATTAAAATTACCGTATTAACCAGATTACATATATTTTTAGTTGTTTTTATTGTAATTTAAAACTGTATAACACAATGAGAAAATATGCAAAGTGAAGAAAAGTCATGAAAATGTCTTGAGAAAGAACTACCCAGTGGTAGCACTTCACTAACTATTTTAAGGAAGTAGGTCCCGAGGCCACCTTCTTTTCAATTGCCTAGTTGGGTTATCAGGGATATCTAAGGAAGATAAATTACGGACAAGACGGTTTGTGTGGGCAGGGAGTTTAGAATAAAGAGAGGTGTATCTATCACGGGCTATGTCTGCAACAAATGGGATGTTTAGGTCATTATGGAGGAGTTGATTTGTGACAAAATAAGGGGTATTCAAGATTTTGCATTTTAAGGACTGGATGCGGGAGGAATTAGATGGTATAGTAGAGTCCCAAACCTCTATTCTATTAGTCCAAATAGGTCTGATAATAGTGATGTGAGTCTTTTGTAATATACTGGAAGTTTTGAAAGTTTTTCTAGTAAGTGTTGTAGTAATCGGTAACATCGAGCAGTTTCTTGTCGTTTCAGTCTTCTGTGAGGATATTTTGAGGGTTAAAAATATAAATAAAACATAACATATAACTCAAACATCAAATATTTTTGTTTTTCACTATTCCGCTTTGAAATGGGTAATTTCCACACCAAAATATTCTTCTACCTTGATTAGAATCAGAGATATTAAATAAAATGTGTTTTTTTAGTACGACTCCTGGAGAGCGTTGGCACTGCATTTTTTGCCGAATCTAATGGTTTAACATCCAGGTTAAACCTCAAAAAAATTCATCAAAATCAGACACATTTGGTATCCTTGTAAGTCAGATATTGATTGTAGCTCTGGGCTTGTACGGAATTTGTTGTTGTTGTTGGTTTGGGTTTTGAGGCGTAAAACCAGATGGTCATCAACGCCTTGATTTCCTTTGTTTATTTAATTTAACTTCTATCTAAAATAAATAAATAAATAAAAAAAATTTATATATATATATGGTTAGGCCCACACGATTGTTTTAATATTTTTGCATTTTTGTGTATAGTATCCCTATATTTTATTTAGCAGCTGCCGGGTTTTGAGAAAGTTTATCAATAATTTAATATTATTTTCGTTATCGCTCAATAAGATAGCTATATCAGGCCTTATTCCTAATCTGTTAAAATATGATCGGTAAAAAGGGCATTCTTCCAATATGTGTCTGACAGTAAGCGGGTTTTTGGGGGTGGCTGTTTGGTGATATGATGTATATGTGTCAGGTTAGTGTGGCATATCCTCAACCTAGCTAGGACAACTTCCGCTCTGCGACTTGAGCGACTGGACGAGCTTTTCTCCATGGCTTTACTGTTCTTTTAATTGTTTTCAGTTTGCTAGGATGGCTTTCGTCCCATATGGATCGCCAGGCATCTGCTATTTCCTTTCGAAGTGGATGATACATATTCCAAGGTGTTAAGATGGCAGTACGGCAGTTATTGGACTAAATTGTACGGCAGTTATTGTAATAGTTGTACGGCAGTTATTGGATTAAATTGTTGGTAAATCTTTGGTTCATATTACTATTTTACCATTTTTAAGCCTATTATTATATATATATATATATATATATATATATATATATATATATATATATATATATATATATATATATATATATATATAATATTATTGTTTGAGTTGAATTAATAACCTTTTCGATTCAACGTGTGTTCATTTTATCAATACAAATCAACGTGTAAGAATATTTTACGTTTCATTTCTATTTCCGTGCCAAGCAGCCCTGACGCAGACAGCTAATAACTATCAGAATTAACGCCAGCGAAGTATCAATGCTCCTGAAAAGTTTTATTATGTCGGATCCGAAACTAATTAACTTTTCAACCTGTCACAAAATGGAAATAGGTTGTAATTAAACTTTCTAGCAGCTAAATTTAAATACTGCGTTAACTACGCGGTAAATTTAATTACAGCGTTTAAGTTGAAGGGTGAGTTTTCAATAGGTATTTGTATGACTGGTGATTTAATTATCGGCTTAATTTTGCGAATAATAAAATTATTATCATAATAAAATTAATTAATCGGAAGAAACAAATCGGTTCCTTTATCTTCCTTAAAGGTTTATTATTATATAAGCAACAGTTAAGAATCAACGTTTCGGGGGACTTCCCTATCTTTTGGACTAACTATTGTACAATACAATAACAAATTATCATTTATTATTACAAAAAAAAATTTCTATATACTAATTAAAAAACAATCTTAAAAAAATATAACAATCTTACATAAATGTCTATTTACCTGACAGTCATATTTTAATAAGTTAAAATTGTATCCATTTCAATTAAAACTTAGCCTATTGTAAATTATGTAAGTTATAAATCTTTTTACTAAAAATTTAAACACTGAAACCACTGATATTAACTAACATATTCTTTGGCACCTAATGAATTAGGGCTATCCTATTTACTGTAGAAATGTATACTGATCTAGGTCAATAAAGCATGGTTTATAAGTTTATGACTAAAATAATTTATTATGGTCTAAATTTTAATTAAAATGGATACAATTTTTACATATTGTTACGGGCTACGGGGTGTGAGAAATGAACAACTCCAGTTTACAAATTACAAATATTTATTAAATACAGAATGTACAAATTCAAAGGGATTACTAACCACTATAGTTACAATAATAATTGAAATACTAGCTTAACTACTAAACAGTATACTTATAAAATGAGGTATTCCTAACAAATAAACTACTTACAATCTGCTAGACTTATTCTAGGACTTACAACTATAAATTATATATAAACTACAGTCTTCTAATTTCCCACCTACCGGTTATCACAATATTGACACACAGTTTCACTACACTGTCACACTGTCACGAGTTGTTCACTGTCACTGTTCACTGATACATTCACTTGAGCAAGATCAAGACTGCCTGACCCAGGCGTAGTGGACCGGTATTTGTACCACCACCGAATATTCCAGACATAGCAGGTAGAGGCCGGGCCGTTCGTTCTAGACACTTTGAGGACCGTCCAGGTCCAGAAGTCTCTAGCCCCATCTAGGCGTGGTATACCTGCCACTGTCTTGACCGTAGCAATATTCTTGGCTGCCAGCTAAATAGACTTTTATGTAACATGTTGTATTCTTTAATATTGATTTTTAAATAGCATATAGACAATTTATTTTTGTAATAATAAATGATAATTTGTTATTGAATTGCTGTGAGTCCTGATAATGAGGAAGGCCCCCGAAACGTTGACTATTGATTGTTATTTAAGTAATAATAAACTTTTAAGGAAGATAAAAAGACCATCTATTTATTACGATTATTATCTTAAATTATTGCGTTTAATGGAGAAAACAAAATTTTTCCACATTTGTATAAAATCCTCATGCCGATTTTATAAAATAAGATTATTGTTCGATCCATTTCGCTATACCTTCATTGGGGATTTTAGAATTCATTAGAGAGATATCTACGAAATCAAATAAAAAAGGGCTCTAGTGACTTCCAAGACCCTTCTCCTTTTACAGGCCAAGGGTAAAAGGGTCATATAATAGTTTTTCCTACATTCCTCCAAATGAAATATTTATTGGTTCTTTCAAAGTGAAAACTTCTTTAAAGGTGACAATGGAAAAAAAATAAAATACCCTATTGGAAAATCGTCTAGATCTCCTCTATAATGAGGAGCAGGCAGGATATGAATAGGAAACAAATAAGAGTAAAAAAAAATAAAATAAATAAATAAATAAAATAGTTACATTAATTGAGGTGGTAATGTTGTATAAAGTTATGAATGTGTGAATGACGTTCATTTATTTGTTAACTTTTTATTTATTTAAATTTTAGGCTGCTTATTTTATTGCTTTATTTTTTATTTATTTTTTTTTTTTTGTAAATCTATGTATTTATTTATTTTTGTATAATTGGACTTTATCATTTGTTTCTGTAAATATTGTATGAATGTTGTCTCATAACATTATTACTATTGTTCATATCAAAACTAATCGTTATATATCTTAATAAATATTTAAAATTAAAAAAAAAAATAATTTAATGGGATCTCATTTATTTTACAGTAAAGATCTGTTTTCTTGAAATAATTTGAAAAAGTTGAAATAATAAAAAACAATGTTAATTTATAGATTTATAACAAGTTTCCACTCATTTTAAAAAGTTATTTCCAACTTGGTACAGAATATTGAGTCTAAGATCTTCCTCAATAAAAGAATATACCTTGTACTGTACGACGGTGGCAACATTGAATCACATAACCTCCCTCTTTACAAATAATATATTTTCATACGTTTGTGGCCTTACAACAACTTTATATTAACTTGTTCTTTTTCTTTTATTGCATATTAAGTATTCTAAAATCTTGGACTTTCCAACGGTATATTTTAAGTCTAATTTGATAAAAAAACTAATGAAGAAAAGTTCAAAAATATGTTTGTATGCATTTTTTGTGTTTTAGAAGACAATAATAGTAATATAGATGTACAATAGACTGTTAATATATGCAATTGCATAGGCTAATGGAGAATGATATAAAACCGATAAAACTAACTGATTGTTGTAGATAAAAATACAATATATTATTTAATAAAACACTCGAAGTTCTACCGCTGGGTAGTTTCTTCACAAGTCTTTCACGCCCTTTATTCTAATTCAACAGTTTTACTTATTGTATTTATGTTAATACAGTTGTAAATTTCAATAAAAAATGAATAAAAAAAAATAAAACACATGATTCTATTGAAATTCATTTTAATTAATTCTTTAACAATTTACTCTTATCTCTAAAAGTATTTAAAAATTCATAAATTGATTTTAACAACGGAGGTAAGTGAAAGTATTGTGTTGCGCGCATCAGGTTTTTATTTTTACGAGTTTTCTGTTATAGAGACCACATAATAATAATAATAATAATAGGCTTAGCGAACCCGAAGGTTCGATGCCGATACCACTATATTCCTTCTACACAGACTCGTCCAATGTTCTCCCTTCAAGCCCAAGCCCCAAGATCAGCCTTAAAGCAATCCTCCCATCGACGCTTTGGTCTACGTTTCGGACGCCTACCAGTCGGAGGATCAGCAAATACCAATTTTCTCGGAATCCGTTCCTCACCGAGCCCAATAATTTTACTCGCCCATTTGAGTCTCCGAGACGCTATCAACTCAATTATATTCACAGGATACAATATAGAAAGCACATATTTATATATTTAATTAGTACCTGATAATATATTTTTTCTTCTCCGCATTTATTTATTTACCGCTTTAACGTGCATGTGTTTACTTGTATGTTTACCGAGTCTTTCCATATATGTGTTGAGAAAATTATTTCGCTTGGAATATATTTGTCTATCGATATCCCTTAAGAACCCTAATATTGCAAGTACAATTCTCTTCTTGAGGGAAAGCATTCACAGTTTGAGGGAGCAATGAACTGTAATGCCTTATGAATACATATTGTTTGTTTTCGAAATACCGTTTGTTATTATAAATTTCGTTTTCCAAGCAGCGGAGCGAAAATTCATACCCAAAAAAGGGAAGATATTCTCACCTCAGCGAGTTAGGGTTTATCATACCACGCAAAGGACCTCAACCAACTTGGGGATACTTATCACGTCCCCCATGCTTTGCATAATGCCTTTAGTTCCACGGGAAATTTACGAATTTCCTTTAGTTCCATGTCATTTTGTTTCTCCATTCGTTCTTTTGAATATTAATAATAATATTTTCATCAACACATAGAAAGAATATCTTATGCGCAATATGGATAACGCGCACGACATGTTTTTCTGTGATATTATAAGTAATGAATAAATTAATTCTTTATTATTCTTGGACAAGTCCCTTTAAAATATTTTTTTTTTCTTTAGAAACAATTCTTTATTGAGTAATATTACAATCTGTCCAATTTAGGACATTTTTAATAGTTATGAAGTACAACATTCACACGATATATACAAAATCAATAAAATATATACAAAAGTCAGTCATACCTATATACAATTCACAAGCATACAGCATGTGAGTGGAGGATCTAGCCAATGCTAGAACTCCAATATACATTTTACAAGAGGTCTCGAGGCCACTGCCGTTTCAACCTTCTAGGAGGATGGTAAGGATGTGTGGAGCTGGATAAGGTATGTCGCGGTGTAAGGTATGGTTGGATACATAATAAGGAGCATTAACTATTGTTCGGAGGACTTTTGATTGGAAGGATTGAATGCGTTTGATGTTAGAAAATTTGGCTGTCCCCCACAGTTCAAGTCCGTAGGTCCAGGTAGGTTTTAGTACTGTCTTGTATATTAGCAGTTTGTTCTCGATAGATGATTTAGAATTTCTGTTTAGTAGTCTGTATAATTGTCCAAATCGTCGATTAAGTTCTTGTCGTTTAAGTCTAGTATGCGGGTTCCAAGTTAGTCTTTTGTCCAGAAGGAAGCCAAGATACCGGACTGTGTCGGAGAAAGGAAGCGGAACGGAGTTAAAGAGAACTGGAGGGCAGGATTGTCTTCGAAGGGTAAAGGTGACATGTTTGCATTTGGATTGATTGACTTTGATTCTCCAGTTGTTACACCAGTCTTCAATTTGAGAAAGGTGCGTTTCGAGGCCTATAGATGCAATTTCGGGATCTAAGTGAGAGTATAGGATAGCTGTGTCATCAGCGTACGTTGCTAGGAAGGTATTAGGGCAAACAGGAATACCAGCCGTGTATATATTGTAGAGGAAAGGACCAAGGACACTGCCCTGAGGAACACCGGATTCGACTGGATAATAATTGGAATATTCTGCACCACAGCGAACTCGGAAGGAGCGGTTTGATAGATAGGATCGGAGGACTAGGTATAAGGATTGGGGTAAATGGTTTTTGAGCTTAAAGAGTAATCCCGGGTGCCACACCCGGTCAAATGCTTGCGTTATGTCCAGAAATGCACCCGAGCAGTACTCCTTGTTCTCAAGGGCAGAGGAAATATGGTCAACGACAAAATAAAATTAATCAATTATATATATATATGGGCTTCAGAGTCTTGAAGTATTGTAAACAAGTTAACTAATACTATTAGTAAATAAACATACGTAAATAAGTAATAAATAAAATTAAATGAAATAGAGCCTAATTTACAATTCTGTTATGACTGGTTGGTTAGAAGATGAATAAATAAGTGGGATTTAAAGGTAGGAAGACAGTTGGAGTGAACGATAGTGAGTATCACCAAAACCGTGAGCTTCCTTTTTAGAAAATCGTAAGAAGGTGCAAAATACATGGTATGAAGTGGCTCTTCTGATTCACCGATTTTGCTGAAAAAGCTGTAACATATAATGGTTTTGGGAAAGGCACCACTACACACAAATAGACCTTTTTGCGGGACTGTTTGACTTAAACAAAAAAAAAAAAAAAGAAAATTTCCAGTAAAGACTCGCATTTGAAAATTTAAACGATTCCAATACTTTCCCTTTTGATATATTTTATATATAAGTGAATGAAAATAATAAAATATAAAACTCTATTCCAATTCTCATCCTATCTATTTAATCTCATAAAAAAAGTTGATAGCTCCCAAACGAACACCGAATAAAAATGTATCTAGAAATGACTTGAGTACTTAACCTGGAAAAATAAAACTCATATCATGACTTCATCTTTAGATTCAATAAAATGAAAAGTCATGGTTTGATTTTTATATTTGGAATCATAAAAATAAAGTCAATCTTATATTTTATTATTAGCGGAGAATGAATATAACGTATCTTCGATATTAAGGTACATCATTATGTTATCAGACGATCTGAATATAAAAAATCTGCAGTGATCAACACAAGACTTTTATATACCTCCGTTATTTAAATCAATTTAAGTATTTCGAAGGAAGTTATAGTTGAAAAAAAAATTAAAGGATTCCCTTGAGTTTTTATGGAAGAATTGATTTTAAATTGAATACTGTAACAATATAAATTATTGAAAGGAATTAGTCCGGGTGGCGGTTATTAAATGAAACAGCTAAATAGTTTCAACTATTTATTGTATGCCTAACGTTTCGACCCCCCCTTTGTGGGTCATCATTAGGGCGCATGGTGGGTGAATGGAAAACTATTCCATTAAATGAAAAACGTTTTCCATTCACCCACCATGAGCCCTGATGATGACCCACAAAGGGGGGTCGAAACGTTGGCAAACAACAAATAGTTAGAACTATTTCATTGTTTCATTTAATGACCGCCACCCGGACAAATTCCTTCCAGTAATTCTCAACGGTCAACTAATTACATCCACAATATAAATTATTATATACAACAAACACTTGTAAAAAGTGTTCGAACGATTTTTATAAATTTTTGATTAATTATTTTCAATAATGTACCTTTGTAATCGACCAAGAAATTATCCTTCCCAAAATTTGAGGGCTTGCGTTTCAAGATAGGTAGAACCCGATAAACAAAAAATAAGTTTGACCACCGTTCTCTGTAAGCCATCGGTGGCTTTTCTCCGAAACGCCATCATCCAACGATGATTTTATATATATATATATATATATATATATATATATATATATATATATATATATATATATATATATATATATATATATATATATATACATATACATATATTCACAGAATAATTACCGAAAATATATTATTTTATTGAGAATTTTTTTTTTCCATTTTCTGCCTTTGAACTATAATTACTTATAAGTCCAGTAGACGTCGTATATTCCTGAGTAATGTAATTATAAAGCAGATACCTAGTATTATAATCATAGCAGCGATTAATAAGTCACTTATTCTTCTAAAAGTAATATATTTATTTACAAATAGTAATTCGAAGCACATCTTATCTCACACTTTCTGTTATAGTCAATGTTGCTTTTGTAGCTTTTGAAGTAATAATAAGTTAGAGAAAAGTTAATTCAATAAAGCTTTGTTTTGGCTTTTAATACACCTCCTGTATTTTAGACCTTGAAATATTTGTAAAATATTCAACACAAATTATTTTATATGACAGTTAAAAAAAAAAAAAAAAAAAAAAAAAAAAAAAAAAAAAAAAAAAAAAAAAAAAAAAAATGTTATTAAAACACCATTGTAGAATACGATCGACCAGATTTTTTTAATTATTTTAACAATAGTATTGGCAAAATATGCCTTATAGTTTATAATTTGTCTGTTCTTTGTTCCATTAAAATATATATATACTCTCACGATCTATCTATCGGCGCTATGGTCCTTGTAGGACCTTGGCCTCCTCAACGATCCTCCTCCATTCTGACCTGTCTTCGGCAGCTCTTCTCCATCCGCTGACTCCTAAAGACCGAAGGTCCTCCTCTACGTCCTGCAGCCAACGAAGTCTAGGTCTGTCCCTGCTCCTCTTTCCACCAGGGTGTCCCTCCATCATCATTTTAGGCAGCCTCCTACTTTCCATTCTCTGTACATGCCCCAGCCATCTTATTCTGGCACTCTTGATCTTGGCAACTATATCAGGTGTTTGATACAGAGTTCTAATTTTCTCATTCGTCTTCATTCGCCAACGATCTCCTTCTTTTGTAGGACCAAAGATTTTTCTGAGAATTTTCCTTTCCCACATGTTTAGTAATCTTTCATCATTGCGTGTTAATGTCCAGGACTCGCTTCCGTACATGACCACTGGCTGAAGGACAGTACAATATAGTCTTATCTTCAGTTCTCTGGATATATTCCTGTTCTGAAATATTTTCAGAAGAGACCAATAGCATCTATTGCCAGCTGTTATCCTTGCTTTAATTTCGTCTCTAATCTTATTGTTCTCTGTGATAACAGTGCCTAGATACTTAAACTGTGGTACTCTCTCGAACCTATATCCAGCCCCCTCGATATACCTGTTTCATCCTTCTTCCCTGCTGATCCTCATATACTTAGTTTTTTCCGTATTTATGATCAGTCCCGTTCTCCTCGCAGCCACTTCGCACTCCTCGAAAGCTCCAAGTAAAGCACTGGTTGTTCTCCCGGTTATCACAAGATCATCTGCAAAATACTCTCACGATAAGTAACGAAAATATATTATTTTGTTATGCACAATATTTCGATATTTTTTTCAACAATAATAACTTATAAGTCCTGTAGACGTCGTACATTTCTTTCCATTTGAAATACAAGTACAGCTTTTCATTACAAACACTTATTTTCACGTATTTTTAGATATCTGCTTTTAGGCGATTAATGTTTAGCCTTCATAAAGTTAAACATCAGAGGTGGAAAAAAACAAACAATAGAAACAACAACAGAAAATTTATAATTGAAAAAAAAATTAACTTCTAATAATAGTTCACAAAATAAATAAAACCAAATAGACAAGAACCAAAATACAAAAATATGGTACTCGCTTCTGCGGTACATTTACTAAAATTGGAACGATACAGATAATATTAGCATGGCCCCTGCGCAAGGATGACAAGCCAAATCGTAATTATATTTAGGTTTTTTGTATAATTTTTCCTACTTCCATAGTTAATATCAATTTAATTTGACCACATATTTTAGTCATTAGGCTAATAGATTATAATTACCAAACGAACAAAACATTCTGTTGATTGTAAAAATGTCTCATCCAAAATCATTTGTAAATAGTTTGTCAATTTGTAAATATGTAAATAAAGTTTATTTTCTTTTTCTACAAAAATATGTGAGTACATACAACTCTTAATTAGCAAATTAAAATCAAATGAAATCTACAAAGCAATCTATTTATTGCATTCATACGTTATAATGCGTTATAAAGAGATAATAGTTTCTTTTTTTTTCAAGTATTACTTTCACTTACTATATATAGTAAGGGAAAGTATTGCGATCGTGAAAACTTTCAAATTTCAGTTTTCAACGGAAATACACGTTTTAGGGTTCCCTGAGTCCAAATAACCAAGTCCCGCAAAAAGGTCTGTGTGTGTGTGTGTGTGTGTGTGGTTACTCCCGGGCGGAAACGGTAAGTCCTATGATACTGAAATTTCATATTTAAGACAAATATACGCCCAAGACGTTAAAAAACATTTTTCATCAAAATGAGCTTACTAGAAGATCCACTTTATACCAGGCATTTTGCACCTTTTTTCGATTTCCCCGAAAACGGTTCCGACTATTTTGATTAAACAAGCTATATCGATGTAAAATTTAATATGCTTTAATATCATGTAGTTTTTATTCTGATTAAAATGGTATGACAGGGCTTAAATGCCGATATTTTACATTTTTTCCTGTAAAGTACCTTTAATTTTGTATATTTTATAAAAATAAATATATTATCTTGTTACCACCGATGAAAAACACATAAATATATAAGTTGAATGAATTCAATACCTAACTTAAGGAGAAAAGTAAAAACATATTTTTTAATTCAATTTTTTCATTTTGAACATAGCAACAGTAATATACCGTTGGAAAGTTAATTCAATCCTTATCCAGCTCCACACATCCTTACCATCCTCCTAAAAGGTTGAAACGGCAGTGGCCTCGGGATCTCTTGTAATATGTATATTGGAGTTCTAGCATTGGCTAGATTCTTCACTCACGTGCTGTATGCTTGTGAATTGTATATAGGTATAAGTGACTTTTGTATATATTTTTATTGATTTTGTTTTGTATATATGTATATTGTATTATTCTTATATAAATTTATTGTTTTGTATATATCGTGTGAATGCAGTATGAATGTTGTACTTTATCACTATTAAAAATGTCCTAAATTGCACAGATTGTAATATTACTCAATAAAGAATTGTTTCTGGAGGAAAGCTAAAGCTTTTAGAATAAATATTATCTAATGAACAAATTTGTAAAAGTTAATAAAGAGTGATGAAAAGCCGATAAATCTGATCATTTTAGATAATAATATAATAGATTTTTTAATAAAACACATGTTTCTATATAAATTCAATTTAATTATTTCTGTAATGGTTTTACGTATTTTAATCTCTAACTGTATTAGAAAATCCTTTCATTGATTTTAAAAATGGAGGTAAGTGAAAGTCGTGTGTTGGCCGCACCAGATTTTTTTTATTCAAATTGGCAAGTCTATTTAGGGGGTGATAGGAATAGATAAAAAGCAATGGAACATACTGGATTTGGAGGTAGGAAGGGTATCGGAGTGACAATTATAAGCAATAGTATCCTATAGGAACGAAGATCGGATTAGGAAAGGTCTGTCCAATGCTGAAAAGTACGATGAGGCTTTATATACAGGTATGAAGACTGCGAACATCATTTCTATATATGTAATATGCGCGTGTTTGCATTTATATAACCATGATAACATGCCTCAACTTTCTTCTGCTGGACTCGTTGAAATTATAAAAATTAAATAAAAAATTCATAGTTGTACTTAATACCAGGAGATTATAAATGATTAAAAAAAAAAAAAAATTCAACTCGGGCATCTGTTGTTGAATCTCTTTGGTCACGCACTTCCCTTGGATATTCAAAGTTGGAAAAGAAATAAAAATGAATCAATATCTCATGTTGAAAAATAATATCATGGGCCGTAGCATGATTGAAACAATTATAGACATTTTTTTTTACTTTTACTTACCCCTATATAGGAATTGTAGTAAAGTCAGGTATTGCATAAAATATTTCGAATCCGAGCTCTAGAGGTCCCCCGTGTCGGTGTTTTACACAACGCCCTCTGTGTGTAATATCGTTACTAGTTAAATAACGGAAGGTTGTTTCCATTTATGTTATATTTTAATATTTGTATCAATTTTCGATTTGTTAGTAGTAATAGACGAGAGTTATAGTAATAAATGGTGGTTAGAGTGAATCTTGAAAAGAAATTTTTTAAATAACAGAAAAAAACAAAAGAAATAACAGGTTTATTTCTTGTTTAAGTTTATATATATGTACCTCAGCTAAAAGGTAGGTAATCACATTTATAACATTTTAGGTTTTTTCCAAAAACAATTTTTTTTTTATTGAGTTATATTGTAATCAGTAGTAGATTGTAATCATACATACTACATTCACACAATATATCTATATAGCGTAAAATATTTGGTCCGAAGAGAGATGAGGCCACTGGGGAGTTTAGAAGGTTGCACAAAGCGGAATTGCGGAGTTTGTACCCTGTGAATATAATTGAGTTGATAGCATCGCGGAGACTCAAATGGGCGCGTAAAGTTGTTGGGCTCAGTGAGGAACGGATTCCGAGAAAGTTGGTATTCGCTGAACCGACTGGTAGGCGTCCGAAAGGTAGGCCGAAGCGTCGATGGGAGGATTGCATTAAGGCTGATTTCGGGGGCTTGGGCTTGACCGATGAACATTGGACGAGTCTGTGCAGGCGAAGTTTGGTGGTATCGGCATCGAACCTTCGGGTTCGGTAAGCCTATTATTATTATATATATATATATATATATATATATATATATATATATATATATATATAATACAATAAAATAATAATACAATATACATATATGCAATTGAGAATCAATAAAATTATGTACAAAAGTCACTCAGACCTGTATACAATCCTAATACAGCACGTGAGTGGAGAATCTAGCCAATTCTAGAACTCCAATATACATCTTACAAGAGGTCTCGAGGCCACTGCCGTTTCAACCTTCCAGAGGGATGGTAGGGATGTGTGGAGCTGGATTGGGGTGATGGATAAGCTTCTGATAAAATTTAGAGAATTTTGATGGTATAAATTCTAAAATAAATGAAATATTTAGGTCGTGGTGTAAGGAATGGTCGGTGAATTACTAAGGTCAAATGGTTTACATTTTTTTTTATTTTCTTCATAAATTTTACCTTCATCGGTTTCGGCTGCTTCAACACTTACTAGCCAAACGCTCAAACCTATCTCTTAGCTATAAAAGGCTCTTTTACCTGACTATCATAAGGCCAGTATGTACTTAGGGAGTATCCAAAATTGTCAATACTCCTAACATAATAATCCAACAAACTCGTCCATAATAACGTTGATGTTCCATATGTTGTGGATTTGGCTGGAAATAGGTTGCATTCCTTACATGACTAACTCCATTCCCACTCTAACCTACTGGTTTCAATCCTTGCTAGCTTTACGATTCCTGATAATCCTTCGAAGCGTCCAAAAAGAAAATGATCCCGGTACCTTCTGGTTTCGAACATATTTTGGAGTGAAGACTATTGATAATTAAACTTCTTTAGAAACCTCTCAGAGTCAACCCTGATAAAGGCCCAAAATGTAGGCCGAGACGTCGGCACACAATAAAGTATCTCTATGTTTTAGTGTGTGTTTCTCTCAATTGACCGCCTCACCAACCATCTTCCTCATCTCATTGGTACTTATTGTGTAGAGGTACAGATTTTTTTTTTCCTGAATTTATTTTTGTGGTCTGAAAGCTTGTTTTTGGTTTAATTTTAATTGGGTTGCTTTGTGCTATTATTTAATAAATAATTTATTGTAGCATTTAAATTTGTTTACGATTTTCTGGGAAACCAAAGTAATTATTTTGCGTAAACCTGGTATATGGATTTAAAATTAAATGAGCTTCAATATAATGTAGGGCTTACCTCATTAAAATAATTTGACAGGGTTTAAATTCCGCCTTCAATAATCTATATTCATCTCAATTTCCTTGGAATAATTAAACATCTCTCATCATAATCATTGATAAAAAATGGTAAATATGGGAGAATGCGATGGCCAAAAGAAGGAAAAACAGCAGATGTATATAAATATATACATATATATATATATATATATATATATATATATATATATATATATTCCCTGCTAGTATGAACCATTAAGAACTATAAGAGATATAATACAATTCGTAATATACATATGGAAGCTAAGGATATTATAAAAAACGCTATTTGTCATCCAAAGTTGTAGAAGGTAATAGAGAGTGGTGAAAAAACGTATGTATTAAGAATTATTAATGTAATAATGTAATCGATTATTGTAATATAATTAATGTAAAAATAATTACTTTTGTTCATAATCATTAAGAAGGATTATGAATTGATTTTTAAGATTTAAGTTCGGTACCTCGAGACGGTCGCATGTATCCCACCTCTACGACGAGTTAAACTGGTTATCCCCCAACTTTCGAAGACAATATTTCCATAGATCATTCCTTTTTCAAATAATTAACTCCTACCATCCATCTTATGTCTACAGCCTTCTGGTATTTAAATCCTCAACCCATCACCAGGAAACAAGATCCCGTTTGTCCGACCTCCAAACTCCTTTCCATAGAACCAAAAAATATGATTGCTCCTTTTTAGCCCGTTCCACTGCCTTATGGAATACTCTCCCTTCAAACATCCGACATGCTCCTTCCCTATCATCGTTTAAATCCCTCCTCCTTCAATACTTCCATTCTCTCCAGTCCGATGTAAGCTAATTTTTATTCTACCAATTTATGTTAGGTGATTTGTGTATCTACTTTAATGAGATGTAAAAGAAATATTTTAGGTCAATTCTTATTTATTTATTTCTAGAGATGTCACAGTGACCTTTTATTTTATATTTTTCTTCTTTCTTTTGTTATTTAAATGAAGTTATATATTGTTTTTGGCGAGATGTAAATTATTATTTTGTTCATTAATGTTGTTCTTAGTTAATTTTCTATTCTATTCTATTAAGAGATGGTTGTTATTAATAATTATTATCGTTCCGAAATATTATTTATAAGTTTTAAATTATTTTTAACAAAGAAGGTAAGTGATAGTCGTGTACTGTGTGCACAATATTTTTTATGGATCAAACCGATTAATAATTCATAATAAATATATATATATATCGATATATTATATATATATATATATATATATATATTCCATGAAAATTATAAAATATTGGAATCGCATAGAGTAATATTGAATTTTACTTTTAGAATTGCACGTCAGCGTTCGACCTTGGCCTACATAACTAGCGATTTGCGTGCATTTATTGTTTTTAGAGTAAGTGTGTTTTGATACGATCAGTTATAACGAATTGATTGAATTCAAATCAAAGAATAGACGAATATGATTTATTTAAAAAAATAATATCATGTCAACTAAATAGCTAATATTTTGATAGATGTCTTTAATTCAAATAAGGAAATTTTGTAGCAGCTTACCCGATTTTTTGTATCTCAAGTAATATTTTAAAGTGTGTGAATTGGTTAAAATTAAATTTTTTCATCCTTTTCGTGTTTTACACACTTTCACGAAAGTTGGTTAATTTGGAAAAGCAAATAGTCAACTAAATAAAATCATAATTTTTAATTACATGATCATAGTCATAAATTTTGTACAATATTGCTGATAATAAAAAAAACAAAAATTATTAACAAAAAATTACACACCTTCAACAACCCCTATAAATAAACATTCTATTAATAATATTTTTATGGTTGGGTCTTATAAGTATATAATAATAATCGATGCCGATACCATCAAATTCCGCCTACACAGACTCGTCCAATGTTCACTATTCAAGCCCAAGCCCCGAGATCAGCCTTTACGCAATCCTCCCATCGACGCTTCGGCCTAACTTTCGGAAGCCTACCAGTCGGATCAGCGAATATCAACTTTTTGGGAATCTGCTCCTCACCGAGCCCTACAACTTTACTCGCCCATTTGAGTCTCCGCGATGTTATCAACTCAATTATATTCACAGGATACAAGTTCCGCAATTCCGCGTTGTGCAACCCTCTAAACTCCCCAGTGGCCTCGTCTCTCTTCGGACCAAATATTTTACGCAGTGCCTTATTTTCGAATACCTTAAGCCGCTGTTCATTCTTCAAAGTAAGCGGCCACGTTTCACATCCGCAAAGAACCGTCGGAAGAATAATAGTTTTATAAACTCTAACCTTTAAGTTTTTAGACAGAACCCGCGAGCTAAGTTACTTATCATCTGAATAATAACACGCATTTCCCACCTTTAACCGGGATTTTATTTCTTCCTGGATTTAATTTTTTCTTGTTATAATTGAACCTAAATACTTGAATTTCTGTACGTGTTCAAAAGTATGCCCTGATATATCAATATCACCAAGATCGCCACCGTTTCTGCTACTAATCATATATTTCGTCAATAATAATATAAAAATATAATTGATGTACCAACGTTTAGAAGAGCTACAGAGGACATCCTAACTAAATTCCAGGGTATGGTGGCGAATATAGACATCCACTTATCGCTTTCTTCGTTACATCAAAACTGGTAATGTGAACGTTAGAAGCCGTCAGCTTTACGATGAAGATGTTAAGACCCGCCATCAAAGCCTTAGCTTACGACCCTATCTTCCTCCTTAGGATCCGAGGGTTTTCATCATCAAAATTATGATGTCAAATGATTTTACATGATTTCCACAGTTTTCAATTATCATGTAAGCACTAAATAATATTATTCAAACTATCTATTATATTCCTGTGTTTTTAATCAAACTGTGAGTTTGGGAATCTGCCATGCACACTAATTTTCAAATCAAATTAACACATGCTCATTACATATTATCAAAAGCATGTTGTGATGTTAAGAACGAAATATAACGGCAAAAACGTTTAGAAGGAAATAAAAATCGTTAATTTCGTTCAATCAAACACATATCACAGAGTAAAATTATTTAGATTTTAGTTCATACGTTACAATTAGTAATTAAATTTTGTGATAACTAGAGAAAACGATACTCAGAAGGAAACAAAATCGCGATTAAAGGCTGGAAATGCGAATTATTCTGCAGTAGTGAATGTAGCTCGCAGCTTCTTTTTAAATTGTCAAAGATTATAATTTTCAAAGCTATTACTCTCCTGGCGGTATTGTACGGTTTGGTAACGGCGGTTTTAAGAATGAAGTATGCTTTAAGGTTTCAAATTATATATTTACCTGTTATTTATCAATGCTGACAAGATTATATGGTTAATTGTTTTAATTATAAAGAATTAAACGTACTTTCGAGGAAGAAAATATAAAAAATATTGGCGTTTAAGCCCTGTCAGACTATATTATTCAGAATGAAATCTATTGGGTTGTGTCACATGAAATGTCCGTTTTCAAAGTAAAAAATTCTTTTTGAAAATATGATATGAAAACAAGATATTTATTAGAAGTATTTACCTTCTTTTTTTACACATTTTTCCCAACGTGACACCAACTTTTTTATCCCCGAACTGAAAAACTCTGAGCTTGAAGTGAAACAAAATCTGAAAACGCACTTTTAACTTGATCATATGGTTTTTGTACGGTATGTTTTGAAACATGGGGTCTTGCTGCCGCTCAGTGAGATCATGAGGTACCCATGTATCGAGCTTTTTTGCTTTCCCAATACACTTTAAATGTCTGGAAACGGTAGATGCACTTGCATTTAGTTGTGCTGAGAGTCCTTTAACTGTTTGGCAGGGGTTTCCTTCTACTGTATGTTTGAGGACATCGTTGTCTATTACGGACGGAGGTCTTCCTCGGGGCAAGTTTTCCAAGTCGGTATCCCCAGCTGAATACTTAGCAAACCAACGGCGAATGGTCCGTTCATTAACACTCCCTTCCCCAAACGCCTTGCAAATATTTCTAGCGGCCTCAGCTGCTGAATGGCCGAGTTTAAACTCGTACAAAAATATTACTCGAAAATCGCGTGTTTCATTGTTCATATTTGGAGGTATACTAAAAAGTGGGTAATTGATTGGGAAGCTAATGTTTATAATACAAAGGTAGATTATTAGTAACTGTTCACTTTAAATATGTAAACCTTTGGGAAGAAAACAACTGAGACCTGGCAAATTCTTTATGTATTTCAGAAACTATAAAAACAGACATTTCATGTGAAACAACCCAATCGATATAGCGAGTTAAATCAAAATCGTTGGACCTTTTTTGGGGAAAATAATAAAAAGGTGCAAAATGCACAGTATAAATTGGTTCTTCTGGTTTACTGATTTTGATGAAAAAGTTGCTGTAACATCTTGGGAGTATAGTTGTCTCTAATATGAAATTTCTTTCATATGACTTTTCGTTTTCTTACTACACTTACCACTGTGTGTCCGACAGAGACCTTTTCGCACGACTTAGTTATTTGGACTAAGGGGACTCTAAAACGCGTATTTCTGTTGAAAAATCGAATTACAAAATTTACACTATCGAAATACTTTCGCTTAATATATACAGTGAGTGTCGAAAGTATTCAGAATTACGTGGTTTTCTAATCATATTAATGCAGTGATCATAAATAAACATCCAGTTGGTAAAATTTTTGTATAATTATACATTTTAGCCTACTAGGAATTGATCTTACTAATTAATTGTTGTTTGGTGTGAAATATTATTCAACTCAAGCACTTATTGTTTTTTGAGGCTATTTTCATTTTGAATATAGTATTTCCTGATTTTCTTTTTTAGTAGGACCCACAAATAGTTAAATACATTTTGAAAGAAACTATGGAAGAGGAATTTCGAGAACTTTTTGAAAATTTTTTAGCATTATTATATCCTATACACTTCACTCAGCCATCCCCATATTATCATCAATTTTTTTTTCAACATTTCCACTGTTTCTCTTTAAAAAAAAATATTCGAAGCCGTTGTTCGATCGTTGCGTTTCTATTTTAGAGCCTTATTTTTTAAAAAAATCTTTCAAAGGGTAGGGTATATGTTACATAAGGGAGAGGTATTGTGAACAACATAAAATTCTTTCGAAGATTAGTGAGAATATGAACATTTGAAACTATTATACAACAGGATATTACGATTTCCGAATACTTTCGACACTCAATGGTCTTGTAATTTTACATTATTAATCAGATGTTTTTTAAAAGAATTAACTTTTCCGTTATCTAGTCAGTGATTTTCCATTATGAGAGTCTCTTTTCAATTTTTGTGAATGAAGAAAATTATGTAAATTCATAGTTGTAAAATGTACTTATTAAATAAAAAGAAATACGAATTACGAATACTTTTGACACTCGCTGTAGGTAAGTGAAAGTATATGGAGACCCTAGATATGCTGTATGTACATTTCGATAAATATTTCGAATTTTCTATGACGAGGAAACTAGTAGTAAATTTTTAAAGAAACACTGGCAACTGTTAGAATAGAGAATGGAAAGCAAGTGAGGGAATATTGAACGCTGGATCCGGGCGGTTTGATGTAATATGGTTGCGGTAACGTTTATTAATGACCATAGGCGGAACAGCAAAAGTGGCTAGACCACAGGGCCTCTTGCCCTTTTAGCTACCAACCATCTCCCTGTCGTCAATTCACAACAATTATCAACATTAACAACATTTTTTTATTTATTTGACAATCGAAATGGAAAGAAGTTAAAATAAATTTATTCTAGGGCCAATAGTCCCCCAAGAAAAGTAAAAGAAAAAAAAAGCTGAAAATTATTACACAATGGTTTATTATTTCCAAATATCTATTTTAGGGCATAACTGTATATAAAGCTATTTATAGAAAGTTAAATAATATGATTTAACTTATCGTTGCTATTTCTGTAGAGCTAAACATTTCGGAGTAAGACTCTCTCCAGAAAAAAAAAAATAATTCTCTATAAGACGATAGTGCTTCTACTTCCCGGGAGTTTTTCAAGAAGAATCCTCCGACGTATTTATGGCGGTGTTCTCGTTGGAGGGGATTAGAAAGAAGGAAAAACTAGCAACTACTCACCATGTTTTGGAGCCCGATATATTCGAGTCTGAAGATACAGATTGAATGACAGGACTAGTCAGGGTGGGCAGTGGGGTCACAGAATGCTGATGGATCCCTTGTACAGGAAAATAGGAAGAACTAAGTTGCGATGTGCTTCGGAGTTGGATGGCAGCTGCAAGGGACAGAGACAATTGGCAGAGAAGGCCTGGATTCACACCGGATTGTGGAGCAATATTAGGTAGATAGATAAATAATATGAAAATCCATAAATAATTCAAAGGAAAATGGCCTAAAATAATCCATCAGCGATGCTAACTTCAAAACGCTATATCTTTGCTATTTCTAAATCGATATCAATGATTATTGTTTCATTTTCTAGAAACTTTAATTCTCTTCGAAATAGTACTAACATCAGAAAATGATATTTATTATTTGGCTAAAGGTAATTTCTTTTATTCGTTACCCGGATTCTGCGTATATTGAAACCTCAAAGTTTGTATTCGAAATATTTCAAAAAATAAGAGGCAATTTTTAATTTTTTGACGATTTCAAAGGCTCATTTTTGAAAATAATAAAACAAAAGCTTTTATACTAGACTTCTTTACTATTTATATTTCTTTACTTTCGATTTTCAAATAAAATTGCCTAATTCCAGAACACCTTACATTTTTTCTCTACCATCAATAATAACCGAGTTATCAGGGAATCACATCTCTTTTAAGTTGTGGCTTGACCATATTAGATTTTTTTTCTTTGTTCATCGCGGTATCTTTTTTTTTTTTTTTTCGATCTTTTCGATTTTTTCCATCTTGAACATAATCGAGTTTCGGGAGGATATCATCTATATAATTTGTGACTTAAATATATAGATCGGTTTCGATGATTCTTTTTTCGTTTTGTAGGAAATTTAATTCTCTATGAAATATCACTAACATCAGAAAATGGCGTTTATTAATTGAGCTAAACGTATTTTGTTTCATTCGTTATTCGGGTTCTATGTATATTGAAACGTTAACCCTCAAATTTTGAGAGGGGGCAATTTTTTTTTATTGGTCCATAAATAAGGTTCATTATTGAAAATGTTAAACTAAAAAATGTACAAATTGAATGATATTTTCCTTGTCTTCTTAAGACTTCAACATTGAACTGGAACAGATTTGCTAGCTACGAATAAATTTTGTTTATAACTTTAAGCTTGAAGGGTTCGCCGCTTTAGGCTGCTTCAATACTTACTAGACAAACGATCAAACTTCCTCTGAACTACAAAAGGCTCTACATGCCTATTATAAGGCCAATCTGGACTTACGGAGTAGAGCTTTGGGGCTCTACTAAACCATCAAATTCTTCCCGCATCCAATCCTTACAATCCAAAATCCTTCGTAAAATCCTCAACGCTCCTTACTTTGTCACGAATAAATTTATCCATAAAGACCTTAATGTTCCCTTTGTTACTGATTTGGCCCGGACCAGGTATCAATCCTTTCATGACAAACTCCATTCGCACTCAAACCCACTAGTTTCAATCCTTTCTTCCTCTTCAGTTCCGGATAATCCTCCGAGGCGCCTGAAAAGGAAATGGCCCCGGGACCTTCTACTTAGTGCTTCCAATGGGAATCTTCTCTACATGTATATCAAGTCATTGTATTATATAACACATCACATTTACTTGATTTATTTTTGTTTATACAGTTGTAAATACCAATAAAATGATTAAAAAAAAAAAAAAGGCTTGAAGGGAGGTGGGCTGTTCTCAACACACTATGACATAATTTTCTCTATATTTTCAATTTATAGTTTCCATTCGTCGTAAATCCATGAAATCCTGCACTTGAGTATCCTCCAGTAACACTCCACTTGCCTCTGTTGAACAGATCCGATATCTAAGGTAGTGAACCTTGACAAACGCCTTATTTGGAATCCTCATGTAAGACTGAAACAGTAAATCGTTTTCGGCTTCCACTTAACTACAAAAGGCATCTTCTACATGAGTATTTTTAAATCAAACCTCAACGCTCGTACTTAGAAATCTTAATGTTCCATACAGTGCTGATTTGGCAGGAACCAGGTATCTCTCCTTTTTTTATTTATCGTCCGAATCCAGCCAACCCGATTCAGTACAAATGCTACTTTATATCTAATTGTTCATTTATCTCAGTATCGATTTTTATTTACACAGTATGTCAATATTTAATGAAGCAGATTCTAATATCAGATAGATCTGATGCTCTTTGAAATAATCAAACGGGTTTGAATACAAAACTAAATATTCAAAATAAAATAATATAGAAAAATGACAGAAATTGCTCTCTTTGTTATTGCTGCAAAGCTGCATAGGGTTGCATATCACAAAGTAGATTAAAATAATTTCTTTAAATATTTTTTAAAATGATTTTTAGCAAGTGCAATATTTTTTTTTTTTTTTTAACATATTTATTGATATTTACAACTGTATTAAATAAAAATACATCGAGTAAATGTGATGGTAATATACAAAACTGTCATGAAAAACATGTAGAGACACTACCCAGTGGCAGCACTCTAAAAATATTTTAAACTAGAAGGTCCCGGGGCCATTTCCTTTTCAGGCGCCTCGGAGGATTATCAGGAATTGAAGAGGAAGAAAGGATTGAAACTAGTGGGTTCGAGTGAGAATGGAGTTTGTCATGAAAGGATTGATACCTGGTCCGGGCCAAATCAGTAACAAAGGGAACATTAAGGTCTTTATGGATAAATTTATTCGTGACAAAGTAAGGAGCGTTGAGGATTTTACGAAGGATTTTGGATTGTAAGGATTGGATGCGGGAAGAATTTGATGGTTTAGTAGAGCCCCAAAGCTCTACTCCGTAAGTCCAGATTGGTCTTATAATAGTCATGTAGATGAGCCTTTTGTAGTTAAGAGGAAGGTTTGATCGTTTGTCTAGTAAGTGTTGAAGTAGCCTAAAGCGGCGAACAGTTTCTTGTCGTTTTAGTCGTGTATGTGGATTCCAAGTTAGGCGTTTGTCAAGAAGAAGTCCTAGGTATCGGATCTGTTCAACAGGAACTAGTTGAGTGTTATTAAAGGATACTTTAGGGCAGGAAGTCAAAGGTTTACGGCGAAGGGTAAAGGTTATTTGATGGGATTTGTTGGAATTTATTTTTATTCTCCAGTTCTGACACCATACTTCTAGGTCTTTGATGTGGGCTTGAAGGGTATTTGAAGCAACAAATGGATCTTTATGAACTGATAACACGCAGGTGTCATCAGCATAGGAAGTGCAATATTAAAATAACATAATGGTATAATTACATTTTCATTCCTTTTATAATTTATATATATATCTTTTTTAATTAAGGTTTTACTTTTTCATTTCAACAAAATGTTCATGTAAATAAATCCATTATATTTGCTTATATGTTATAATAAATATCATTGTGTTGGCTTTATATCCTTAAAAAAGGCCAATTACGAGTGTGGGTCAAGACGTTCTTTAATTTTTTTTTTTTACTTTTCATTAAACATAAGTTTTCATTTTTCCGCCACCCAACAACATTATTATAATTATTTTTTGTTTATTAGCTTGATTATGAACCTGCTGGAACTTGGTCTCATTTTG
Source organism: Piezodorus guildinii (assembly GCA_023052935.1). NCBI lineage: Eukaryota > Metazoa > Arthropoda > Insecta > Hemiptera > Pentatomidae > Piezodorus > Piezodorus guildinii. Next base: position 29,630,568 of record CM041295.1, on the reverse strand, counting down.
TCTATGACTCGTACAAGATATAATAATATATTTAAGGAAACAACTGTTCAATCTATTGACGTGTATACATAAACCATAATTTTCAAAATTATTAATGTGATATTATAATTTCACTCCACCCGGTTAAAGTGACAACTATGTGAATGTATATACATACATACATATATATATATATATATATATATAATATATATATATATATATATATATATATATATATATATATATATATAGAGAGAGAGAGAGAGAGAGAGAGAGAGAGACACTTTATTAAACAAACAAGCGATGCTGCCTAACTTAATTGGGTTGCTATTCACACAGCCTACTGTTTTATTTTTTTTTTTATATTAAACAATTTTTAGTAATAATATAATATAAATCATAACATATAATGAACAACAACAAAAAATAGATTAATATAATTGTTTTTCCTTTAACTTTTTCTTCTTTTTAACATTTTTTTTTTTTTTAAATTAAATATATTAAAATTGTTGTAAAATTAGAATTAAGTTAATTTTATTTTCTATTCTTATTTTTTTATTAAAATGTCTTGGAGCCAGGGCTGTTTATTATTATTGTTTTTATTTTTATTTTTTTATCATCTTTTCTTTTATATTGTTTCCCTTTGCTTTCGGCTTTTATTCTTTTTTTTTTTCTTCTCGTATTGTTTTTTTGTTTTTATTATTATCTTTTTTTCATTTGAGTTTCTATTATCTTTTTGTTTTTATTCTATTTTTCTTTCTTTCTGTTTTTATTCTTTTTATACTCAATTTTATTAAATATATTATATTTGATTAGTAGTTCAATGAGTATAATGTATTGTTATTATTACTATTTACGCTCTTTGTGTGTTAATATAAAGTAAACAAGTACATTAAATGTTACTTTATAATTCAATTATTATTATTAGTAAGAGGTAATGTGTTTTTTAATTCTTAAGGTTCATCTCTAGTAATTATAAAATAAAATGAAATTAGCACATATTTGTTGGTAAAACCATCATGAATACAATATTATTTACACATCTAAAATAATTTTACATAAAAAGCGAGATGAAATATATTTCGTTGATTATTGTTACCAATATCAGTCCACACACACTAAAACAACATGGCTCTGATAAATATTTCCCTTCTGCTGTGTTGTTTCTGTTCTATAGTGTACTTTTTGGATGAAATATTTAATTATTTTCGTTAATATGCTTACGAGTTCTACCTATTAACAGCGCTTTCCGCTACTAAATATTTACCTAAGCCTATTAAGTCTCTTACAAAGTACCCACCTCTTTATGTTTGCTCGACCATCGAGTTAAGCCTGTTTCTGGGTGGGGCATATCTTAAGATCGGGTTTTAATGGTATGTAAGGGGAGAAATGTGTACTGAGGTTATTATTAAGGTTTATGACGTTAGCGTCGGAATTATTTCTACTGAAGAGATCGCGATAAAGGGAACATGTAGGACTCAAATGACGATTTTAAGATAAAGTTTTTTTACTGGACGTAGTCACGTGAAATCAAGAGGTACTTATGCTATCTGTACTTATTTCATTTCTGATATCATCTTAGATAAGATACGGTATTTTCCTACTTTACTGTTCTGATAAAAGCTAAGTTTTAATTTGCCTTATCTATTTATAAACTATATATTAGGTTGTTTCATATGAAATGTCCGTTTTTATAGTTCCTGAAATGTATAAAGAATTTTGCAGGTCTCTGTTGTATTCTTCCGAATGTTTACATATGTAAAGTTAACAGTTACTAATCCTCTACCTCTGTATTATAAACATTAGCTTCCCAACCAATTACCCACTTTTTAGTATACCTCCAAATATGAACATGGAAACACACGATTTTCGAGTAATATTTTTGTACGAGTTTAAAGTCGGCCATTCAGCAGCTGAGGCCGCTAGAAATATTTGCAAGGCGTTTGGGGAAGGGAGTGTTAATGAACGGACCGTTCGCCGTTGGTTTGCTAAGTTTTGTGCTGGGGGTACCGACTTGTCCCAAGGAAGACCTCCGTCCGTAATAGACAACGATGTCCTCAAACATACAGTAAAAGGAAACCCCTACCAAACAGTTTAAGGACTCTCAGCACAACTAAATGCAATTGCATCTTCCGTTTCCTGATATTTAAAGTGTATCAGGAAAGTAAAAAAGCTCAATGCATGGGTACCTCATGATCTCACTGAAAAAATTGAAAGAACTGGGCTACGAAGTTCTTCCGCACCCACCATATTCTCCCATATTCTCCAACAGATTACCACCTCTTCTGGAATTTAGACAACTTCGTCAAAGGAAAACTTTTTGAAAATGATGATCAAGTGAAAAGTGGGTTTTCAGATTTTGTTTCACTTCACAAAGTTCAGAGTTTTTCAGTTCGGGGATAAAATAGTTGGTGTCGCGTTGGGAAAAATGTGTAGAAAAAGAAGGTAAATACTTCGAATAAAATTATCTTGTTTTCATGTCGTAATTTTAATAAAAATTCTTTACCTTGAAAACGGACATTTCATGTGACACAACCTAATAGTTAGAGAAGGCATCGAACCATCGGGTTCGGTAAACCTGTTGTTATTCGATTTTTTTTACCGAAAATACACGTTTTAAGTTCCCCTGAGTTAAATGACAAAGTCACGCAAAAAAAGTCTGTGTGTTTCTATGCGGTAAGTCTAACGAAGAAAGAATTTTAGAAGCGCATATGCTTTTTCAACAAAATCGGCGAAACAGAAGAGCTACATAATACCACGCAGTTTGCACAGTTTTTGATTTTCTAAATAAACAAACATTTAATATTATTAAAGTAGAATATTTTTGATTAATTATTATGTTTGGTATTGGCTTAAATATTATTACTTTCACCTATATATGAAATATATAGTAAGTGAAAGTATTGCGATCCTGAAAACTTTCGAATTCCAGTTTTCAACGGAAATACACGTTTTAGTCCAGTGTTTCTCACAATAATTTTTGCGGACCCCTTTATGCAATCATTTCAATGGCAAGGAACCCCTAAATCCTAAATATAATTTGATTTTTTGGGGCATTATGTACATTTTTTGCAAAATACCTCTACCGAAACTCTATAATCTAGAAGTGGCCAAGTTGGGAAAATGGTAATGAAGAAACAATAACCAGGCTCCAAGAATTTACTTGAATCCTTATTTTACTTGAATAATTTAAAATTTAATGTTGAACCTGGCAAATGGCCCTTTGATTTTTTTTTTTTTTTTTTAAGTAGTGAAGAATCCTTCGTTGTTGTTTTAATTTTAAGGGCAAAATCTGCTCATGGTCATTATTGCACTCAAATCTTTACAAAAAAACAAAAAACAAAAGAAATACTATTTACCAAAATAAAGATAGCAGAAAAAAAAAAAAAAATTAAGAAAAGAAAACAACGATCAAAATAGTGAAACTAATAAATAATACAATAACATAGGCAATTAATAAAAATAGAGATAAATAAAAATAAAATAAATGAAATTAATAATAATGATAAAAAAATAAAAACTAATAATAATAAATAAAAGATACAATAAAATATGAATATAACACAAATAATTGATAATACAAACATAAAACAAATAAAGGAAAAAAGAAAAAAAAAAGTAAACAAATAAAATAAAATAAAGAATAATATTTTTTTAAACATATTTATTGATATTTACAACTGTATTAAATAAAAATACATCTAGTAAATGTGATGGTAATATATATATATATATATATATATATATATATATATATATATATATAGAGAGAGAGAGAGAGAGAGAGAGAGAGAAATGTCATGAAATACATGGAGAGACACTACCCAGTGGCAGCACTCTAAAAATATTCTAAACTGTAAGGTCCCGGAGCCATTTCCTCTTCAGGCGCCTTGGAGGATTAACCGGAATTGAAACTAGTGGGTTTAAGTTTTTTTTTATTTTTTTTTTTTATTGAGAAATATTACAATTTGTTGCATAATGAACAGTAGTAATAGAGATGTAGTACACATTCATACAATATATACAGCCAATAATGATAAAGTCAAATCATCAAAGGCTTATTTTCCTCTGCTCTTAATTTCAGATTTATTATTGTATTTGGCAATGAAAAATCTGATACGCTCATAAAAGAAAATTTCCTTCTTTTTTTTTTTTTTTTTTTAAATATATTTATTGATATTTACAACTGTATTAAATAAAAATACATCTAGTAAATGTGATGGTAATATACAAAACTGTCATGAAAAACATGTGGAGACACTACCCAGTGGCAGCACTCTAAAAATATTTTAAACTAGAAGGTCCCGGGGCCATTTCCTTTTCAGGCGCCTCGGAGGATTATCCGGAATTGAAGAGGAAGAAAGGATTGAAACTAGTGGGTTAGGGTGAGAATGGAGTTTGTCATGAAAGGATTGATACCTGGTCCGGGCCAAATCAGTAACATAGGGAACATTAAGGTCTTTATGGATAAGTTTATTCGTGACAAAGTAAGGAGCGTTGAGGATTTTACGAAGGATTTTGGATTTTAAGGATTGGATGCGGGAAGAATTAGATGGTTTATTAGAGCCCCAAAGCTCTACTCCTTAAGGGCAGATTGGTTTTATAATAGTCATGTAGACGAACCTTTTGTAGTTCAGAGGAAGGTTTGATCGTTTGTCTAGTAAGTGTTGAAGTAGCCTAAAGCGGCGAGTTTCTTGTCGTTTTAGTCGTGTATGAGGAAATAATAATTTAAAAATAAATAAAATTAGATTTTAGGTTGAACTGTATAATAAAGAAAGAAAAGAAAATATATGTATATTTTTATTTTTTTTATTATTTTTTTTTTTATAATCAGTTCCACAGACATTCATTCTTACTTTTTAAATATATGTACTTTTTAGAAATTTAACTAATGGTTTCAGAGGATTTTACAAAGTGTCTTTTTTGTAAGAGATAAAAGGATTTGGATTTTAAAAAGGCGAGAATGGAAAGCGCAATATTCATAGAACTTTTGTTTTGTCACAGTTGTCGTGTTCAATTGGTCCCTGAAGTTTTCCGGGTTTTATCCCGTAAGCCCTTTATAAAGTTCTAACAGGAAATGAAATCAAAAGCACGTTTCCTGATCCACAAATCGTCATAGGGAAGTATGACAATTCTTCATTGTATTCGTTACACTTGTATAAGTATAAATTATGATTATTTAAGGAAGTGTGTTAAAGATTACATGATTTAAAATAAAAAGTTATAATTTTCCCGTTTAAATGTTAATTTGTTTCCTCATGTCAGTTACTTGTCAATGTTAAATAATAAGGTATAATTATTTTATTTTATTTAAGCTATTAATTCGTGTTGATAATAAATTTATAAGTGTAAGTTCTATGTTCTCGTGCCCCTATGCAATAACAGTCATTACTCAATCTACGTTATGGAAATATGTTAATTGTAATAATTTTTTTGTTTCAGGTGAGTACCATTTTTGTGTTACTGCAAAGATTTCTAACTAAACTGTAAGTATATTTAGTGATTTTCATATTTTTCCGTGAGACGTTACTAATAAAAACAAACAAAAATTACTTTGTTCCTTTCTTGAAATCAATTTTAAAAGTGTAGATTCTTTTAGGTGGTCAATTTCTATGAATAAAATTGGAGGCTGATTTCTACTTCACCACTCTTTTATTGAAAATAATTGCACTACGTTTCGGCTACAATGCCATCTTCAGGTGCAATGGAACTAATTTGATCTAATGTGAGTAGCTGCTTTCAAGCCAAAGCCTCATGTCTAAATGATTATCATATAATAATTAATTAATTTTTACGTTGTAAACGCGTCGTGAATATATATTGGGCTGTAAAATAAATTCTTAGCATGTTTTACATGTGATTTTAATAACACTTTCTGATTCTTGTAAATATTTTTAATAAATTATTGTATGAATCATTTTTATCAATTACATGTAGCCGTCTTTCAGGCCTTTTTTTGATTTGGTCATCATCAACAGTTGAAGGACGACCCGAGCGCTTTGCTTCTTCCAAGTCAAAATTTCCGGTTCTGAACCGAGCAAACTATTTATGGAAGGTGCTTTCTCCTTAGACATCATCGTCATAGTGCAAAATTCGTTAATCGTCTGTGCAGCGGGATTTCTCTTTTAGAAATAAAAAAATTATGAAATGACGAGAATGAATTTTTTTCTGTTCCATTTTGAGCAAGCAAAATACTACTTTATGATAAGGAATCTCGGTTGAAACTGATGCATAAAAGCACCTTAACAGTCTTCAGAATATGTTAAGATTATTGACCAAGTAAACATGATTTTATAAACACAAAGAGGATTGAATTGAAATATAGAAAAACGATGCATAAGAGCACTTTAATTTTTTTTTTTTTACAATATGTAAACACTATTTACCACGCAAGCATGATTTCATAAATACAGAGAGAATTAAATTGAAATAATTTTACAACGATTATCTTTAAAAGCTAATAGGTATTGAGTCATCATTGGTATGCCTACCTCTACATGCATGCTACTGCAAAATTGACAGAATAAAATTAGAATCTGGCTCTATATAATAACTTTATTCATTGTTTAGAAAAATAGTTAAAAGATTAAATAATTGACTGAAAGGAAGTTATACTTAATGTTTACCCTAACAATGACACATTTATATAAACATGAATCAACACAAAATCATATTTTCTGTGAGATTTAAAATCGGAAAAATCACTTGGTACAACCGAAAATCTTTTTTTCTCCTTCTACCAGACCTACCTATACGAGGTCATTTTTCTCATATCGGCCCTCATACAATTGCATAAAAATAAACAACAAAAACAAATAATTTTATCAATCAAATTATCATCTCGACACTGTGAGGAGATCGAAGTACAAAACAAATTTATTTACCAAACTATTCATCGAAATTTCCCAGAATCCGTGGGACGGAGGTCAGTTTTTCCTAAACGCTAATCAAATTCCCTAAATCAAACAAGAAAAACAGTAACGAGTAAAGTGTACAAACACTCCATTGGCAGCACACACTTCCTTAGAATTAATATTTGTTTTTCCGGTTGATCAACAAGGCGAGGAAAAAAAGTAAACACGAGAAGGTAGCGGCGAAAAACTAGGTTACATGGAAGCCCGCCTCATTCATTTCGTCAGATAATACGTCTCTCAGTTGTTTTTCTTTCTTTTTTTTCAATCAGATCCCTAAAATGCCATTTATCGAAGTAATAAGGACTGGGGGTATTGAGGATGTATCAGCAAACAGTGGAGAAAAAATTGGATTCCAGTTATCACGGGCAGATTTCCATCCATGATATTCCATCACAGATTAAGACATGATTTTTAATTTGCACGGAAACTGTGGATCACAACCGAAATGATTAATAAATACTACATTATAATATAATATTAGAACCGCCCTTGCTTCGCACGGGTGTAATGTTAATGGAGTTTCATTTTTGTTTCAAAAAAGCTCTTTCCGACCGATTTAGATAAACACTAAATAAATAAATTGCAGTTCAATACCCTCTATTTTTCTTTTTATCGAACATCATCCTTTAAAAAATCATTTAGTTTGCGTGTCACATCGTTCTGGAATTCCATACCTACCTCTATACGCAAAGCACCTTCTTTAACCCCATTTAAAAGCAAACTTCTCAGCCATCCATCTTCCGACTGATTGTAAACAAAATGTTAGAATAATGGTCATATTCCATTCTAAAATGAGGACCACTACAAATATGTAAACAATTTCTTTTTTCTTTTCTTTCTTTTGGTTTTTCTCTATGATCTTATTATACCACAAGAAGCACAATTATAATATCTCTTCAAATACACACGTATGATTATATAATTATAAAGATACATATACTAAGCAGTCGTATTTACTTTTTTTATAAATATATTTTAGGTTTCTATTTCTTTCATGTTTTTGTTTCTGTGCCAGAAACAAGTCTCAGTTTCTGTACTTTTCTGTTATCCTTAGGGGACTGAAGGTCCCAGAATAAAATTGACTTTTCTTTCTTACTTTCTTACTAAATAAAGCTTTGGGAGTTTTAATTGATCATAACGAAAAGTGCAACTAGCAAGAAAATATGTTTTTTTATAACTTCCATTCCTTAATATATGCAATCATCAGCAGATACGAAAAACATAAACAAAAATTGTTTTAGATTCATTGTTTGCTATTTTATAGCAAAGCAAAGATAACGGAATATTTTCCCATATAAAGAAAACTTGATTATTTATTAAAAGATACAAAGAAAACTATATATGTATTAAAAAATTATAGAAATAACAAAAGTCTCTTTACTAAATGGATTACTAAAGCTTGCATGATCCTAAACGTCTGTGGCAATATTTCGAAGCGCAAATAACGGAAAATTTAATTTCCCCATGTAAAGAAATGTTAATTGCTGTGTATATATTCAAAAACTATAGGAGTGAAAAAAGTTCCTATACTATTAGATATATAACTATTCGTTTTTAAAGGAATCTATTTAGTTTACAGTGAAACACCTGTTTTTATGAAATAACTTAAATATGAAATAATTAATAGCAATGTTAATTTATAGATTTATATAAAGTTACCATTTACGTAAACAACTTAGTAGTAATATTGTTTCTAAAACCTTGCCTACTAAATGGAAGAATATAACTTGCACGATCCTCTAAATTCAAGTATTATAACCTCCCTATTTACCAAAATGGAGGGATTATTAACTATTACAAGAATAGAATTAGATTAATGGTTACTTCAGTCTGCTTCATAGATGCATTTAATTAGCAGTAAAAATGTTGAAATAATTTGTTTATGTGATATTGAAATAGAAAATATTTTTAACAATCATTGACGAAATAATTTTTATATAAATGATATATATAAATAAGAGATCATGATTATATGACCAATATTATGTGCTATATGGAAATATTTGTAAGTACAATTTAAATTCAGTTATTTTAAAATGTAATAGTGATAATTGAGTTTGGGATGTTAATATTAATTATTTTTGTTGAAGATATGCTTATGATCAGTACGCTTACATTAAGAGGGGGAGTTCTGTGGTGTCCACACATGTGGTTGCCTAGGAGACATAACCTTCATGTGTTTCGTGTTACAAAAATGCCTTTTGTGTTTAAAAAAATGTTACATGTGGTGTGTGATATTAGATATAATCCATTATTAATGTTATATATGTGGTAATACCACCACAGGAGCATTGACTATGGTTCTGAGGTCTTTGGATTGGAAGGATTGAATGCGTTTAATGTTAGAAAATTTAGCGGTCCCCCCCCCCCACAGTTCAAGTCCGTAGCTCCAGATAGGTTTCAGTACTGTCTTGTATATTAGCAGTTTATTTTCTATGGATAGTTTAGAATTTCTGGTCAGTAGTCTGTATAATTGGCCAAATCGTCGAATTAATTCTTGTCGTTTAAGTCTAGTATGTGGGTTCCAAGTTAGTCTTTTGTCCAGAAGAAAGCCAAGATACCGGACTGTGTCAGAGAAAGGGAGCGGAATGGAGTTAAAGAGAACTGGAGGGCAGGATTGTCTTGGAAGGGTAAAGGTGACATGGTGGCATTTGGATTGATTGACTTTGATTCAACACTTGATGCACCAATCTTCAATTTGAGAAAGGTGCGTTTGGAGGCCTATGGATGCAATTTCGGGATCTATTATATTATTATTATCTATTATATCTATTATATATCTATTATTATACTATAAGAGTGCGAGAGGTAGGCCGAAGCGTAGATGGGGGGATCGTATTTAATCAGATCTCGGGAACTTGGGATTGGACGGTGGTCATTAGATTGAATTGTGTAGGATTGGTGGTATCAGAATCGAACCATTGGTTATATTTATGCCTATCAGTATAAAATTAATTTATGTGTATGTAGACAGTAACTGTAACTGACAAAAGGGATTAATAAAAACGCTGGAGCACACGAAAGGGGTTAGTTGTAGAGATCATCTGTGATGTAGTGGCTAGCATAACTGGATATGGTTCTAAGAGTTTTTAAATAATATGTCCAATAAACTAAACATATATTGCTGTACTAAAAAAAAAAAAAAAAATAAAAAAATATGCCTTCCTATTTCGGATTCCGCCATAAAGGATCAGACTACTCAATACCACTTCGACCACATATTACTAAGATACATATTGGGTTGGTTCACATGAAATGTCCGTTTTTATAGTTTCTGAAATACATGAAGGATTTTGCATGTCTCTGTTGTTTTCTTCCGAATGGTTACATATTTAAAGTAAACACTTACTAATCCTCTACCTTTTTATTATAAACATTAGATTCCCAATCAATTACCCACTTTTTAGTATAACTCCAAATATGAACATGGAAAAACGCGATTTTATTTTATATTTTTGTACGAGTTTAAACTCGGCCATTCAGCAGCTGAGACTGCTAGAAATATTTGCGAAGCGTTTGGGGAAGGGAGTGTTAATGAACGGACCATTCGCCGTTGGTTTGCTAAGTGAGAGGATACGGTAGCTGTGTCATCAGCGTACGTTGCAAGGAAGGAATTAGGGCAAACAGGAATATCAGCAGTGTATATATTGTAGAACAAATGTTTATTATTGATAAAAAAAATAAACCAGAAGGAAGAAGATGAAATCGGATGGTGGATTTCTACAAAACTAAACTATTAGAATACAAATATGTCAAAATTGCCTTTAGAACCTTTATGAAATCGGTAAAAATCCTACTTTTAAAATCAAGTAAGGAGGTTAGTGAAGGGCGCACCTGATTTTTCTCCCTTCGTGTTTAGCCATTATCTTTAACTTACAAAGATGAAAATTTCTAATTACTCAAGCCCCCTAGCTGATATGCATTCAGTGCGACAATTAAGCCTCAAACCTTTAGCTAATGGAATTAACTCAAGGTGTAGCCTCTTTGTTTAATTTTAACCTTCAACCCCCGGGGAGGGTCGTCATTAATACATCCTAATGGACAATCATAATTAACCCGAGATGCGTTTACCTTCCAGCTTTTCCAGGGACCTTTTGGAATAAGGGTCTTAATTGTCATTCCAGAAATTAGAACGTGGAGTTGCTGTGGTCCGTCGGATGATCCCCCAGGCAAATACTGTTTTCGGACGGAGGCAAACAGAAGGGTACGCGACCCCCAGTGCTGAGTCAGTTAGCATTATCGCGTGTTCCCACTTCATTAGGGCCAGCATTCCTGGTATATGCCGCGGTATGAGGCGGAGCGTAGATGGGTGGATAAATCATATCACCCTTTTTACAAACAGATTTTTATGAATTTAACAATTGGAACTATCTCTTCTCTTTCTTTATATTTTTATTTATTATAACATGAATAAAATTTAAGTATGACGTTTCGAGATAATTTCTTTGCCTCATCTTCAGATTATTCAATAATTATCTAAAATACAATTTAATATCATAAACATATCTTCAACAAAAATAAATAGTATTAACATTTCGAATTCAATTATCACTATTATATTCCAAAATAATTGAATTTAAATTTTACTTACTAATATTTCCATATTGTACATAATATTGGTCATATAATCATGATCTCTTATTTATATATATCATTTATATAAGAATTATTTCGTCAATGTTTGTTAAAAATATTTTCTATTTCACTATCACATAAACAAATTATTTCAACATTTTTACTCCTAATTAAATGCATTTATGAAGCAGACTGTAGTAATCTTTAATCTAATTCTATTCTTGTACTAGTTAATGTTTTTATATATCTACAACAAATATTATCCAGGATAGATATTAAATATATTTTTTTTACCAATTAAAATTAGAAATCCAATTTATTAATTTTGTCTGCATAATTTTGACTTTTTTTTAAATTCTATTTTGTAATTGACTGTATTTATTATATTTTTAGTTGTATAGATTGACTCTAGTATATTTCAATTTTTGTTTTTTGTTCTATATTAAGAATTTGTATATTTTCAAAATTCAAAAAGAGTGCTGTAAGATTTATATTTTTAATATTTTTGCAACCAGAAATGTGCTGTTTTATTCTAGTCTTTACATTTTGGATGTTTCCCCGATACAAAGAAAGAGAAGAGGTATTTCCAATTATTACATTCATAATTATATTTACTCTTCTATAATAAAAATTGATAATAAAACAGATTTTTGTTTTAATCAAACAATTTTATTCAGTGATATTATTATCTATTCTGATTAGAACATTAATAATAGTGATAAAATGCTACATTTACACAATATTTACAAAACAATAAATTCATAAAAACATAGTAATAATATACTTACCGAACAACAAAGGTTCGATGCTCATACCACCATAAATACTGCCTCCACAGATGATCACCGTTCAAGCCCAAGCCCCCGAGATCAACCTTAACACAATCCTCCCTTTGTCCTAGTAAAGGTTTTAAGAGAAGCATTTTTTTAGTTCAAAAATTTAATTATAATTAAGAAGGAAAAAAAAAGAAATTTTATAAATTAAATATAAATTTTACTTTCGATATTTAAATGAGTAATTCCTTTAGTTTATTAATATTTACGTTTATCATTGGTATTTTCTTTACTGATCTGTCTATTAGATTGATTTGTGGTTTTATGATTCCTTTTTAATTATTTAAGTGTAATATTACTGTTACTTCTTCATTTGTTTATTTCAATTTATAATATTTGCAACTCTGCTGACGGAGTAATCCAAAGCAAGAACGTTTATTATTTTTTTTATTAAGATAATAAACATTTTTATAATTATTATATTATATAGTATTATTAATCCTCCCTTTGACGCCTCGGCCTACCTTTCGGACGATAACCAATTGGTTCAGCAAATACCAACATTTTCGAAATCCGTTCAAGCCCAACAACTTTACACGCCCATATGAGTCTCCGCGATGCTATCACCTCAATTACATTCACAGAGTACAAGTTCCTCAATTCCGCGTTGTGCAACTTTTTTGACTAGCAAGGTCATCACTCTCTGGACCAAATATTTTACGCAGTATGTACCTTATTTTTGAAAATCTTAAGACGTTGTTCATCCTTCAAAGTAAGCGGATACGTTTTACATCCGTAAAGAACCGACGAAAGAATAACAGTTTTATAAATTCCAACCTTTAAGTTTTTTGACAGAAGCCTAAGCAATTTCACAACTGAATAGTAATACACAATTCCCGTATAAGTGAGTATGTTTCAAACACATGTGGGATACATTTAGGTATTAAGGATTTTTGGTAACTAAAAAAAACGAAATTCAGGATAAAATGAAGTCGCGGTTAAAGAAGGTAAACGCATGTTATTATTCAGTAGCTTTACTACTTCGAGACTTCGGTCAAGAGACTTAAAGGTTACAGGTTTAATTAAGGGCAAAGGTTAAAATTAAATGTTACAATCTACAAAACTATTATTCTGCCAACGAATTCGAAACGTGGTCGCTTAATTTGAAGGTTCAACAACTCCTCAATATTTTTGAGAATAACGTTTTGTAAAAGAATCGCGGCTCAAATGGGGATTCATGGTTGTTAGGTTTATTTAAGAACGAATTGCTGAGTGCGAGAGGTAGGCCGAAGCGTAGATGGGGGGATTGTATTTTATCAGATCTCGGGAACTTGGAATTGGACGGTGGTCATTACCATCCGACCACATATTACTAAGATACATATTGGGTTGGTTCACATGAAATGTCCGTTTTTATAGTTTCTGAAATACATAAAGGATTTTGCAGGTCTCTGTTGTTTTCTTCCGAATGGTTACATATTTAAAGTAAACACTTACTAATCCTCTACCTTTTTATTATAAACATTAGATTCCCAATCAATTACCCACTTTTTAGTATAACTCCAAATATGAACATGGAAAAACGCGATTTTATTTTATATTTTTGTACAAGTTTAAACTCGGCCATTCAGCAGCTGAGACTGCTAGAAATATTTGCGAAGCGTTTGGGGAAGCGAGTGTTAATGAACGGACCATTCGCCGTTGGTTTGCTAAGGTTTTCAGCTGGGGATACCTACTTGGAAAACATGCCCCGAGGAAGACCTCCGTCCGTAATAGACAACGATGTCCTCAAACATACAGTAGAAGGAAACCCCTACCAAACAGTTAAAGGACTCTCAGCACAACTAAATGCAAGTGCATCTACCGTTTCCACACATTTAAAGTGTATTGTATGGAAAGTAAAAAAGCTCGATACATGGGTACCTTATGATCTCACTGACTGGCAGCAAGACCCCATGTTTCAAAACATACCGTGCAAAAATTGAAAGAGCTGGTTTACGAAGTTCTTCCGCACCCACCATATTATCCCGAATTGTCTCCAACAGATTACCACCTGTTCAGGAATTTAGACAAGTTCGTCAAAGGAAAACTTTTTGAATATGATGATCAAGTGAAAAGTGCGTTTTCAGATTTTGTTTCACTTCAAGGCTCAGAGTTTTTCAGTTCGGGGATAAAAAAGTTTGTGTCACGTTGGGAAAAATGTTTAGGAAAATAAGGTAAATACTTCGAATAAAAAGATTTTGTTTTCATATTGTATTTTTAATAAAAATCTTTTACATTTAAAACGGACATTTCATGTGACACAACACAATATTTTGTTCGTTCTTTTTTAGTGTGTTTTCTTCATATTGAAGATTTTTGTTTGCTATTTTTTTTAAATTTAATTATTTAATTCGAAATTATGTACGGTGTGTGAAGTTTTATTCTGCGTTATAGTAAAAATATATATTATATGTGCACTTCTAGGTGAAGGAAATAGCATTCCGTTCTGTGATTGTATGCCTAATAGTGCTTTATCAGATTATAAGGAATGCAAATGAAAGGTCTCTTACCTAAGAAAGTGCTTCATGAAATATATTATGTATTCATGAAATATATAAATATTACACCTACCAACATGACAGTCCCTTCTGTGGAACAATCCACACGTCTCAAATGCTTATACTTTCTTATGTAAAAAGAACCGAAATGTCTTATGAGAGTCTAGAAAAAAAAAAAAATAATAATAATACTAAAAAGGATCTGGCGAAAAAATTCATTTTTTCACTACATTTTTTTAACTTTATAAAAAACTAAACCATTTATAACCAATAGGTAAAAATTAACAATACAAATTTTCAATGTCAATGTCAGCTCGTGATTTATAACAACTTCCCATTTATTTTACACGACTTACTGACGATTTGATAGGTAATATTGCTTCTTGCGTACTGTATGGAAGAATATAACTTGTACGATACTGTATGCTGGCAAAGCTGAATCCCATAACCTCTCTCTTGACTAACATTTGGTTTTAAATATTTATTTATTGAGAATTATAACAATCTGTTTCAGAATGAACAATAGTAATACTGAAATGAGACCACATTCATACAATATATATATAGAAAATAATAATAAAGTCAAATCACATAAAATAGAAAAATAAATTCATATATATATATATATATATATATACAATAAAATAATAATAATAAAAAAAACAAACCTATAATTGAGATAAATACAAAGTTGGCACATAATTAAACATCATAAAAACAATGGTAACTATATACTCCATGAGTGGAGGATCTGACCAGTGTCACAACTCCAGTATAAATGTTTACAAAAGGTCGCGGGGCCACCGCCGTTTTAATCTTCGTGGAGGATTGTTGGGGTGGGTGGAGCTGGAGAGGGATTGAACTAAAGGATTAGGATGATGAAGAAGGTTCTGATGGAATTTGGAAAATTTGGATGGTACCAGGTCCAAAATAAATATAATATTAAGGTCGTGGTGTAAGGTACAGTTGGAAACATAATAGTGAGCATTAACTACTCTTCGTAGGACTTTGGATTGGAAGGATTGGATGCGTTTGATGTTAGTATATTTAGCTGTCCCCCACATTTCAAGTCCGTAGGTCCAAATAGGTTTCAGTAATGTATTGTATATAAGTAATTTGTTTTCAACTGTAAGGTGAGATTTTCTGTATAGTAGTCTGTATAACTGGCCGAATTAGCGGTTGAGTTCTTTTCTTTTAAGTCTTGTATGTGGGGTCCACTGTGGGTTAGTCTTTTGTCTAGTAAAAAGCCCAGATACCGGACTGTGTCTGAGGAAGGAAGCGGTATGGAGTTGAATTCAACTGTTGTGCCGGATTTTCGTCGAAGGGTGAAGGTGACGTGTGTGCATTTTCTTTCGTTCACCTTAATACACCAGTCTTCGACAAGGGAAAGGTGCCTTTGGAGATTTAGCGATGCTGCTTCAGGATCGGAATTGGATGATAAAATGGCTGTGTCATCAGCAAATGTTGCCAGAAAGGTATCGGGATCGGTTGGGATATCGGCGGTATAGAGGATGTAGAGGACGGGTCCCTAGACGCTGCCTTGACTTGACTAACATTATAAATAACATATGTTCATAGGTTTATGGTCTTATAACGACATTCTGTTGACTTGTACAGCTTATTTTTTATTACATATTAACTCATGCTGTCCAAAGGTATATTATACGTCTATACCGTGACTTAATTACATACAATTTTCCTATCTTAAGAAAAACTTTATTGCAATGTATTTTCCTTATAATACATCATGAAATAATACCCTAATTTATAATGAAAACTGTATCGAAATTTAAGAAAGAGTTCGCAGGAACCAAAATTCGCGTTATAATTTTATATTTAGATAGAGATACATAAAAATTTAATTTAGAAAACAATAATAAAAAAATTTTTCCGACCTTCTTCAATTAAAATATCATTAGAGAAATCAGAGAAATGTCTGTCGTCAAATGTGTGATTAAATCCACTTACAAGAGCACCTCGTGTCATCGCTTTCACACTAGAAAGCTTTATAGAGCTAGGTTTATGGCGAATTCAATTATATTTAATTGACGGCTTGATTTCTCTCCATTAAAAAAATCATACCGGGCTTAACTGCCGAACTTTCATTTTTTCACTCTCAAGCAATTAGAAAGTGCATTTCTATAATTGTTTGATATAATTAATCTCCACTTGTCAATTTATTAACACTAACTAAGCGTGAATGTATTTGATTTTTTTAAATAGATCATGAGGTACCCAAGCATCAAGCTTTTTTACTTTCCCAATACACTTTAAATATCTGGAAACGAAAGATACACTTGCATTTAGTTGTGCTGAGAGTCCTTAAACTGTTTGGTAGGGGTTTCCTTCTACGGTATGTTTGAGGACATCGTTGTCTATTACGGACGGAGGTCTTCCTCGGGGCAAGTTTTCCAAGTCGGTATTCCCAGCTGAAAACTTAGCAAACCAACGACGAACGGTCCGTTCATTAACACTCCCTTCCCCAAACGCCTTGCAAATATTTCTAGCGGCCTCAGCTGCTGAATGGCCGAGTTTAAACTCGTACAAAAATATTACTCGGAAATCGCGTGTTTCCATGTTCATATTTGGAGGTATACTAAAAAGTGGGTAATTGATTGGGAAGCTAATGTTTATAATACAAAGGTAGAGGATTAGTAACTGTTTACTTTAAGTATGTAAACATTTAAAGAAGAAAACAACAGAGACCTGCAAAATCCTTTATGTATTTCAGAAGCTATAAAAAAGGACATTTCATGTGAAACAACCCAATAATACATATACTTGTATACAGGATAAATATCAGAATGAGTGACGCAGGCTAGCATTAAGGAAATGTATAAAGCAAAAAGTAATTCGAATTCAATAATTCTGAAATTTTTTCTTCACTGAGGGATTTCGTCCATATTTTAAGACTGTAGTAATAATTCGAATACTTTGGAGGATTTGTGTGAGAAAATTGAAAATTTGGAGGAATATTATTGTATAGAGCAGGAATGGAAAAACAAGTCTGGGGTGTCGTCCAGGTATGTTTTGGTCATGGTACAACTAAGCTAAAGTAATTTTTCAGTCTTGTAGAAAAACGGTGGTCAATCTTCCCGACTAGCTCATCCCGTCTAAAATACATCTTCTACATAATTGAGAACATGTATAATTTTGTTGCAGACAATACATTAAGGTCTGAAAATATATTAATTGCTGGGGGTCTTTCATTCATACCCAAAATTACCTTGATAACCTTTCTCTGCATTATCTAAAAACATAATTATTTCAACTTCTTTATTTTCACTTACCTACAGTGAGTGTCAAAAGTATTCGGAATTCACTACTATTCTGTAATTCACTTGTTTTTAACTTATTTTTTATGTTTTTAAAGAGTTGTTACCCACTTTATAATGTTAGAAGGAAGGTATATAATAACTAAAAACAAAAATTACGACAACAATCATTTTATTATTAACGTATTGGACGTTTATTTACGAAAACATTAAAATTAGTGTATGTTAATGGTGTCAAAAGTATTCGGAATTTTGTGGTTTCCTAGTTATATTAGTGCAGTGGTCATAAATAAACACCGTGTTGGTAAAACTTTTTATATAATTAAACATTTTAGCCTACTAGGAATTGATCTTACTAATTAATTGATTTTTTAGTTTGAAATATTACCCCACTCAAGCACTTATTATATCTTGAGGCCATTTTCATTTTTAATATAGTTTTTCCTGATTTTCCTTTTTAGCAAGACCCAAAAATGTTTTATTAAATTTGAAAGAAATAATGGAAGAGGAATTTCGAGACTAAATATGAATAAATAACGTATATATGTCCAGAGTCATGGTCGCGCGTATGTTAATAATTTGATTTATTCCTAAGTGTTCTTCTACTTTTAATTCTGGCTTTTCATACTTAAAAAATACACCAACCTATCAATAATTCTGCCCATGAATCCAATGTTATCAAACGTTTTCAAAGAAAAACCTACGTAAATATCACTGACCGCTCAAGGTGTATTACTATGGCATACTAAATTCTTTATTTGGTTTCCTCTATTTTATACGTATTTTAAACGTATTTTAGTATGGGAGTCATCTATAAACATTTTAATTCACCAACTATCTCTTTAAATAACGTTAAAAACATTCAGCCTATTCTCTTATTTCCTATCCTGCTGATAGACGTTTTCCGTACTTCTTGTACCATGTTTTTCTTTTTGTAAAATGTTTTTAGAACGCGGCGAACAGTTAAAAAATGTATTGTGTGTCCAGAAGTTCTGAAAAATTAATAAATAAGTTACTCATTTTACTCATTTGAGGTAATGTTTTCTTATTTGATGAATAATCAGTCTTTCAGTTTTAACATTTAATATTTTTTGGACGCTTACTTTTTTGCTTATATATTTTATTGTTATATTATCTACACTGTACATAGCCATGCATATATTCTCATCAATTTTTTCTATTATCTCAACTATTTCTCTCCAGTGTTAATGTGTGAACGTGTTAAAAATTATTCGAGGGTGTTGTACGATCGTTGCGTTTTTATTTTAGGGCCTTATTTAAAAAAAAAAAATCTTTTAATGGTTCGGTATATATTACATGAGAGAGGAGAATTGTTTGGAGCATAAAATTATGTCGAAGATTGGTGAGAATATTAAAATTTGAAACCATTGAACAACAGGATATTACAATTTCCGAATACTTTTCACACTGAACGATCTTGTAATTTTACATTATTAATTGGATATTTATAAAAACATTAATCTTTTCGGTTATCTGGTCAGTGATTTTCCTTTATAAAATGAAATGAAAAGTAATTTTATTCTGGGACGAATAGTCCCCTAAGAAAAACAAGAAAAGTACAATATAAATAATAATTGTCTGGTCGTTTACGACTTCAATTTAACAATAAAAGACAGGTTCTGTGACAATGAATAGTTATCATCTATAGCTTTTAAATATTACATATGTTGGGAATATTGATAATTTAAGGGATGGAGAAATAGTTGGTGTTTGAAAGTGGATAATGATAAGGATTAACGAATGGATACAGGCAAGGAATTCCAAAATAGGGTAGCACGAATAATAAAGGATTTTTTGAAGGAAGCAGATCTGTGAGAAGGTATATACAAGTTTATAGGTTTGGATCTAGTGTTTACTGAATGGACAGAGGAACAAGTGGTAAGCATATCAAGAATATAAGGAGGTTTTTTTGTATTGAAAAATCGGAAGAGACAGACACCAAGGAGGTACTGCCGACGGAAAGAGGGGTAGAGCAAATTCAACTCGATATACCTTCTAGAAACACATCCTTTATGGGAGTCTCTTTTAAAGATTTGGGAGTGAAAAAGAATTATATATTAATAGTTGTGAAATATACTAAACGAAAAGAAATACGAATTCCGAATACTTTTGACACTCACTGTATATATTAATTCTAATTTTAATTAATAGTACTTAAATCGATTTTAACAACTGAGGTAAGTGAAAGACTGTTGAAAAAAAGTTGCCCTCACCAGATTTTTTCAACTTGGAGTTGTACATTTGATTGTGCTTCCCGGATTTGGAAACTCCTGCGTTCAACTCCTTTCTATTGCTATTCACTCCAGTTTTCCATAATAAATGAATGCTATGTTCTAGACCTAGCATTTGAAGGAGGCTAAATAGCTTGGATTGCTTCTGACAGTTTGATTGGTCCTATTTCCATACGTTCGTTCTAACTAAGATTCCTTTAGTAATAGATTTCCCTTATAGTTTGTTAGTATGCTCATGTAGGTCTAAAAATATATTTTGTGCTTAATTTTACTGCTGGGGAAACTTTTATTAGAGAAATCCGGTCAGCGATTTTTCCTCCGTTGTTGAAATCAATTAAAGAATTTTCAAATAAAGTTATAATTAATATATAGGAGAGTGGAAATAAACAAGTTAGAAGCATTATATTCAGTTTAGTTGGAAACATATGTTTTAGATTAAATAATATAACAATATAAGATTTTTAAGTGCAATAATCACAGAAATGTATGCCAAATTCGTATCTTTAAATCACCTATCACAACTTTCTATTGGGTTGTGTCACATGAAATGTCCGTTTTCAAGGTAAAGGATTTTTATTAAAAATACGGTATGAAAACAAGATAATTTTATTAGAAGTATTTACCTTCTTTTTCTACAAATTTTTCCCAACGTGACACCAACTTTTTTATCCCCGAACTGAAAAACTCTGAGCTTTGAAGTGAAACAAAATCTGAAAACGTACTTTTCACTTGATCATCATTTTCAAAAAGTTTTCCTTTGACGAAGTTTTCTAAATTCCTGAACCGGTGGTAATCTGTTGGAGACAAGTCGGGAGAATATGGTGGGTGCGAAAGAACTTCGTGGCCCAGTTCTTTCAATTTTTGCACGGTATGTTTTGAAACATGCCGCTCAGTATGATCATGAGGTACCCATGTATCGAGGTTTTTTTACTTTCCTAATACACTTTAAATGTCTGGAAACAGTAGATGCACTTGCATTTAGTTGTGCTGAGAGTCCTTTAACTGTTTGGTAGGGGTTTCCTTCTACTGTATGTTTGAGGACATCGTTGTCTATTACGGTCGGAGGTCTTCCTCGGGGCAAGTTTTCCAAGTCGGTATCCCCAAACGCCTTGCAAATATTTCTAGCGGCCTCAGCTGCTGAATGGCCGAGTTTAAACTCGTACAAAAATATTACTCGAAAATAGTGTGTTTCCATGTTCATATTAGGAGGTATACTAAAAAGAACATGTTACTGTTTTTGCTATATGCGTGTTCTAGTATTAAGTACAAATACAATAATTCTATTCGATTAGAAACTTTTATTAATAATTAACTCTCACATGTGATTATTTAACTAACTGAACAATTAATAATAATAAGGTTACAATTATATTACAAATTTGTTGATTAATAATCGATTGCAGATCCATAGAAGTAATTATAATACAATTAATATACACATTTCTTTTTTTCTTCTTTTTATTTTATTATTAGTCCTCTACATCACTTCCCCCCAGAGACACAGCCACGATAATGTTTCTAAAACATTAAACAAATCAGAATTCAATTGTTCATAAGAACCGGGTAGGAAACCTCACTGTGCGACCACTGCGAGTGGTTGTTGTTAGTGGTTTTCCAGAGCTGGTTGTGGTGGTTGGTTGATCAGTCTCTTCATCAGGAGTTGTTGGCGAAAGAGAACAGGGATTCTGTTTTATTCCTTGAAGGTCTTGTTGAAGCTGTGTTTCTTCGGTTGACGACAAGATATAAGCTGGTTTAAGGCGATCTATGGAAATGTTTGCTTCCTTGGTCTTTAATTGCAGGGTGAAGAATTTTTCCGACCTAGCAATCACTTTGAAAGGGCCTTCATAAGCGGCTTCCAAAGGTTTCTTGACTCGGTCAATTCTGACAAAGACATGAGAGCAATCAGCCAAATCCTTGTGAATAAAAAATGCCTTGGTTGTGTTCTTCTTAACTGGAACTGGTTTCAATTGTCTCATAGTGTCTTGGAGTTTAGATACAAATGATTCTGCATTATCTATTCGTTGTGCTGTTTGTCCAAGAAATTCACCAGGCAATTTTATAGTTGTTCCATAAACCATTTGAGCAATGGAGACACTTGTCTCGGGATTGAATGAAGCACGCAAACCCAAAAGAATTGTTGGTAATGCTTCTGACCATTTTAGAGAACCATTTGCTTTCAGTGCGGTTTTCAGTGTGCGGTGAAGTCTTTCAACCTTCCCATTACTCTGAGGATGGTACGGGGTTGTCCTCTGCAATTTAATTCCACACAACAAACTTAGGTTTTTGAACAGATGAGCTTCGAACTGTCTGCCTTGATCCGAAATTAGTGAAAGTGGGACGCCAAATCTTACAATCCAATTTTCATAGAATGCTCTTGCGACAGCTTCTGCTGTAATCTCTGAGAGTGGTATTGCTTCCATCCAACTTGTGAATCGGTCTATCGCAGTGAGCATTACCATTCGATGGAGGTAATGGACCAACCAGGTCGATGTGAACCACAGAAAATCTTTCATCTGGTGGTGCAAATGTCCCAACTGGTGACTTGGTGTGCCTTGTAACTTTAGTCTTCTGGCAAGGTACACACGATTTTGCCCAATCACGGACGTCCTTATTTAAATTTGGCCAAACAAAACGAGCACCAACTTGTTTAATTGAGGATTTTACACCTGGGTGATTCAAGTTGTGAATTGTTTCGAAAAACAATCTTCGGTAAGCTTGAGGTATGAAAGGTCTTACAGTTTCAGTAGATATGTCACACCACAAGCTTCTACCACTTGGTAAGTGAAAAGATTTCAATTTTAAGGAAGTTTCTCCGTTCTTCAGAGCCAAAAATTCAGGGTCACTGGTCTGGGCTTCTGCGACTTTATCCATATCGATGGTGCTGATAGATTCAATCCTAGAAAGTGTATCAGCAACCACGTTCAGTTTTCCACTGATGTGCCTAATATCAGTCGAGTATTCTGAAATATATTGCAGTCGTCGTAATTGAAGTGGAGTAGCTTTTTCATTCCTTTGCTTGAAGGCGTAAATAAGTGGATGATGATCAGTGTATATAACGAACTGTCTTCCTTCAAGAGTGTGCTTGAAGTGCTTGACTGACTCGTAGATACCGAATAATTCACGATCATAGGTACTGTAGTTTCTTTCAGCAGTTTTTAACTTCTTAGAAAAGAAAGCTAACGGTTTCCATTTGCCATCTTCTAATTGTTGCACTACACCTCCAATAGCGTAATCGCTAGCATCAACGAGTAAGGCCAAAGGTAGGTTTGGGCTAGGATAGGAGAGCATTGTTGCATTCGCTAAATCATTTTTGCATTTTTCAAATTGATTAATTGCTTCAGGAGTCCAAGGAATTTTGCGATTGTCCTTTTTACGAGCACCTTTTGTATATTCATGGAGAATTGCTTGAGTTTCAGAAGATTCAGGGAGGTATTGACGATAAAAATTTATCATTCCAAGGAATCGGCGAAGTCCAGCAATAGTTTCTAGAAGTTTGTATTCCAATATAGCTTGTACTCGATCAGGCAATGGTTTCGTACCATCGGGTGTGATGAGATAGCCAAGGAATTGTAATTGTTTTACGCCAAATTCCGATTTTGCTACATTAACGCGAAGTCCATATTTTTCTAATCGTTCGAAAACGTGTTTGAGATGATACTGATGCTCTTCTTCCGAATCTGAAGCCACAAGACAATCATCCAGGTATGGAAATACGAAATTCAGTCCATAAAATACTTCGTTGATAAAGCGTTGGAAAGTGCTGGGTGCATTTCGCAGTCCAAAGGGCATAAAATTAAATTCAAACATGCCGAAGGGTGTTGTTACAGCTGTTTTCGGTTTGTCTTCTTCTGCTACTGGTATTTGAAAATATGCCTTAAACAAATCTATTTTAGAAAATATTTGTTTGTTGAATAAAATGTGTTGGAAGTCCACGATTCTCGGTATAGGATATCGATCAGGAATTGTTTGTGCATTCAATCTCCTAAAATCACCACATGGCCGCATTGAGCCATCTTTCTTGGGTGCCAAATGTAGTGGGCTAGACCACTGAGACTTGGAAGGACGTATTATTTGATTATTCAACATGAATTGAAATTCTTCTTTTGCAATTGCTAATTTTTTGGTATAGAGTGGACGAGGACGACAATAGACTGGTTGACCGATTGTAATAATGTGGTGTTGAACGTCATGTTTCACATTTGTAGGCAGCAAACTTGGTTTTGTCAAGCTCGGATAAGAATTGAGTAAGTTAGCAAATTTATGACCTTTAGAAACAGTGCTAACAGAATCATCATTGTTAATAGGTGTGATATTACCACTAACTCCTAAACCGGTTTTGCCATCTATCAGTTGTTTATTTCTTAAATCGACAAGAAGGTTAAAATGGTGCAAAAAATCAGCCCCTATTATGCCTCTGTTTACTTTAGCGATGATAAATGGCCATCTAAATTCTCGACGAAGTCCCAAGTTGATATTTAAAATGTGAACACCAAACGTGGGAATCTCCGTTCCATTAGCTGCATACAGTTTGAAATCTGAAATTACTGATTTAACTTTCGAATTTGAAGGGATAATAGATACATCAGCACCGCTATCGACTAAAAAATGGGTTCTTGTATTTTTATCGGTAAGAAATAAACGAAACTTACGGCCTCCCATATGATTATCTGCAGTAGAATGAGCCGCTACTTCCGCTGCAGTTTCTCGTTTCCCTCTTGATTCCATTGGCAAGGTTGACGGCACTTTTCGGGTAAACATCTATTTCCAAAGCGAAAATGATAAAAACAATATTTACCATTAGGGTCGAATCGTCCACGGCTACGACTACGGCTTCGGTTCCGGTTTCTAAATCTTTTATCACCACGATCATTTGAATTTTCTCTTCGAGTTCGAGAATTTTGTAATGAAGAAATTCGAGCATCCATTGCTTCTATTTTTGCTACCAGTATTTTTATCATCTCATTCATATCACCTGAACAATCTTCAGAGTTAGTTATACTACTTGTCGCAGCATCAACATCTAATCGAGGTTTCATATCGACAATTCTGTCCGCCATTATGGCCAATTTATCCAAATTTTCATCCGAAACTACAAGGATATTCTTGATGGAATCTGGAAGTTTGTCGAGCCATAGGGTGCGTAACACCTTAGAGGAAATATCGGTACCTGCCAGAGAACTCATTTTTCTTAAAAGCTGACTTGGTTTTAAATCTCCAAGTTCTAACCCAGCTACTAGCCTTTTGATCTGGGACTCTTCACTTTCTTTATAAAGGCTTAAAAGTCTATTCTTAGCGAGTGAATATTTTAAATCTTTATCACTATCTAAAATATCGATAATATCCGCTACAAATTTCCTGTCCAATTGAGATACTAAATAATCAAATTTGGTATTTTCTGTACTTACGCCAGCTAGTTTAAATTGTGCTTCCACTTGCCTAAACCAAACATCTGGTCGTTCCAGCCAAAAGGGTGGTATTTTAACAGAAACCTTACTAGCTTCTATTCCGGCCACGTCTGAGGTATTTAACTGATCCTTACTCATTTTAGCTTATAAAAAAAAAAATATTGCAATAGTTTAGAAAAAAAAACACTATCTGGTCACTATTTCCACAATTCGCGAACTATCACGTCGATTGTCACCACTTGTTACTGTTTTTGCTATATGCGTGTTCTAGTATTAAGTACAAATACAATAATTCTATTCGATTAGAAACTTTTATTAATAATTAACTCTCACATGTGATTATTTAACTAACTGAACAATTAATAATAATAAGGTTACAATTATATTACAAATTTGTTGATTAATAATCGATTGCAGATCCATAGAAGTAATTATAATACAATTAATATACACATTTTTTTTTTCTTCTTTTTATTTTATTATTAGTCCTCTACAAACACAATGAGTAAATATGCAGAATGAAAAAAAAAAGTCATGAAAATGTCTTGAGAAAGAACTACCCAGTGGTAGCACTTCACTTAATTTGTATCTACGAGCAGTTTAGTAGTGTATATATTACAGTGCATATATCACACAAATTGATTCCCAACGTAAAAAACATAGTTAAAGTTTTCTTAACTTTCTTTTAAATCATTTACTGACATTGAAAATATATGTCTAGTTACTTTCGACGAGTAAAAAGTATTTACTAAAACTGTTTCAGCCTAGAAAATTGTTTTCTTTTTTTCATCCTTTAAAAAATCAAATACATTCACGCTTTATACTCATACATTTTTATTATATTACAAAAACTGTAGAATAATTTTTTCGAACAGACATGGAAATGTGGTTCAGAGAGGGGAAAGAAGAAAGTACGGCATTTAACCCCTGTCGGAATTTTTTAATGGGGAGAAAACCAGCCATCTATTAAATATAATTGAACTATATAAATATAATTGAACTTTCTATTTGATAAACACCGTGGATCTTTATAGTGTAAAAGTAATGGGTGCTAATGTAAGTCGCTTGTCATCCCAGGAATACACCTATATTTTCAGAATAGCTAACAGTTTTATTAAAATGACATTAATGGATATGTAGTTGACGACAAATATTTATGAAACCTGATTTCTTCTATGATATTTCAATTGAAGAATGTCGGAAGAATTTTTGTATTATTTAAAAAAACAATTCAATTTCTATGTAGATAGATAGATAGATAACTGTTTTTTTTTTTTTTTTTCAGCACATTACAGCAAAAATATAACTTATAAAAAAACATTAATAGAACTATTGTCTTTTAGACCGTCTAGTCCGGAGCCGACCTGTTCAATTTTACAATTTTTGCAACAGTAACTATATATACATATACAATACAATACACAATATTAGTAAAATAATATCAATCACTGATTTTACTATTTCATTGTCTGGTTCAAAACAATAATAATAAACAATATATATATATATATATATATATATTATATATATATATATTATATATATATATATATATATATATGTTACAAGTTTAAATATAGTTAAATTTTTTTTTTAGGTTTATATCTCTAAGGCCATGCTATTTTACAATATTATACACAGCCATTCAGTTTTGGACCGTTAAGATAGTTACTTCATCGATGTTTGAAAATTCTTTCCGAAGCACCTTATTCTAATTTCAGACAAAATGGGACATGTGGCGAGGAAATGAAACGTATTTTCTACTTCCCCTATATTACAAAGCGAGCATATCACATTTTTATCTGACCAAAATCTATTATAGTGGATGTAATTAGTTGACCGTTGAGAAATTACTGGAAGGAATTAGTCGGGTGGCGGTCATTAAATGAAACAACTAAATAGTTTCAACTATTTTATTGTTTGCCAACGTTTCGACCCCCTTTGTGGGTCATCATCAGGGCGCATGGTGGGAGAATGGAAACTTTTTTTTTGGAGAGTTTCCATTCTCCCACCATGCGCCCTGATGATGACCCACAAAGGGGGTCGAAACGTTGGCAAACAATAAAATAGTTGAAACTATTTAGTTGTTTCATTTAATGACCGCCACCCGGACTAATTCCTTCCAGTAAAATCTATTATAGTTCAGGTATACCAATTCACATCTATGTATGTCTATATACATATAAAATGATAACGTGATTATTGGTTCCTGCGAATTCCTTCTAAACCACGCGACGGATTTTGATTTCATTATAATTTAGGGAATTTTTTCACACATACACAGACCTTTTTGCGTGGCTTGGCCATTTGGACTTAAGGGACCTCAAAACGTATATTTCCGTTGAAACTCGGATTCGAAATTTTTCGCAAAAATTCTTATTCTTATTCGCTGTATATAAAGATATATATATATATATATATATATATATATATATATATATTTTTTTTTTTTTTTTTTTTTTTTTTTTTTTTTTTTTTCTATGTTACTGAATTAGCTCGAACCAGGTATCAATCATTTCATTTCCACTCTAATCCATCAGTTTCTATCTTATCATCCTCTTCGATTTCTGATAATCTTCCGAGGCGTCTAAAAGAAGATGACCCCTAGACCTTCTAGTTTATGCCAATGGGTGGCATCTCTTCATGTATTTCATGTCAGTTTACTATGTCCATCACATTTACTTGTTGTAGATAATAATACAGTTGTAAATATCAATAAATATGTTTAAATTAAAAATATATATATTTTTTAAAATATGTATTGCTTCCCGGATTACGCAGATTTTAATTCTGAAACTGTTAAAAAGAGCTTTTTAACGAATTCTATGAATCCAAATATTTAGTGTTTCTGGAAACGTAGCTCGCCGGAACGCGCATGAGAGTAGGTACTTTGCCCGAAACAATAGGATTGGATTATATACTTTTTATTTTATTTTTTATTGTTAAAACTTTTTATTTTCGATATATCCAAAAGCTTGTTTTACCAATAACGGTTCCACGTATTTATATTGAATGAATATTTTTTTACATGTTTATGGAAACATTGAACAACAATAAGAATAATTTTATAAAAAATATTGAATCCTAGAAATTTCTGTCAGTACAATCATACAGTGTTGTATATATTGTATATAGTTATGATTGTTTGTATGATGTTTATTTATTTGCCAACTTTTTATTTATGTTATTATAGGTTGTTGTTTTGATTTCTTTTGCTTTTTTATTTATTATTATTTTATTGTTATATATATGGATTTATTTATTTTCTATTTTATGTAATTTGACTATTATTATTTTTTGTATATACTGTATGAATGTGGTCTTTATCTATATTGCTATTGTTCGTTTTGTAACAAATCGTAATATATCTCAATAAATAAATATAAAAAAAAAAAACAATCATACAGTAACAAAAAAAATCTGGTGCGTGCAACACACGACTTTCACTTACCTTGAGTGTTTATAATTAAAAACTATTAAATACTTCAATTTGAAAAATATTTGATGTTAATTTTTATAAAACGTGTATTTATTTTCGTTGGTAACCATATGATTTAGATTAAATAATATAACTGTATTAAATTGTTAATCAGTAATAAGTTTATTTCCCATTCGTCACTTTATAATACCTTTTACAACTCTGTGTATCAGATAATATTTTTTCTAAAATCTTTCTCTTTCCAAGGGTATATTACACGTCTAAATTTCTGTTCTTAATATAAAAAAAAACAAACCAAAATTACATTAAAAAAATAGTTTTTCTCTTTTACCCTTTATTTGGTCATCAATTTCGTCTGACTTGTAAATTTAACCGTCCTTTATCAATTTCATTAAGATAATATGGTTAATCTCTTTAAATGTACAAAATTAAAGATAGTTTAGAGGAAGAAAATTTAAAATATAGGCATTTAAGCCCGGTCAGACTATTTCAATCAAAATTAAACCTGCATGATATTAAAGCCCATTAAATTTTACATCAATATTGCGAGTTTAAACAAAATCGATACAGCTGTTTTTGAGAAAATCATAAATGCATGGTATAAAGTGGCTCTTCTGGTTAGCCGATTTTTGTGAAAAATTGGCTGTTACATTTCATGGATATAGTTGTCTTAAATATGATATTTCAGTTTCGTACGACTTATCGCTTTTGTACTAGACTTACCACACAAACACACGGACGGACACACAGACCTTTTTTCGGGACTTGGTTATTTGGACTGAGGAGACCCTGACGTGTATTTATGTCGAAAATTTTCACGATCGCAATACATTCCCTCACTATATATTTCATATATAGGTAAGTGAAAGTAATAGGTAAGGCATAAGAATTTGGAAAATAAACAATATTAAACACCTTTCTTACTCAACCTCTACTGGAATTACCAGCAATGCGTTTCAGAGAAAAGGGCTGTGATCTACCGAGTTCAGGTTTTTTAAATTGTATTGTAGCTCTTGCATATTATAAATACATGCCTTTATTATGTACTTTTAAATTATTTTATTAATCACTCCAAAAATCGCCCTAAAGAAGGCCTACATTTTAGACCTTAACGTCGGCACTATTTAGTTAAGTTTCCACTTAATTGTTTACTAATTTGACTGCACCCCCAAATTAACTTTCCCTCTATACATACACAGTCAAGCATTCTCACTTCACTATGATTTCAGTAATCTCCATTAAATTACCTTCGATTTTGTAAAGAATTTTGTGAGAATGATTGTTGTGACGCTCTCCTTCAAATGCCCTGAAGGAGACCTATAATTAAGGCCCAAACGTCGGCACCAGTAAATTAAGTTTATACTTAATTATGAGTTCTTTTGACTGCACCCTCAACTAACTTCTCCCTTTACCTTCGGTTTCGTTTATTCAAAACAATCAACCATTTCAGCTTGTTACCATTGTGAAAAAAATAGGTAAGTCTGAAATTTGAAAGTATCTAATGACCATCCAGAGAAGTAAAATGAAGAAATATTTTTCCGGGTTACTTTTTTCTCTCTCATACATGAGAATAGGAATATAAATGTATAATAGACCGTTTAAAAACTGTTGATTAAAAAAAAAATGTAATACAACATACAAAGTTGTGGAAACTAAAGCATTTTGACGAAAAGGTAGTAAGTAAACTTAGGCGAAATTAATAAATATAAAATTAATAAATTTCCATTAAAACAATATAATATATTTTTTTAGTTAAAGCCCATCTGATTATTGATTTCATAAAGGGAGGGAAATAGACCTTGTGTGTTCTGCATGGAATTGTTTATAGTTATGAATTAACTCTTGAAAAAGCTCTTTAAAGTTTTTGTTTCTAAAGCAGTGAGAAAAATGTAGAGGAACGCAAGAAATTCGTTCCCGGTTTCCAAGTAACCGCCGGTAAATTTCCCCTTTAATAAGAAGGAGAAAATTAAAATCAGTATATTAGCCATTCAAAGGGCCTAAAGGGATGGAAAACGCTTTCCTAATGCTCTCAGCCATTGTGAAAAACCTCCTTTGTGCTCTGTTTTTTTTTTCTATACATTATATTACTATTATCTATTATATCTCTCTTTACGAGGAGTAATTATAATTAATACGTGTCAATAAAATAAAAAAAAATGAATATTACAAAACAAGTTATAGGATTCAAAACTGTTAGTTAAGTAACAGCACACGTTAGGAACTCACCAATATCATCAGTCGTTTAATCATAACGCATCGAAGTGCAAGGGGTTAAAATCCGTAAGTATTTATTAGGTTAATAAAATTTAAACGCCTAAAATGTATTTTTAATAATCTTCCGACGGTATAAAAGTAAAATATTTGGTCCGAAGAGAGATGAGGCCACTGGGGAGTTTAGAAGGTTGCTCAACGCGGAATTGCGGAGCTTATACCTTGTGAATATAATCGAGTTAATAGCATTGCGGAGGCTCAAATGGGCGAGTAAAGTTGTAGGGCTCGGTGAGGAACGACTTTCGAGAAAGTTGGTACTCGCTGAACCGACTGGTAGGCGTCCGAAAGGTAGGCCGAAGCGTCGATAGGGGGACTGCGTTAAGGCTGATCTCGGGAGCTTGGGCTTGAACAATGATCAATGGACGAGTCTGTGTAGACAGTATTTGATGTTATCGGCATCGAACCTTCGGGTTCGGTAGGCCTGTTATTATTATTATAAAATGCATTTTTGTTTTGAGTCTAACATCTCTCTGACTTTTTAAACATAATAGAAAAATCGTGAGAAGAACTTATCGTCACTATCACGGCATCAAAGCTGAGATTAATCTATTTCTAATGGGGTGGCGAACATTTACGTTTTGTTGGCGAGGACCAATGGCTTATTAACTGCGTGATTATATTATTATATGTGATTGTTATCACTTCTTTATTGAACGTAAACATTTTTTTCGTGCGATTACAGGCTTTCTCTCATACATTTATCTTAAAAAATAATAATAAATCTCTTTATTTCTTTTCGGGCTAGCCCATACAAATGGAGTTTAGTTTTACCAAATTATTTCAGCTAAACATAAATCAAATACATTTATTAGAACTGTACTAAACAAAATAACCTTCCTTAACTAAAATAAATACATAAAAAAAAGGCAAAATAAAATGTAACAGTAGAAATATAAACAAAATAAAAAAATCATAAATACTATAACATATGCAATTATTGTTATTTTGGTTATGTGCATAATAGAAATTATTCTTGAATAGGTAGATACAAATTTCTCTGCATTAAACATTCTGTAACATAATAAAATAAGTTATCAAACTTCTGTTTATTTTCTATCTGCTACAAATGTTCTATTATGAGGTCATTGTCTGACATGTTTTCAATATATGAGAAGTTGCTTTCCAAAAGGTACTAAAGGAAATTTTTTTCAAAGTTGATATTTTCACATATTTGTATTCTAATGGTTTAGTTTTATCTAAATCCGTCATCAAATTTTATCTAAGACAATTAAAAATCCTTTAAAAAAGTATTTAAAAATTGCATTCCATTCCAAAATGTACTAAATTCACATTTTATTTCATTCCAAAAGGTACTATATCCATGTTTCGTTCCAAAACGTACTATATCCTATTTAAACAGATGTAACCTTTCCTTTCATTTCCTTCCAAAAAATACAATATTTCCTACTATACGGTAGGAGCACCTAATTCCGTAATATATCACCATTAATTTATTGTTTTCATCATTTTATACATTTTTATTGGTTCATTCCGCAAGTCATGAATCACCGCTATTATTTTGATCACTGGTTTTAACCTAATAATCAGTTTTTAGGATATTTGAAACAACATAGTTGCGTCGCTTTGGTTCTTTTAGGTTGTCAATTAAATTAAGTTTTTTCATAGTATTTCTTCTTGCAGCAACAGTAACTTGGTTTAAAATTTTTCAGAAACTCACATTTTAGTAGAATAATGGTATTAGATGAAGAAAATATTGGGTTGATGCAAAATTAATGCAGGTTTTTAGTAGGTATTGTAAATACGCCATATCTTTACTTTAACCATATATATTTAATCAAAATAATTTCCATCTGAATCAATGCACTTTTGCCAACGTTCAACAAGCTTTCTTATTCCACCAGAAAAAAAATCCGAATCCCTGGACTCAATGAAATCACGAAAAGAATTTTCAATGTCGTCCTGGTTTTGAAAATTTTTCTCCCTCAAAAAGTTGTCCAGATGCCTGAAAAAGTGGAAGTCTGTAGGAGAGATGTCAGGAGAATAAGGCGGATGTTGGAGAACTTCGTAGCCCAACTCGTGCAGTCGTCGAAGCGTTGGTTGTGCAACGTGTGGTCTAGCGTTATTGTGGAGCAGGATCGGCCCCTTCCGATTTATCAATGCTGGGCAAAGACGTTGCAATTTTTGAGTTCCGAGTTCCGCCGCCATTTCTCGTGTGGTTTTGGTTGGGTCTTCTTCCACTTTTGACCTCAGCTGGTCGTTGTCCAGAGCAAGATGACGGCCCCGACCTTCCTTGTCTTCGAGGTCGAAATCTCCTCTGCGAAACTTCTGGAACCAACGCTGCACGTGCACTCATTAATAGCCCCCTGACCCCACACTTCATTAATATTACGAGCCGTTTGCGCAGCGCTGCGCCCTAATTTAAATTCGTAAAAATAAATTTGACGAAAATCGCACTTTGACATTTTCGATTCAAGACCTTTGAACACACTGAACAAAACGATTTTACTAAACAAATTCATGGTGAAAGAGAAGGTATTAGATAAGGTTTGTTTTGGTATAATAATGATCAGTGTAGGATTAGCTTTGTTTACACAATTGGAATTAAGATATTGCAATAGAGGAAACCTGCATTAATTTTGCATCAAGCCAATAGTTGGAATTAGCATTCCACAAACTTGCTAAATATGTGAGTAAAATCCGTGCCTGATCTAACTTAGTAGTAGATTTTTTTTATGTAAAATAAAAGCTTAAAAGTTATTATTTATCAGTATCTATGGTTAAATATTGTTTACACACCGTTAATAATATAGCTAAATTTGCTAAATTCACACAAATAGTAAATACTAGTTTAAAACAAACTTCATAATTACATACTTTCTTATTATAGTGCCATAAATAGATAAATTGTCCTTTGAATATTCACTTTCTTTATGAAGAACAGATAATCAATGTAATTAAACAACAAATAAAGACATTTCTTCAAGGGAGAATAGGGAAATTAACAAATAAAAAATCAACTTTTGATTTTCATAAAAAAAGAATCACGTAAATTGGTTCGATGATAAATAAATGACAGATTTTTGCGTTTCCTGTAAAATTGTCTAAAGTGGATATAGTACCTTTTGGAAATCAACGTCTCATATGCCCTCAAGTATTTATTTCTGGATGTGGAGTAAACAGGGCATTGCAACAAAAGATGATAAATATCTTCTGGTTCGCCTCAATTACAAACAGGGCATTCAACACTGCCATCTAAATAACTATTTTGGAATCCGTAACTGGTCACTTTTATTAGGTAGACATAGTCTTAGTTGACAGATTAA
Organism: Piezodorus guildinii; assembly: GCA_023052935.1. Classification (NCBI taxonomy): domain Eukaryota; kingdom Metazoa; phylum Arthropoda; class Insecta; order Hemiptera; family Pentatomidae; genus Piezodorus; species Piezodorus guildinii. The sequence continues at coordinate 29,595,858 of CM041295.1, read as the reverse complement.
TCATGTTTTTTTAAAGGTCCCTTTATTTTTAAATAATATTCCTAAATATTCAAGCTACTAATTTTCCTAAAATTGGGATTAATCTTTGAGTGTAAAATAGCCTGAATATCTAGGAAAGATTATGATTATTGAATTTTTTAATAGGGTTATTGAATTCCCTATCAAATAACGCTTTACTTTTGCTATTTAGAAAGTCAGTTGCGTCTATAATTAACAATTTATTAATTAGTTGTCTCTACCAATTGTACTTTCATTGATTTTCTGATTCAAGGAATATTTTTTTTTAATTTTTAAACATATTTTCGGTTACCGATCATCTTGCATTAAGTCTACCTTTCGTTACCAACGAATCATTCTTTTTAGAACTCTGTTTCTACGCGTATTTAGCTTATATATTCCTATCAGCAATCTTCCGAACACAGCACCGCCACGAGAACCTTTTTTTTCTGTCCCTCAAAGCGGTTATGTAGTCGCCCTCTCCTACAGTTCTGTTTTGAACGGGATTTTTGTCTGAAAAAAAAACCTAGTTATTTAGGCATTGGAACTGAAGTTCTCTGGAAAAACCAATTGCTAGTAAAAGTTTCAGTGATTGGGTAAAGGTATGTTTTCGGGTACCCAAATCCTAAAGCTACAAAAGTGGTTGTTTTATTAGTGATTCAGTCAGAAATCGTCAATTCTTATTACCTAACATTCGATTGATAAAACATAATTCGAATGTAGAAACGAAGAAGAAATGGTTGTTATAGATGAAATGAAGACTCTTCTCTTCAGCAAAAACCTTAACGATCTGACAGAGGAAAAGTGTTATCAGTCTTGCACTCCTTATTATCGCAATGCTGGCTTGATCATGGTGGAAATCTGTCGGAAATTACCGTAGCTTTGATTTGGCGCCAATTTCGAAGGAGTACGAGTCTCTCTTAATTGAACTATTATTTTTCAAGGTAGAGTGAGCATGTGTCAGTAATTGGGGTAGTGTCAGTCGTATCAAACTGATATTTCATATTAACTATACGTCCGAGATGTTACAGCAATATTTTCATCAAAATGGGCTAACCAGAAGAGCCACTTTATATTATGCACTTTAGCATCTTGTTATAATTTTCTTAAAAAACGGCTCTAACATTTTAGATTTAACTCCCTATATCGATGTAAAATTTATTGAATTTTGATACCATGTAGATGATGGAGTTTTTGTTGACCGTTGAGAAATTAGATGAAGAAGATGGTTGGGGGTGCGGTCATAAATTTGAAACACACATTTAAAACAAGTGCTATTTTAATTATGTGCCGAAGTTTCGGCCTACATTGTGGGCTAAAAGAAACGAGATAACAACCAATGTAATTATAGACTTAATAATGCGTTAGGTATATAATAATAATATGACAGTAATATAATATGGGAACATAAATAAAATTAAATGTAAAATGATAATACCATATAAAACTATACGGTGTTAAAAATATTAATGCGATTTCTAGATAAAGGCATAGCACGATGGGCTATTCAAGTTAACAAAAAAATCGTTTTATTTTTATTCACTTTCTATATCTGAGATTATTTAATCGAAAAAAAAAAAAATCTGTTGCTCATCACACTGAAGTTTAGATTAAACTTCATCTCCCCAAAATCAATTTCGATGTTTTAAATATACACAAAGTAAAAAAAATCTGGTAAGGGCAACACACGACATTCACTTACCTCCGTTTTAAAAATCAATTTAAGAAGTTTTAAATAGATTTAGAGATGAAGTTTGTTTTTCCGGCTTTTCATCACTCTGTTAAATTATTTTAAGATTATATATTTTATTAAATCTTTAGCTTTGAAACGGTATAGAATGCGTCTATATTACAGTTTTATGTTCAAGACCACAAAAATCACATTAAAAACATATTTTTGCTCCTTTCTCCATTGGTTGGATATCGTATTCATTAAAATAATGTTATTTTTTTAGAATCTACAAAATCAAAGATACTTATGAGGAAGGAAATTTAAAATATTGGCATTTAAGCCCTGTCAGACTATTTGAATCAGAATGAAACCTACATGATATTAAATGAGGAAGATGGTTGGGGGTGCGGTCATAAATTAGAAACACACATTTAAAACAAGTGCTATTTAAATTATGTGCCGACGTTTCAGCCTACATTGTGGGCCTTCATTAGGGCTAAAAGAAACAAGATAACAACCAAAGTAATTATAGACTTAATAATGCGTTAGTTTAATAATGTCATCGAATATCGCGGTGTCAAGGGCCTCCAAGACCTGTCGCGCCAACCGAAAAAAAAAAAAACGCTTTAGGTATATAATAATAATATGACAGTAATATTATATGTAAAATGATAATAAGATGACAGTTATAAAGTATAGAAATAAACAAAATTAAGATGATAGTTATATTTCATCCATGTCATAACACTGTCATCCCTACTTTATAACTATCATCTTAATTTTTTTAATTTCCATACTTTATAACTGTCATCTTATTATCATTTTACATTTAATTTTGCATATAATATTACTGTCATATTATTATTATATACCTAAAGCGTTTTTTTTTTTTCGGTTGGCGCGACAGGTCTTGGAGGCCCTTGACCGCGCGGTATGGTTTATATTCCACACCGCGATATTCGATGACATTATTAAACTAACGCATTATTAAGTCTATAATTACTTTGGTTGTTATCTTGTTTCTTTTAGCCCTAATGAAGGCCCACAATGTAGGCTGAAACGTCGGCACATAATTGAAATAGCACTTGTGTGTTTCTAATTTATGACCGCACCCCCAACCATCTTCCTCATTTAATATCATGTAGGTTTCATTCTGATTCAAATAGTCTGACAGGGCTTAAATACCAATATTTTAAATTTCCTTCCTCATAAGTATCTTTGATTTTGTAGATTCTAAAAAAATAACATTATTTTAATGAATACGATATCCAACCAATGGAGAAAGGAGCAAAAATATGTTTTTAATGTGATTTTTGTGGTCTTGAACATAAAACTGTAATATAGACGCATTCTATACCGTTTCAAAGCTAAAGATTTAATAAAATATATAATCTTAAAATAATTTAACAGAGTGATGAAAAGCCGGAAAAACAAACTTCATCTCTAAATCTATTTAAAACTTCTTAAATTGATTTTTAAAACGGAGGTAAGTGAATGTCGTGTGTTGCCCTTACCAGATTTTTTTTACTTTGTGTATATTTAAAACATCGAAATTGATTTTGGGGAGATGAAGTTTAATCTAAACTTCAGTGTGATGAGCAACAGATTTTTTTTTTTTTCGATTAAATAATCTCAGATATAGAAAGTGAATAAAAATAAAACGATTTTTTTGTTAACTTGAATAGCCCATCGTGCTATGCCTTTATCTAGAAATCGCATTAATATTTTTAACACAATTACAGGGATTCTCTGAATTTCGTATATTTGGAAATGACCGCATGGCCGAGAGGTGTCTGAAACCGCAGACCAAAACAACATGGGTTTTCCGGGAAAGCTTTGAATACGATGGTTTTCTCTAATAGCCTTGAAAAGAACCTTTTCCGAATCATTGGGGCCCCAGGCGATCAAGAAAGAGGAAAACAGCTGGAAAACCTTTTGAATTTTCCGATCAAGACCTCCAAATGTCCCGTTATCTTCGCAGTGCCCCTTCTCGTATAATTCGGTATGTATTAACTAATATAGCTTATGTTTTGTAATTAAAATTCAGGGCAAAATCTAGTGCGTGCAATACACAACTTTGACTTACCTCCCTCCTTGAAATCAAGATTTAACTAAATAAAGTTCAATTGGATACAATAAATATGTATTTTCGATATGAACATTTAGTTCATAACAAATAAGTTGTTCACCTGAGGTGCAGCCTTATAGGATGAGTCGCGTGTTCGAACTCGGCAGATAGTATTTTTTGTTTAAGCCTTAGTAAAAGCCTGACGTCAGGAACTCGTTTTAACTCCCTATCTAATTAAACATGGGTAGGAAAACTTTAGGACTTCTACTGTAGCATGGTCCGCTTAGCAGTAGCATAAAGTGACGTTAAATGATTAAATAAAATATAAAAAAAAATAAAAAAATATGGCGATGGGTGTCTTTGAAGAAAGCTCCGTTCGTAAGTGGTTTGCTTGGTTCAGAGCAGGAAATTTTTACTTGAAAGACACGGTCGGGTCGTCCTTCAACTGTTCTGGGAGGAAGGATTTAAAAAATTACCTAAAAGATGGCAACATGTGCGTGTTCAAAATGAGTAATGAATGATAGATTGAAAATATTTACAAGAGTGAAGTTTTTATTGACGTCTCCAGTAAAAACTGCCACAAAGTTATTTAACAACCCAATAATAATTTTATCATGTTTAAGTCAATTCGAATCTTGAATACAAGAAAAGAGGTAAGCGAAAGTAGTGTGTTGCGCGCACCAGATTTTTTAAAAATTAATTAGTTAATTGTTTTTCTGATTTAGTGAGTAATGCACGTTGTTAAAATTCTATCCTACTGTCCCCGCCTAACGGATTCAGCCGAGTTGGATACTGATAGAATCATTGGCCGAGATATTTTGCAATTAACATTGCAAACACGGGCGGCAAACAGGAATAATATTTCCACATCCGACGGGGCCTTCCGATTGGTCGGTATACACGATAATCAGCTTATTGCTAAACCTCTTCTGTTGATTTACCCAATGATCCCAGACTCAACACCCTCTCTCCCATTACGATTGTAATGATTCGTGTTAATTTGAATTCAAGTTAATAATAGCGATTTGATTTGCAAATTTAAATTTTGAACAGTTTGTTCATGTTTCCTATCTAAAATTGTATTTGCTACAACTATAACAACAAGCAACTGCTACAAGTATAATTAAGGTGATGGTATAATGAAATCGCGATGTAGTGGCCAAAATTCTATAACTTTTGTTAAAGTTTAAATAAATGATGGTGGTGAACGGAATGAAAAATAAATTGACAAACAATATATCCATTTAAACAGTAGGCTTTTTACTTATTTTCTACATTCAAAATTAAATACTTAGAATTGCAATATCATAATTTCTAAGAGTCTATTTGTTATGATAGAATGTATTAGAAGATAAACAGGTAGACAGAAAAGACAGAATTAGAATGTAAACAGAATAAGCAAGTAACGTGTTTGACTGTTATATAATTTTGTAAAACTTTACAGACCGGCCCCGGACTGACAGTATAAAAGACCATAATTCTACAAATGTTTTTTATATTTGTATTATTTGTTTTTGTTGTAACATGCTTAAAGAAATAAACAGTTATCTATCTATCCATTTATCTAAATATTAATAAAAATGTTTTTAAAAAATAATAATAGTTTCAATAAGTAAGGTAATTAAAGTTGCGTGTTGTGCGCACCATATTTGTTTTTCTAAACAATAATATATTTTGTCATATCATTTACCTTCACGAGTGTAATAAACAAATAAAACCAAAACCTTAGGTAAGATTTAATTAATACATTGGCCATATATAGTGCTGGAATATATATATATACATATGGACAAAGGGTGGGCAAATTGGATGAATATATTCCTGAATACATGTGTCCGCTGATTGGAACCGGCTATCTACAATTCCCACCCGCCCCTGTAATGATCTCGTAGGGCTGCGAGATTGCCTAGCGAGACAATGGTAAATAAATTCAGGGAATACAGGATATAATATATAAATACATAATATATTTAGTGTCATAATTATCACTTAAAAAAAAACAAAAAAAGGATTTTGATGATTATTAGACGACAGTACTATACAGGGTGTCTCGTAGGGATTGCAATCCGGAAAACCGGATCCGGTAATCCGGCGGATCCGGCATCATTATACGTTTTCCGGATCCGGCAATAATATACCGGATCCGGTAACCGGATCCGATGATAGCAATTTTAGGCCAAAAATAGTGCAGTTTAATAAAAAAAAGTACTTTAAATGCGTTACATTTGGTGTACATGTATGGTGGTGTCGTTCGACGCCAAATTACATCACGTCATCAGTTCAGTCCAGGATCATTCGTCCGCCTTTCACGAGACAGTACATGTGCTTATTTTTTGTCGGTGCTTCACCTAAATGTAAGTTAACAGATATTATTATCTTGGATATACGCGAGCTATAGCATCCTATAAGTTGTCTGTAGAGGAACTTCTGAAACAACTCTAACTTTTTTTAGAGAAATTGCTCACTCAAGTACTGACTAAATTATTTGATAAACTGCTTACAAATCATTTGAAATATAGGAAGATTAATTTATTATGTTACTTAATAAAATCTTATATAATTATCCTTGCGTAATTAACTCAGATGGAAATTGTGATAACAATAATTTTAAATTATTTGAGAATGCTAACAATCACAAACAACTCTTATATTAATGATAGACACAATCATATTTTGATGAATATGTCTGATGAATAGCATAATTATCACAATAATGAGTTAGTATTATGAGTATAAATCTTTTAATTATTCTACTGACAATATTTGTTTTTTAAATAGTACGTAAGTACTAATAACTTTAGTATATATTATCAAAAATCAATTTTGATTTTGGTAAAAGGGTGGTAGAAAATAAATAGTCTTTATTTTAAGCAAATAGTGATCAATAGCCGACTGTTTTAATAGCCATTCCAATTTTACTAGTTACCTAAACTACTAAACTTTTTTTTTTTTTACTAAGATTTTTTTGCTCCATATATAATCCTAACATAACTTCTATTTTATAAACTTCCTATTATGAGTACAATTATACTCGAATATCATCCTAACAGTTCATCTTGGACCGAAAAGTGAAAATCAACCTGGTTTAGTCATACCATCCGGATCTGTCCGGATTGGTGAAATTGGAACCGGATCCGGCCGGATTGGAAATGACACCGGATTGCAATCCCTAGTGTCTCGCCATATTGTGGGAGCAGATATTAGTCCTTAGTTGGAACAAACAAGTTCCTATGACCTATTCTCAACGCTTAGCCCCCACGTGTTGTTCGCATCAGATTTTTCCGAAATGATTTGTTTTCTAAATAAAAATGTTAAAATTGCATCAGGATTTTATTATTATTATTGAAATTCAACATATAATACTACATAAACTTTTTCACGAAAATCAACGAACCAGAAGGACCACTTGGGACCTTCTTACGATTTTTAGTGAAGTCTACATTGATTTAAAATTAATTGGGCTTTTATTTTATGTGTTAAATGTGGAAAATGCTTGTTATTACACAGTTGCTAAATTGCTTAGCTCGCGGCTTCTATCTAAAAACTTAAAGGTTAGAATTTATAAAACTATTTATTCTTCCGGCGGTTCTTTACGGATGTGAAACGTGGCCACTTACTTTAAAGGATGAACAACGGCTTAAGGTTTTTGAAAATAAGATACTGCGTAAAATATTTGGTCCGAAGAGAGATGAGGCAACTGGGGAGTTTATAAGGTTGCACAAAGCGGAATTGCGGAACTTGTATCCTGTGAATATAATTGAGTTGATAGCGGTGAGGAACGGATTCCGACTGGTAGGCATCCGAAAGGTAGGCCGAAGCGTTGATGGGAGGATTGGAACTCCAAAAAACTTTTTCATTTAATTAGCTTTAAAATGATGCAAAAAACCTACATTCATTGGCAAATTGGTAAGGAGGCAAGAGGTAAATACAAAAAAGGACCAAAAAGAAAATGTATGCTTATATGTGTCCAATAAATGTCTATTCATATTGCAAAAGCCTTTATTTATTATTTTTTTTTTTTTAATCGGCACATATTATCTTTTTGGTCTTTAATTTATTTTATTTTTTTGCCACCTCGAAGTCTTCACTGGGCATTGAAGGTAGTTTGTTTCGCACTATTTTAAAGCTGATTAAATGAAGCAGTTCTTCCGAGATCAGGAAGATTTAAAACCTTACGATAGAAGAGTAATAAGTCCTTCAAATGTTCGAATATTCATAAAAACATTAAGATTTAATTTTCCGCATGACGTTGTACTTAACTCACTACTTAAAATCAATAACTTGTATGTTTTGTTAAATAATAATTCTATTTTCTCGATGGAAACATTGATTTTAGATTAACATAACAATATAAATTATTAGTTATTTTTGTCAGTTTCTGATACCTCCTATAATGATAGATAAGTTATCATTTAACTATTATTTTAGGAGGTAACTTAAATTAAATGATATAAACCTACAAAAAATGTTAACAAATAATTACATTGTTATGATTGAAATATTTTTTTTTTTTTAGATTAAATAACATATCAATATAAATTATTATATACAACTATCACTTAAGTTTGTTACACTTTATTCACTCAGTATTGCTTTTTAAAACTTTATGTTAGATATTTTTTTTCTGATATCTTTAAAATTTCAGTTTCATACCACTTTTCGTGTTTGCGCTAGACATACACGGACACACACAAACAGACCTTTTAGCAGGGCTTGGTAATTTGGACTCTGGAGACCCTAAAACGTGTATTTCTGATGAAAACTGGAATTCGAAAATTTCCACGATCACAATACTTTCCATCACTATATATTTCATATATAAGTAAGTCAATGTAATAAATACGAGGCATGTTTTTTTAAGTAAATATCGTTTTGGGATTAAAAAAATAAGTGAAAAGATGTCGCAATAATTTTATTTTTACATGGAAGCCTGTACCTTAATCTACTTTTCTACATAATTTTCATGAATTTTGAGGAACTTGTCATAACGCGGCACCAGTTATTGAATACCCTCCTTAAAACATTCTGCCGTCTGACTTGTTAGCCACTGTATCACAAATGTTTTGACTTCGTTATCGTCTTGCGTGCAATCCAGAACAAAAGACGTGGCAAGTTGGGTAAGGGTATTGTTTTGCTGCATGACAATGCCCGTCCACATGTGGCTAACCGGACCAAAGATCTCATCAAATCATTTAAATGGGAAACTCTAGATCATCCTCCATAGAGCCCTGATCTGGCGCCCAGCGACTACCATTTGTTCCTGCACTTGAAGAAACACCTGGGCGGTCGGCGTGTTCAAGGCGATAACAAAGTCAAAACATTTGTAATGCAGTGGTTAACAAGTGAGGCGGCAGAATTTTTTGAGGAGGGTATTCAAAAACTGGTGCCGCGTTATGACAAGTGCCTCAAAATTCATGGAAATAGTGTAGAAAAGTAGATTAAGGTACAGGCTTTTATGTAACAATAAAATTATTGCGATATCTTTGCACGTCTTGTTTTAATTCCAAAACGGTACTTACTTAAAAAACATGCCTCGTATTTAAGGTGCGATACAATTATATGAATTAATATGCTATCCATAATTATTTATTTTGTTAATTTTAGTTTTTGTTATAGCGATCCTCTGGATACGCTTTTAACTAAATTACAAGGGAAATGCATTAAAAACAAGTTTTTAATAACAAATAGTAACAAAATTTCTATGACTGATAGCTAGCCAATGTTTTACTTCTTCGTTTAAATTTTAATCGTTTCGATAAAAAAAAAAAAAAAAAAAAAGTAAAAAACAAAAACAAATTAGTCTTTTAGAGTCTATTTAGATAATTAAATACAGGAGTCCAGTAATTGTAAAAGTTCAGGCTTAAGGCGAATATAAACTTAACAGGAGCCCTAAGTAAACAGACAATTAAATAGGTTTCCCAACCAACTTCGTACGGACTTAATTACTTAAATTCAGCTGAGGAACGGAACTCGATTAGATGAATTAAAATTTGTTCACTACCCTTAGCCATGGGGAGAAATTGAAGACTTTTTTTTCTTGCACCGTAGTCTCAATAGGTTGCACTTCTAACATTTAGTAATAACAATTTTTTATTGAGAAAATTTTACAATCTGTCCCAATTTGGACATTAATAGTATTGCTGAATGATATCAAACATACTACATTCATACAATATTTACACAACATAAAATTACAATAAAATATATACACAATAATGTATCAATACAAAAGTCAATAATTCACTTATACCTATATACACATACACACACTCATACATACATCACATTGAGTGGAGAATCTAGCCAGTGCTAGAACTCCAATATATTTACAAAAGGTCGCGGGGCCACTGCCGTTTCAACCTTCTAGGTGGGTTGTATGGATGAGTGGAGCTGGATAGGGATTGAGCTAAAGGATTAGGATGATGAATGAGGTTCTGGTGGAATTTGGAAAATTTGGATGGAATTAGATCTGAAATAAATGGAACATTAAGGTCGTGGTGCAAGGTATAATTGGAGACATAATAAGGAGCATTTACTATTGTACGGAGGATTTTGGATTGAATGCGTTTGATGTTAGAACGTTTAGCTCTCCCCCACAGTTCAAGTCCGTAGGTCCAGATGGGCTTCAGTATTGTCTTGTAGATTAATAATTTGTTTTCAACTGTAAGTTCAGATTTTCTGTTGAGTAGTCGGTATAACTGTCCGAATCGTCGGTTGAGTTCTTGTCTTTTAAGTCTTGTATGTGGGTTCCAAGTCAATCTTTTGTCTAACAGTAAGCCAAGATACCGGACTGTATCTGAGAGAGGAATCGGAAATGAGTTGAAATAAACTGGCGGACAGGATTTTCGTCTAAGAGTAAAGGTTATGTGTTTACATTTGGCTTCGTTCACCTTTACACGCCAGTTATTACACCAGTGTTCGATAAGGAAAAGGTGTCTCTGAAGGTTTAAGGATGCTGTTTCAGGATTGGAACTGGATGATAGGATGGCGGTGTCGTCTGCAAAAGTTGCCAGAAAGGTATCAGGATGTGTAGCAATATCAGCAGTGTAAAGGATGTAGAGGATGGGTCCCAAGACGCTGCCTTGAGGAACACCGGCCTCAACGGGATAAAGGTTAGAAAATTCTTCACCACAGCGAACTCGGAAGGAACGGTTCGAGAGATAGGATCGGAGAATGAGGTATAGGGACTGGGGTAAATGGGTTTTCAGCTTGAAGAGTAATCCAGTGTGCCATACCCGGTCAAAAGCTTGCGCAATGTCCAGAAACGCACCAGAACAATACTCTTTGCATTCAAGAGCTGAGGAAATATGGTCTACAACTCGGAGCCCCTGTTGAACTGTGGAATGCTGAGGACGGAATCCAAACTGATGGGAAGGAAGATTTTGAGATTCTAATATGGGTAGGATACGTTTAAGAAGAAGCCTTTCGAAGATTTTTGAGAGGATGGGGAGTAGACTAATAGGCCTGTAGGATGAAGTGTTGTTGGAAGGTTTACCTGGTTTTAAAAAAAGGATGATGGTGGAATGTTTCCATAACAGAGGAAAATAGGTGTTGCGGAGGATGCAGTTATAAATATAAGTAAGGAATATAATAGCTTTCTGCGGAAGTTGTCGGAGGATCTGGGGAGTAAGGAGATCGTGTCCAGGAGATTTACGGAGAGTCAGTTTTTGGAGAAGATATTTGACCTCAGAGTGATTAATAGCTTTAGGAGGTAGGGAAAGTGGAATCGGTGACATAAGAAAGTCTTGCACTTTTGCGGTGTGATTGATGTGGGATTCCGGGTGAGGAGTGAATACTTTGGAGAGGTGTGTGGCGAATTCCTCGGCTTTATCTTCATCAGACGCAGCCCAGGAGTCATCACCACGTCGGAGAGGATGGGAAACATGATGGTATTTTAGGATCTTTTTCGTGACATTCCACAGGGAATTATCACGAGCTGATAGAGAGGAGAGGTAGGAATTAAAGGACTGGGAACGGAAGTTCGCCAACTCCCTCTTCAATTGTCTACAATAGAAGTTATAGGAGCGGCGATCTGTTGGGTGTCGGGTGCGCTGCCATAATGATCTTGCTCGGCGTTTGGTGTGGATAAGGTCTATAATAGGTTGTGGAAAATGATTTTGGTCTGGATTTATATTGGAGTGTTTAGGAGAGGAGGCAGTCCAGACAGCTTGTTGGATGGCGGTGGTAAAGGAATAGACGGAATTATCTAGGTCATCTGGGGTTTTGAGGGTTACTCTGAGGTCAATATTATCGGTCAGGATTTGGCGGAAAAGGTTCCAGTTGACAGGGCCTCGGATGAATGATGGTGGAATGGGTTTTGGAATTGGAGTGAGAGATACTTTTAGGATCAGTGGACTATGGTCTGAGGATAGTTCATCAAGGCGAGTTAAAGACAAGTTGAGAGAGCCTAATCCGCTGTGGATAAAGAAGTCGAGGATGTCAGGATTGCGGTTAGGATCGGTTGGCCAGTAGACTTCTAACATTAAATTCAGTTATTGAGGCATATAATTAAAAATGCATAAGGTTTCTTGAGGCGTACACTGTACCTTGTGTTGAAATTAAAAAAATAAATAAATACAAATTATAAATAGTTTTTGCTGTATTTACTTATGATAAAAAATACTGATAACAAATTCAGACGTTGATTACCAAAAGGCACTAAAGGACATTTGTACGAATTTGATATTTTTACATATTTGTAAACTCATCGTTTAGTTTTATCAGAATCTTCTATTGGCTTGTTCCACATGAAATGTCCATTTTCAAGGTAAAGGATTTTTATTAAAAATACGATATGAAAACAAGATAATTTTATTCGAAGTATTTACCTTATTTTTTTATACATTTTTCCCAACGTGACACCAACTTTTTTTATCCCCGAACTGAAAAACTCTGAGCTTTGAAGTGAAACAAAATCTGAAAACGCACTTTTCACTTGATCATCATTTTCAAAAAGTTTTCCTTTGACGAAGTTGTCTAAATTCCTGAACAGGTGGTAATTTGTTGGAGACAAGGCGGAAGAATATGGTGGGTGCGGAAGAAGTTCGTAGCCCAGTTATTTCAATTTTTGCACGGTATGTTTTGAAACATGTGGTTTTGCTGCCGCTCAGTGAGATCATGAGGTACCCATGTATCGAGCTTTTTTATTTTCCCAATACAATTTAAATGTCTGGAAACGGTAGATGCACTTGCATTTAGTTGTGCTGAAAGTCCTTTAACTGTTTGGTAGGGGTTTCCTTCTACTGTATGTTTGAGGACATCGTTGTCTATTACGGACGGAGGTCTTCCTCGGGGCAAGTTTTCCAAGTCGTTATCCCCAGCTGAAAACTCAACAAACCAACGACGAATGGTCCGTACATTAACACTCCCTCCCCCAAACGCCTTGCAAATAACATTTCTATGTAAAACAATAATTATTTTTTTATACTATATTTTATTGTTTTTTACAACTGTATATATAATACAGTAAGTAAAATGGCGGAATTACAATAACAAGCATGAATAGACATGTAAAGAAGCTACCCAGTGGTAGTACTTCAAATTTTATTTCATGAGCAGGTCTCGAGGCCACCGTCTTTTCAGACGCCTCGGAGGATTACCGGGAATAGATGTAGATGAGAGGTTACGGACAAGCGGGTTTTAGTGGGCAGGTAGTTTGGAATTAAAGGAGGTGTATCTATCGCGGGCCAAGTCTGCAACCAGTGGGATATTTAGGTCACTATGGATGAGTTTATTAGTTACAAAGTAAGGAGCATTGAGGATTTTGGATTGCAAGGATTGGATGCGGGAGGAGTTTGATAGTTTAGTGGACCCCCATAGCTCAATGCTATAGGTCGGATAATCGTGATGTAAATGATTCTTTTGTAGGAAATAGAGAGTTTTGATCGTTTTTCTAGTAAGTGTTGTAGTAAGCGGTATCTGCAGGCAGTTTCTTGTCGTTTCAGTCTAGTGTGAGGATCCCAAGTACGGCGCTTGTCTAGATGGAGTCCAAGGTAGCGGATCTGTTCAACGGGGATGAATGGAATGTTGCCAAAGAATACAGTAGGACAGGTATTCATATGCTTGCTGTGAAAACAATAGTTTAAGTTTATATAGGGGAGAAGTTAATTGAGGGAGCAGTTAAATGAACAAAATTAAGTGGAAACTGAATTTAATAGTGCCTGCGTTTCGGCCTAAATTTTAGGACTTCTTCAAGGCGATTGAAAGAATGAGAACCCAACTATCAAGTTAATAAGTTTATACCTTATTCGTCTTTCTGTCATACGTTTTACTACTTTTTATATCAGATATATTTTTTCTAAAATCTTTAGCTTTCCAATGGTGTATTATACATCTTTATAAATATTCTTATGTCTAAAAAAAAAAATTATCTAAACAAACATATTTGCTCTTTTTTCCTTAAGTTGGTTATCACTCAACTTGTATATTTAGCCATTTTTTTTTTATCTATGCTAAAAAGTTGATGTTGTTAATTTTTTGTAATCTACTAAAGCTCATTAAATTTTATTATAAATAGAACAACCAGGGCAGAGTTTTTTCTTAAAAAATGAGGAAAGAATTTCTTTAATCGTTCGTCCAATACTGGATTTTCATGATTCTAATTTTAAAATAAGTAAAAATTCTATAATTAACATTAACACGTACACATGATCTGTAACCTCGCTGGAACACATGATCCGACTACTAATGAGATGTTGGGTACAGCTGTTGAACAGCACTGTTGCATAGGAAATACCGTTCAATGGGAAAATTGCATGTTGCAATAGAGCACACACCTCATTACATGGCTCCCACCGATTGCCTAGCCATTGTTCCTATAACTCTATGTCCAGCCCTGGAATAGTTCCTTCCAATACAATATCATTATTAATGCCTCACCAAATAGAAATAGTATATAATATTATATAATATTGTACTACCTGTTAGTTGATCGAGGCAAATTATATTGGGTTAGAATTTAAAGTAGAACTGCACTGGAATAGAAATAGAAAGAATTTGTATTTATCAATTGTATTGGGTTGTGTCACATGAAATGTCCGTTTTCAAAGTAAAGGATTTTTATTAAAAATACGATATGAAAACAAGATAATTTTGAACAGGCAGTAATCTGTTGGAGACAAGTTGGGGAGAATATGGTGGGTGCGGAAGAACTTCGCACTTTAAATGTCTGGAAACGGTAGATGCACTTGCATTTAGTTGTGCTGAGAGTCCTTTAACTATTTGGTAGGGGTTTCCTTCTACTGTATGTTTGAGGACATCGTTGTCTATTACGGACGGAGGTCTTCCTCGGGGCAAGTTTTCCAAGTCGTTATCCCCAGCTGAAAACTCAACAAACCAACGACGAATGGTCCGTACATTAACACTCCCTTCCCCAAACGCCTTGCAAATATTTCTAGCGCCCTCAGCTGCTGAATAGCTGAGTTTAAACTTGTACAAAAATATTACTCGAAAATCGCGTGTTTCCATGTTCATATTTGGAGGTATATTAAAAAGTGGGTAATTGATTGGGAAGCTAATGTTTATAATACAAATGTAGAGGATTAGTAACTGTTTACTTTAAATATGTAATCATTTGGAATAAAACAACAGTTTATTTAACAAATGCTGGGAGTTCAAAGTATATAACCAGACTTCTGAAGATGGGAGAAGATCCCGAAACGTCATGTTGATGTAATAAAAAATTTGAGTCTGTATGGAAGAAGTTATTCAGCCTGAATATCTACCTTAATAATTATTCGAGATCTTACTTTTTTTAGAATATATTGATATAATTTATATTTATACTTTTTACAGCAAGAATTATTTTACGCATAACTAACTAATGTGCTTATGTGTTCGTGTGGGCTGCTTTGACAGAAGCTATAGAAGTCGATAGTTAGTTTTAGAACATATTTTTGGGTTCCTGGAATATTTAAAACATCATGCATGTGTATAAGAAATAATCCAGAAATTTGATAGTAGAATAATTTTTTTTTTTTATTCAATATATTTAATCTTCTTCTTTTTTCATTAGTGAATACAACAAAAAACAGTTGTATTTTTTTTTTTTTTTTTTTTTTTTTTTTACTTTCACTTACCTATATATGAATTATATAAAAGGGAAAGAATTGCCATTGCGAAAATTGTTGAATTCCAGTTTTAAACGGAAATTCACGTTTTAAGGTTATGTTCCCAGGAGTCCAAAACTAACTAACTCGTTACTAAGTCGTGTGAGTGTGTTATGTATGACACGAAAACGAAAATTCTTTGGGAAATGAAATTTCATATTCAAGACATCGAAATTTTCACTAAAATCGGCTGACCAGAAGTGCTGCTTCATATCATGCATTTCGCACCGATTTTTCGTTTTTTTTTTTTTTTTTTTTAAATGCTCTAAGGATTTTGATTAAACTCGCTAAATCGATATAAGTCAATCTCTACATTTTTGATTTTGCGATTTTTTCACTAGTTATTCTTTATCCTTTGTTGAATATAAAACCATAAATAAAAAAAAGTTTTAGATAATACTTTTAGTGTTGCAGCCGTTTTAAGTCAGCTTCACGGGCAAAAACATGGGATGGGAAAATCGTACTAATTCCTATAATTTGCTAGGTATAGGTATCAAATCAAAACAAAAATTAACTATGAGATAAGGACATGCTTTGTTTTTTTTTTTCCCATGACTCATTCCCTAAATAGTGGAGAAAGTTGTTTAAAAAATTCTCAAACAAGAATCAAAAACGAGACTTTTAATGAGATAAAATTATATAAAGAAAAAGATACCGTTATTGATTATTTTTTCGTATATAGATTTTCCCATCACAAGTTTTTGCCTGTGAAGCTGACTTAAAACGGCTGCAACTCTAAATGTATTAGCTAAAAAATATATATATTTACGGTTTTATATTTTACAAATTATAGAGAATAACTGGTAAAAAAAATCACGAAAATTAAAAATGTCGAGCTGAAAGGTCTGGACGATTTCGAATGGATTGATCAATATACATTTTAACGGACATTGATATAAATAAAATAAAATTTCTTAATGACTCTTTTCAGTCCTAAGATCTATTTTTACAGCTGGTCCTTGAATTGTTATTAATTCATTTTTTCCTTATTTAATACTAAAAAAATATTATATCTAGTCAAGATGGAGATCTGGCATTTTCCCATCTACAGAGCCACCTCTCCTTGATTGAACATTGGTGCGACAAATGGCGTATCAAAGTCAATCAATCCAAAAGTAAGCATGTCACCTTCACCTCCGACGCAAATCCTGCCCACAAGTTCATTTTAACTCTATACCACTTCCATGTTCCGACGCAGTTCCGGTATCTGGGTTTCTTATTAGACAAACGACTGACCTGGAACCCACATACTCGACTCAAAGACAAGAGCTCAACAGAAGATACGGACAATTATATAGACTACTGAACAGAACATCACAACTTTCCATTGGAAACAAACTATTGATTTACAAGACAATTCTCAAACCAATGTGGACCTACGGAAATGAACTATGGGGAACTACTAAATTTTCGAACATCAAACGTATCCAATCCTTTCAGTCCAAAGTCCTTAGAACAATAGTCAATGCTCCCTATTATGTTACAAACAAGACCTTACATCATGACCTTAAGATCCCTTATGTCCTCGATCTCATCCCATCCAAATTCTCAACCTTCCACCAGAAGCTTACTCTTCTTCCTAATCCTCTTTCACAATCCCTATCTAGTACCAACCATCTTTACAACTCTCCTCGTAGGCTGAGGCGACAGTGGCCGAGAGATCTCCTATAAAAAGCAACTGGAGTGCTGACAATGGCCAACTTCTCCACTTATGCCTGAGAGTGTGTGGCTCTAGCGCCCTCACTCAGTCTCCACTGGCTAGACTGGTGACGCGGCTGACTGAGAGGCGCTGGGAACTCATGGTGTTGTGCCACTCCATCCACTTCTGGGTGTAGGGGTTCGATTCGGAGTTTCCAGTGGCGGTATGTAAATAATGTATATGGTTATGAATGTGGCCAAGATTTTATTTACTATATATATATATTTTTTTTAATTTATGCATTATTATTATTATATTATATTTTTTTTTTATTATCATGTCTGTTTTTTTTTTGTTTTTTACTCTGTGCATATGGTATGAATGACTTATTTAGCCCTAATACTTATTGCCCAAGATAGTGGCAGATTGTATTATTTCCCAATAAAGCAATGTTATTTAAAAAAAAAAAAAGTCAAGATGGAGATATATTGTAGCTGACCGTAGGTGTTAGTTGTTGGGGAGAGGTCAGGGAAGAAGCACTGAGAAAGGTTTTTTTTGCTTTATTTTTTTCCGCTTGGCTTTTTATAGAGGTGGGAGATGCTTAGCCGCCCCTAGGAGCTTCATCCACTCCTGCCTATCTTGCTGGATGGACTTGCGGTTTATTACGTAGTGTTCAGCCACATCCTCCTTTATCCTGTCCAGACATCTCCTACTACCTCTTGGTCTAGTTCCCACTGCTGAGGAATATATGAAAGTCCTTTTCATAGAGGAAAAGAGTATTGGATGGGTTTTACCACATGTATGCACCATCCAATGTTAACTGTTTGTTTTCATATCAAGCGTCATTGATTATAGCACAGTAAATTTAGGTTAAAAATAGGCAAAACTCTGACATCCAAAAGAAAAAAAGGTGAAGCCCGTTAGAAATACTTCAGTACCCTTTCCTTATTAACTGATAAAAAGTCCTAGTTTTCCGGGTTTTGTAGGCTGGATCGACAGAACCAGAAAATATGTATTTTTTCAGTTGAATACAGTAAACCCTCTTTTTAACGAATAACTATGCTTTCTCCTCGTTTATAACGAAATATTCTCTTATAACGAATTGAATTTATTCGGTTATTACGAAAAATAAAGAAGAACAAATTTAGGATACGTCTTAATTCCCGGTTAAGAACGGCGCCTTTCTGTCCAAATCCTTCTTACCTCTTCCCTCTTCCGTGATTCACAGTCTGAGACAGCTTCTGGTTTCTAGAGTTTCAGCTATTTTTTCTGTTTTTATTGCTTTTATTACTTGCTTTAATTCGAGTTTCCTACGAGGTCCTCAGTCTTGCTTTTCGTTTTAAGTGCGCTTCCTCTCCACATAGTATGTCAGAGGGGAAATCCATCGATTTAGATACTAGGTTGGCGATTCTCCAAGAAGTGGATAAATAAATTAAGTCGAAATCGAAAATTGCGGGAAGATACGGGATATCAAAATCTCCTCTATCAACGATTATCGCTAATAAAAAATAAAATCGATGCCTCCGTTGCGTCTTCATCGGACGTGCAAAAAAATTTTTCTTATTATTTTAACTTTATAAGAATTGCTGTGATTTTAAAATTGTAAGTTCCTTTTTAAGTTAAATTAAAATATGAAATAAGATAGATATATGTACAAAGCGCATAGTTTTAATTGCTTTTGTAGTTTATAAATAAACATGTGCCTGAAAGCGAATTCTGTATTGAAAATATTACTTTTTAACCACCTGAATTCATACCAGGACATATAACATACATACAATATATTTTTCAGATATAACGAATTCTTTTATAACAAACAGAGAATTTTTTGGTCCCTTGGAGTTCGTTTAAACGAGGGTTTTCAGTATCTCAAAAAGTATTATCTATATCGAAAATATTATTCTGTAAAAAATTAAAGAGCTTTAAAATACTTAAAAAAATTATTATATGAAAGTTTTTGCTAAAAATAATGTTATCAATATCTAAAGTTAATAATCAATATCTAAATACATATCAACTACGGGTAAACATAGCAAATGTCTAATTTATGGTAGGAGGTATCTTGGCCTTCTTCTTTTAAGGCGCCTCGGTGGGTTATCGGGAATAGATATGGAGAAAAATTCGGGAGTCGATGACCAAGCTGTTGTACGCCCTAAAACCGAACAAAACAACAAACGAAGTCACGGATTAGCGGGTTTGAGTGGGCAGGGAGTTTGGAATGAAAAGAGGTATATCTGTAACGGGCCAAGTCTTCAACAAATGGGATATTTAGGTCTTTATGGATGGTTTTATTGGTAACAAAGTAAGGAGCATTGAGGATTTTGGATGCAAGAGGATGTTTTAGTTGACGCCCATAGCTCAATACCGTAGGTCCAAATAGGCCTGATAATTATTATATAAATGAGTTTTTTGTAGTAAGTAGGAAGTTTTGAGCGTTTGTCGAGTTACTGTTGTAGTAATCGGTATCTACGAGCAGTTTCCTGTCGTTTCAGTCTAGTATGAGGATTCCATGTTATGCGGTTGTCGAGGTGGAGTCCTAAGTACCGAATCTGTTCATCAGGAGTAAGTAGGATATTGTTAAAGGATACGGTGGGGCAGGAAGTCATAGGTTTACGACGTAGAGTGAAGGTAATTTGATGGAATTGGTTAGAATTTGTTTTAATTCTTCAGTTTTGACACCATTCTTCAATGGCTGAAAAATGCGTCTGTAGGGTTTGGGGTCCAGCAACAGGATCATTATTCACAGATAACACACATGTGTCATCGGCTTAGGAAGTAGGGGTAGTGCTTGGATGGAAGGGAATATCACCGTGCAGAGGATCGGACCCAGGATACTATCTTGCGGTACACCGGCTGACTGAGTGAATACAGATGAGCAAGTAAGGTTATGGTTAACATTAAAGGTTCTATCAAAGAGGTAGGAACGAATTAAGTGGAAGTACGCTGCAGAGAGGAATTGACGCAGTTTGTACAGCAAGCCTGGATGCCAAACTCGGTCAAAAAACGAGATTTTAAATAAAATCATGAACGTATAATTTAAAAGGAAGAATTTCGGGCGAAGGTCAAGAAGTAAAACAAACATTGAGCAGCCCTAATGAAGACCTATAATGTTGGTCAAAACGTTAGCAAGGAATTAATTAGTTAAGACTTTTTTTTTTTTTTATGTTGACCGCTAACCACTCTTTCATTAACTTTTGATATTCATCAAAATAAAAAAAAAATACTTCTTCCTCTCCAGCTAAATTTTATTAAAACATATTTATAGTTATAACAATTATTTATATTATTATGCAAATAATATTAGATAAGATAGAGATAAAAGTAGACTTTGTAAGGGGTGTAGGTGGATAACTGAGCCTTTTTTCTTTTCCTTTGATCTTTCGAGTAGCCCACTTAGATCCTCGTCTTCTTTTCCATTATGCTTTTCACTTCACTGTCAATTTTACTTTTTCGTATGTTTTTCAGATGTTATGTTAAAGAAGGGAATTTCCGAGTTAAACAGATCACATTATTCCAAGGATATCAACTATCGGAATATAATTTTTCTGAAACCTTGACTAAACTAACAGACAGTTATGCTGAAGAACTCAACACAATTCTTACAGTTTACACAAACTTTCTATTAAAACAATGTCTTCATTGTAATAAGGCAATATTTATTGCCTGGAAATAGTTAAAGTGATTATAAAAATGATTTAATAATTTTTAATGATTTTTTTTATATATATATTTTATATAATTTTCTATTTTCATGTAATTTGACTTCAACTTTGTTTTTCCGCAAATGTTGTAGGAATGTGCAATATTACTATTATTCATACTGAAACAAATTGCTATAAATCTTATTTTTTCCTTTCCATCAGCTTCTTCTTTACTTTCGTTATTTAAAAGTAATTGTATACACTTGTTATAATTATTAATGTTTTTGGTCTACAAGATTTTATTTGTTCATTCATATTTCATCATTATAGCTCATAACGAACCGTGATCGTTATGAGCTATAATATCTAGTTTTGCTACTATATACTTACATATATATGTATATATATATATATATATATATATATATATATATATATATATATATATATATATATAGTATAAATTTTAATTTTTTTTTTTTTTTTTTTAGTGATTTACTTTAGCTTTGGTTTTATTAATGAATATTATCTATTAGAATTATTTTTCTCCAACGTTTCGGCCTAGGCTATTTTCATGGAATCGATTTATTTGCTAAGTTACACCACACACAGACACACACACACACACACACACACACACATATATATATATAGCCATTAATATATAATTAAACATTAGACTGTACTAGCGTTGTCAGCTTCTGTTACAGCACCGTTTATACAATAAGGAAAAAAAACGGACCTCTAAAATCCATGAAGTGTCTCAGGTTCAGGCCTAAATCACGCTCGGCCGCCAGGCTTTTCCCAATTTCGGGTACCCACTTTATAGAGCCGGGGACCCGGAGAACAGTAACCTAATGCTCCTTCCACTAGTCCACGCTGCTCCATTATTCATTCAGTATGTATATAACAACAAAGATAAAGTCACATCACTTCAAAATGGAAAAATAATATAATACTACATAATAACATAAAAAATAATCTATAAATACAAACCGATTCATTATTTTTGCTCATTTTCTATCGGACTTAGTTTTTCTTGCTTGCACATAACTGGTTTATAGATATATTTCTTTGATATTTTTTAGACCTGATGATGACTCACACGCTTATGAACGTCGACTTGTAATGTTTTTGTTCTATGTTTGCAAAAATTGATGAATGTATTATACAACCTTTCTACTGCCTAATTTCAACCCTAGGACCACTGAACAATGAAACCACATTGTTGAAACCTATCCCATCCATCTAAAAGAGTAGGTATAATGGAGTTGAAGCCATTCCAGCGACGGGCTAGATGCTGGAAATGGCTGGAGGCCGCTGTTTGATAAGGCCACTGATAATATGAACTAATTAATTTGAAATTTGCCAACCACAGTGGGGTGGGGGACCACGACCCAGTTTCCCCATCCCAGCATCAAAATCCACAACCCCAAAATCTCTAGACTCCCTCCTTGTTTTAGCCGATGTGCTCAGTATAATTAGTGTAAATGTTTATGTTAATGAACGAATTTATAAATATAGTCGCCCATAAGGTTTATTACGTTTACTTGCACTAGCTGCTATATTAGATCAGAAATAATACCCCTAAGAATGTAGAAATACCCATACGCCTGGTCTTTGTGTGTTGGCTCAATGTGGCTGACGGGCTTCTCTACCACCTTCTGTGTATATACGAGATTTTATTATTAAAATAAAAATAATATAACATATTTCTTACTGGTATTCTTATCAAGAATGGCTTTAACCTGATCCCCGAAGAAAATAGTTACTTGGTATCTTCTTTTGCCAACCTTTACTAGCCAAAAAACTTCTTATATATTGGGTTGTAAAATTAGTTCGTAGCGTTTTTTACTCTTGACTTCAATAAAATCTTCAAATTCTTGTTACCATTTTTAACTCAATTATATGATTTATATATTTAATAAAAAATTAATGGCCCCGAGAACTTCAAGTTTATGATATTTTTAGAGTGTTTCCATTGGGAAGCTTCTCAAAACGTGTTTCATGCTTTTTTATATTCCACTCAAATTTACTTGTTGTTTTTCATAATACAGTTGTGAATTCCAATAAAAAAAAAAAAATAAAAAAATATATATACTATATAGTATATATATTATATATATATATATATATATATATATATATATATATATATATATATATTTAATAATAATTAGCTGGCTATGTAACTATCTATCTAAATGATCCTAGACAAGCTGGCTCTTTTATGTTCATTGTTCTTTATTCTTAGGGGAAGTTTCAAGTGTCATGGCTGCGAGTACAGTTCACTATACGTATAGCTCTATGTTTCTTACCTTCTCATCACTGTGTTACCGCATAATTATCCTTCAAAATTTGTGAATCGTGAGTAGTTAAACTATTACGCACATTACCGAACACATAAAGTGAGGTGAGTGGCGTTTTTTCCTATAGGCAATCATAGACTAGTGACCGCTTGGGCTAGAGATAAGGGCCAGGCTTGCCCGCTAATCCTTCTCTAGTGTTGACGAGGTCTCGGTCAGGACTGTTGTTCAACGACGTAATCAGACAATATTTATAAATATATATATATAAATACAGTTGTAGATATCAATAAATATGTTTAAATAAAAAAAAAAAAAATTCTTAGGGGACAGACTGTCACACAAGAAAAAAAAAATTCAGATTATCCTATTATGAAGAGTATTTCAATATAAATTAATTAGGTAATTTTGGAACGATATCTTCTTTTGATAAACGTTTATTTATCCTTCATATATAGTTGACGTTTCGGGGCTAATGATGTCTCATCTTCAGAATTTTTCAGTCAAAACTATTAACAATTTAAAGTTAAATTAATTTAAAACATTTAACAAACATAAATATCACAATTAATCAATTCATTATCATACTATAACAATTTAAACAGTATTACATCTCTACTTACATAAAAACATCTACTCATATTGTCAAAAAAATTTTTAATTAAAAATTCTTATTTGCTTTAATAATGGTCAGTTTTTTTTTTATATCTATTGGTTATTACAACTTTAACATTTTCTTTAAAATATCCATATTCTATTAACAATTTTACACAAGGCTAGGAGTAGACTGGAGTTTGAACTTAACTTCTATTCCACCATACTTCTATACCAGTGCATTTTTTTTTTTAATATCAAAATATTACCATCAAAACATACTTATGGTTGGAGGTTATGATTATCTGTTATTTATTGTTTTAAGTTAAAAATTTAATTTATTAATTATATCTCCTTAATTATAACCTATTTTCTTTGAATCCAATTTATAATTTACTGTATTATTTACATTTATTGTTATGTAAATGGATTCCAAATTTTTTCTATTTTTTCCTATTTGCTCTGTATTTAATATTTTAGTTTTTTTCTAAATCAAAACTGTGCTAATTAATTATACTGTGGTTGGACAGTGATGTAGTATTATTGTTTTTTTATATTTTTACAATTTGAACTATGTTGATGAATTCTAGTTGTTTTACATTTTAGAAGTTTCTCCAATGTAGACTTTAGGAAATTTTTGCAATTTATTTTATATTTATCTTTATCTTTTGCCCCGAAACGTCAATTATATATGAAGAATAAATGAATGTTTATCAAAAGAAGAGATCGTTTCAAAATTACCTAAAAATTATTTTCATTTCAATAATTGAAAAATAGAAAAAGGCGAAAGATTTATTCGCTTTGAAGGGAGACCAGAGTTAATTGAAAAATAGAATGGTCTAGAGATTCTCAACTGGTGATCCGCGACGGATTATTAGGAAATTAATTTAAACTACCTTAAACTAATGGATTTGTAATAGCAATCATACGTTTGCACGGACACGTTTACAATTTTTATTTGTATAATTGCTAGATTTTACAACTTAAAGAGCTCACAGTTTAACACAAAATGCATCAAATAAAAAAAAAAATCGTAATTTATTAATATTAGATAACAATATTTGATTTTTTATGAGTATTTGAATTACTATCAATATTGTATTAGGTTCAAATTTTAGTAATTCAATGTTTCGCATATTTTGTTTTTCGAAACAATTTTCATAGACTAATATTACAATTACTATCCTAATTTGGACACATAATAGTGATGAAATACAACATTCATACAATATTTACACAGGAATAAAAATAATATATTATATATATATATATACAATAAGGAATCAATAAAATGTATACTAAGTCTAGAAATCTATAAATCACTCACACCTACAGCACTATATACAGCACACTGAGTGGAGAATCTAGCCAGTGCTAGAACTCCAATATACATATTTGCAAGAGATCTCGGGGCCACTGCCGTTTTAACCTTGGGGGATGTTAAGGGTGTGAGGAGCTTGGGTTGGGTTATTGAATAAGGTTCTGATGGAATAAAGTCTAGAATAAATGTAATATTCAGTAGGTCGTGGTGTAAGGTATGGTTGGTGACATATTACGGAGCGTTAACTATCGTTCGTATGATTTTAGATTGAAAGCATTAAATGCGTTTGATGTTAGAAAATTTGGTTGTCCCCCACAGTTCAAGTCTATAGTTCCAGATAGTTTTCAGTACTGTCTTAGAAATTTGAAATTTTATTACAGTAGAAAGTAGAGATATTCAGATTAATAGTCTGTATAATTGGCCAAATCGTCGGTTAAGTCCTTGTCGTTTATATCTAGTAGTTTCGCCAATTAAAGTGAAAGCTTTATAACCCTGTAAAAGTTTAATTCCTGTTTACTTTCACTTACCTATTTATTTCATAAATAGCAAGGGAAATATTGCAATCGTCAATATTTTCGAATTCGAGTTTTCACCGGAAATACACGTTTTAGGTTCCACTGAGTGCAAATGACCAGTCCTGCAAAAAGGTCTGTGTTTGGTAAGATCAGCGCAAGGCAACTCAATGTCCGAGATGTTACTGAAACAGTTTCATCGAAATCGGATGACCGAATGTGGTACTACCACGAATTTTGCACGTTATTAAAGATTTTCTCAAAACGGCTCAAGCGATTTCGATTAAACTAGTTAAATCGATGTAGAATTAAACATGATTTCATATCATGTTGGTGACGTTCAGATTGGAATAGTCTGAGAGAGTTTAAATATATTAAATTTTCTTCCACCAGTACCTTTAATTTTGTGGGTAAAAACTTTTTCATCAGAATCGGCTAACCAGAAGACTCTATTCATACCTTGCATTGTCCACCTTTTTAAGATTTTCTCAAAAACCGCTCAAACGATTTTGGTTTAATCCGCTAAATCGATTTAACATTTAATGATCTTTAATATCATTTAGGTTTCATTCTGGTTGAAATCGTCTGACATGGCTTCAATAACGGTATTTTAAATTTCCTTCTTATATAGTTTTCATAAAATTAACTATATAATCCAATTAGTATTGCTAAAAAACAGCTAAATATATAAGTTAAACCTTTTTGATGATCAACTAAAGCAGATAAGAACAAACATATTTTTACTTTCACTTACTGAATAGTAAGGAGAAGTATTGCGATCGTGAAAATTTTCGAATTCCAGTTTTCAACGGAAATACACGTTTTAGGGTCCCCTGAGTCCAAATAACCAAGTCCCGCAAAAAGGTCTGTGTGTGTGTGTGGTAACTCCCGGGCGGAAACGGTTAGTCCTATGAAACTGAAATTTCATATTTAAGACAACTATACGCCCGAGACGTGACAAAACTTTTTTCATCAAAATGAGCTTACCAGAAGAGACACTTTATGCCATGCATTTTGCACCTTTTTTCGATTTTCTCGATAACGGTTCCGACGATTTTGATTAAACTCGCTATATCAATGTAAAATTTAATGGGCTTTAATATCATGTAGCTTTTATTCTGATTAAAATGGTCTGACAGGGCTTAAATGCCGATATTTTAAATTTTCTTCTTCTAAAGTACCTTTAATTTTGTAGATTCAATAAAAATAACTATATTATCTTGTTAACGCTGATGAAAAACAGGTAAATACATAAATTGAATAAATTCGATACTAAACTAACGGAGAAAACAGAAAAAATATGTTTTTAATGCAATTTTTCGTTTGATATACCGTTGGAAAGCTAAAGATTTTAGAAAAAATATGATCTCATACACAAGCTTTTAAAAGTTAATAGAGAGTGATGAAATGAACATAAAACTAACTGATTATTTTAGGTAATAATATAATAGATTTTCTAATAAAACACATGTTTCTATATAAATTAAATTTAATTAATTCCTTAATAGTTTCACGTATTTTTATCTCTAACTGTTTTTGAAAATTCTTTCATTGATTTTAAAAATGGAGGTAAGTGAAAGTCGTGTGTTGCCCCCACCAGATTTTTTTAATGCAATTTTTGTGTTTTGGAACATAAAAGCAGTGATATGGATGTATGATATACTGTTGAAAAGCTAAAGATTTTAAAAAATACAATAAAAAAAATGTAAAAGTTAACATAAATGATGAAATGCCGATAAAACAAACTGATTGTGTCAGAAATAATAATAATAGATTATTTAATAAAAAAAAATTGTTTGTATTGAAATTCAACTTAATTAATTCTTTAACAATATATTTTTATCTATAAATGTATTTAAATAATTATAAATTAATTTTAACAACGGAGGTAGGTGGAAGTAGTGTGATGCGCGCACTATATTTTTTCATTTTTATTTTCCCATCTTGGCTATTTCAGGAATTCCGTGGTTCAAAAAAGTATTGATACACCCTTGTTTTTCATTTAATTCTTAAAGTATATAATTTTTTATTCAGTAATAAATTTTAATTTTGAATATACATTAAAAAACCATTGATATAGGTAGAAAAAAAAATTAAAAAAAAAAAATAGAAAGAAAAAAAGTTTTTTTTTTTTTTTTTAATTCATTTATTGAAATTTACAACTGTATGTTCATACATAAGTAAATCGGCTACAATGATAATACACATGAAAAAAAACATGAAGAGAAACTGTCCATTGGCAGCACTCTAGTAGTGAATCTACACAAGAAGGTCTCGAGGCCATCTTCTTTTAGACGCCTCGGCGGATTGTCAGGAATTGAAGTGGAAGCAAGGATTAAAACTAGTGGATTAGAGTGGGAGTGGAGTTTTTCATGGAAGGAGTGATACCTGGTACAGGCCAAATCAGCAACATATGGGACATTAAGGTCTTTGTGGATGATTTTGTTGGTGACAAAGTAAGGAGAGTTAAGGATTTTGGATTGTAAGGATTGGATACGGGAAGAGTTTGATGGTTTAGTAGAGCCCCAAAGCTCTAAGAAAAAAAGTAAATAAAAATAAATATAATGCGAAAAAGAATTGAAAAATCAATAAATACTAATCAAAGAAGAAATATATATACATAACTAACATAAAATAAATAATAAATATAAAGAAAATAATAATAGCCTTGATCACATTCATACCTATGAAATAATTAAGGTAGAAATGAATGAGGAAAAAAAAATTGTAAAAAGGTGAGTCAAAAAAGTATTAGCACAGCCATTTATTAATAAAAGAAATATCCTATTTAAGTAAATGAAAGTAATTCCTTTGGCATCAATTATAGATTGTAATCTTCATTGCATCGTAGAAACAAGATTTTCCGTGACCTCAGGTATAATTTTTTCCCATTCCTCTAACAACACATCTTTTAACACATTTTTTGAAGAATTTTTGTGTTTTCTTACCTACGAATCCAAAACATACCATAAATGTTCAATGAGATTTATATCCAGAGACTGAGGGAGTGTTTTAAATTGTCTCCGTACATTGTACAATAACCATTCCTTCGTTTTACTGGCTGTGTGTTTTGGATCGTTGTCTTGCTGAAATATAAACGTATCCTATAGTCCTAATTTTTTAGCACTGGAAAGCAGATTATGTCTGTATACCTTTCAGCATTCATTATACTTTCAAAGAAGCATAACTTTCCTACACTATTCGATGCCATGCAGCCCCGAACCATTACATTGCCGCCGCCGTGTCGAATGTTAAATTTTACCGATCAACAATAACTGATACTCACACCAGAAAACAGGCAGAGGTAAAAGCGACTAGTTATGAAATTCACTTGAACTATTGATAAATTTAGGGGAGATATCAGGACTCTGAAAATAATTACAAATTTTTGACGTTGGGATCCAATATCACAGAGGTATTTCCTCATATTTTCCCGGTATGAAGAATTTCGCCAATCGATTTCCGAGATCCACAAGAATTAGCTGAAAAAAGAAGGTTCGGCTTACAAAAAGTGGGGATATTTTGTTATGTTGTATACATTGACACTCTATTTAATAATCCAAGGTTATGCACTAGGAAATCTTTTGCGTTTTCCGATCTTGAAAAGGGAGCACAGAGAAGGCTCATGTTTTTTCTTTTAATTTTTCCCCAAAGCTCCCTTCCAGAATATTAACTATAGCAATTTTAAACACTATTTCCAGCATGTTTGGTTTTTACATTTAAAATAAATCGAAACAGCTTCCGAGAAAAGAGTTAGGTCTTTAACTTGGCCTAAGTAACAATTATTTGATAGAGTTTGAAGCAAAATACATTATAATAAATCTTGTAAATAATTAAATTTACGATAAAAATCATACAGGACAATATTAATCTGGGTAGCGGTCAGCGAATTCAAGCAAATTAAATATTTTAAACAACTTATTGTCTTGCTAACATTTCAGCCCACATTGTGGGTCATCTTCAGGGCTTCACTCAGTATGGCAGCTAAAAGTCATACAATTTTTTTTAAATTATATAAAAAATTGCCAGGAAATATTGAAGGAACAATTTTAGAGAATATGAGCATAAAACTTTAAATACCATATACTAATTTTTAAAACTCGAATATAATTAAATCTCGAAAATTATTTTTTAGATTATATTTTAATAATATATACGAAATTTCAATATATAAATCTCTTAGGTTTTGTTTTTGTGGTCCAGATGTTGTTGATGTATAAAATTAATCACTTCGCCAATAGGTTTGTTTCTTATTTAATTTAAAGCCACATTTAGGCAACTATGGCTAATCAGACGATGCTGCTGCGGGAGTCCTAAATTTTACCTATCCAGGCTTAAGCATTATAGAAATCATTAACGAAAGGCTCGGAACTACCTCTTTACTTCCTCTCCGAAGGACGGCATAACCAGAGATGTTTCACTACATTAAAAAAATCCTAGCGCCATCCGCCGGGTCGGGACCCAAGTCCTTGGGCATAGTAAGTATTTAATTCACTGGCTTTCGAGGTACGCCACCGTTATTTCTCCTCTTAACCGATTTTTGATCTTTTTTTTGTATGTATCGTCTATGTTATATATTTATTTTTTCTTCAGATTGACAGAAGATGCAAGTATAATCGTTTGTTTTGTGTCCCTCTACTATTCTTGTATTGATTAATATCTTCCTCGTTAGTTAATGAATCATACATCTAAATAAACTGAAGGAACTTCATTAATAATCAAAATAGGATCATAATATCCTTAATATTATAAAATACTGTAACTTGAAACGCACTGGCTTTTTTTCTTCTTTTTTTTTTTTTTTTTTTTTTTTTTTTTTTTTTTTTTTTTACCTTAGTCCCATGGGATTTGGGGTTGAAATATGGGGAAAAAAAGGGGAAGGAATGAGGGATCTATTTTACTGCATTAGATGCATTTTAAGAGGGGTCTGAGGACAGGATAAATTTACGGAATAGGGAACAAATAAGAGTCTGTTCTAGTGATGGGGCCCACTAATCTTTCTGAGTCAGATTAAGTAATTTATGTTTCCTCAGTCTAGTCTGAGTGTTTGTACGTGGTCCTGCCAGCGCTGTGGCCGTCCTGTTGGAGTCAGTGTGTTGAACAGTGGGTTCGTACAGAACCGGAGGCTATCAAATAATTTGATATGCCTGCGGGAGATGAACTCTGTCATTGTCGGGAGGTCTAAGGTATCGTGTAACTGGTCTGTCTTTATCCTCTGTAGTGAAGTATGTCTTACTATTCGTCGCAATGCTCCGTTTCAAACTGTTGGAGCCACTTTGCTGTCGCCGCTGTAATGTTCGTTAGCAACGGTGCTCCGTTTATTCATTCGATAGGACTTGGTCCTAACCGATTTAATCTTCTTCAGGCAGTAATTTGCTAGTGTGAGATGCCTGTCGAGGGTGATGCCCAGGTACACTATCCTATTGGCTGGCTCATTTTCGACTCCTGCTACCTTGTAGGTCTTCGGTAGAGGGAGCTTGTTCTTCTGGAAGGAGAAAATAATACAGTCGGTCTTCTTGGGATTAACGGTAATATTTAGTCTTTCCAGCTTTTCTGTTATTTGACTGCAAGCCAACTCCGCCTGTTGTAGAGCTGTCTCTGCGTTCACTGAGCTACTTTAGATCGCTATGTCATCGGGTGGTCTGGCTCTAGAAGTTGGAGGTACTTATTATGAAGGGATAGTAGTGGGGATAAATGAAGGCGCAAAAGATCAAATAAAGGGATAGGTATTGTGAGACATATATTATCGCTTAATATCCATTATGCCCAAGTACTTCATGTAGGTAAGCTGTTTCATCCTAGGCCCAGGTAAGTGTTCAGGTATCTTGGGCAAAAGCCCTTTAGGCCATCAGAGCTAGGCAAAGATAGGAAGCGGCATCCTTTGCAATTATGGTAAATAATAATATAAATTATTGACAATTGAGACATTGAGTTTCAAAAGGTACTAAAGGACATTTTTTTCGAAATTGATATTCTGACATATTTGTGTACTACTGTGTAATGGTTTAATTGTATCTAAATCTGTCATCCCATTTTATCTAAAAAACATAGAAATCCTTTAAAAACGTATTCAAAAATTGCATTTTATTCCAAAAGGTACTAAATCCACATTTCATTTCATTCCAAAACTACTAAAACATTTTCTTCCAAAACGCACTATATCCTCTGTACACAGGTATAACCTTTCCTTTCATTCCCTTCCAAAATTTACTATATTTCCATACGGCAGAAGCACCTCATCCCGTAATATATCACCATAAATTTATTGTTTACTTCATTTTATGCGTTTTTATTGGTTAATTTAACTCGTATTGAATCACTGCTATCATTTTGATGAATCAGTTTTTAGGCTGTTTTAAACCACTTAATCGCGTCGCTTCGGTTCTCGTATGTTCTCAATTAAATTAATTTTTTTTAAAGTATTTCTTCTTGCAGCCACATAAATTTGATATAAAAATTTTCAGAAACTCACATTTTAATATAATAATGGTATTTTATCCAGCAAATAATTGGAATTAGAATTCCCTGACCTTGCTATATATGAGAAGAAAAACCGTGCCTGATCTAACCTAATAGATTTTTTTTTTTTTGTTTAAGGTAAAAGGCCAAAATAAAATTTATTTATTTATTAGTCTATATAGTTAAATATTGTTTACCTGTAGTTAAGAATATAAATACATTTGTCAAATTCATAGGAAGAATAAGTAAAAGTTTAAAGCTAATTTTATAATTACATACTTTCTTATTATAGTGGCAAAAATAAATAAAAGCTTCTTTGAATATTCGCTTTCATTATGAAGAATAATCAGTAAAATCTAGTTAACCAATAAGGAAAGATAAGTGCGAATAGGCAAATATACATAACTTAGTAATTAACATATTAAAGACGTTAGTTATGAGTTATGTTGTTGGAGGAAGGTTATGATGACTTTTATCTCACGTTATATTCTTCCAAAAAGTACTAAATCCCTTTTAATTCGTTTAACAAAGTACATTATCCATGTTTCATTCCAAAAAGTACTATATCCATTTTAAAGTTACTTATAAAAATTGTTACATGGGAAAAGTGCAATAATTTAGAAAAATAAGTTGTTAAAAAAGTTTTTTTTTTTTTTTTTTTTTTTCCATGAATAGACGGCATTGGCATTAACCATACAGCCATTTTATATATTATGTGTTAATAATGTAAAAAATCAACTTTAGATTTTAATAAAAGAAAAGAATCAAGTAAATTGGTCCAGTAATAAATAAATAACAGATTTTTGCGTTTCTTGTAAAATTTTATAAAGTGGATATAGTACCTTTTGGAACTCAACATCTCAATAACTATAGCTGATAAGTCAAACTCAGCCCATAAATGCGGGGATACACGGTGAAAATTAGGGTACGTGTAGGTGAGGTGAAATTCGTGATCTGTAGGTGAAAGTGAGTATCACTTCCTTTAACATATTACAATAAATATTCAATTACCGAATTTTCTATATTACTTCATCATTTATTATTTTTATATTTTAATATAAATAATGTTTAATTTCTTAAAATCGAGTTTCTACAATAAAAAGCGTGTTTTTCAAGATGTGTATATTACACTTGTTTGTTTTGATATAACTACATCATTCATTTTTTTTTCTTTTTAAAAAAAGTAATATTTAATGATATTATAGGATTTTTGTAATATTAATATTTGATGTCATTATCCAATTTTTTTTTTTTTTAATAAGCCTTCCCCTCTCCTGCTACACTTTCGTGAACACATACTATACTTGCTTTCACCCCACCTACACATACCCTCATTCTCACCGTCTTGAGCGTCACAGTGGACAATATGACCGATTTAGGTGGACAAAATTCTGAAACTTGTCTATATTTAACCTTTGGGATCCCATATTAAGGAAAAAAATATTTAAAAAAATTATAAGAAAAATTATGAAAACTAATTAATTTTTTGACACGATTGGCGAGCGCACAGTGATCAATCATCAAATTTATTTGCTAAAATCTTAATCTTTCCTATATTTTACGTTATATCTCTACAGGTGAGATTGCAATGTATATTCAATAACGAGTTTGGAAATATAATGCCTTATCTGTCTCAGCAAAGTCCATTGTTAAATAAAAGCAAAAAGACTTTGCTCTAAACACACCTTGAACACAATAAATGACCATCGAATAAAGAAAATCCCACTGCCGGTTATTAGGCACTAGTGTGAACACGAATGATTCACTTATTTTATTTACTATTTATTTGAAAACATATTATGATGGGAAATATGAGTATTAAGGGTCTTGCCAACGAATAATAAAAATGTGAAGCACTGGAAATTCCAAAGTTTTGACTTGACTTTTGTCCACCTAAATTAGTGATTTGGCCCGCTGTGCGCCGCCTTAACTGGACTGGAGATCGTACCCACGTGTACTTAGATCCTGTTGCCCCGACCGTAATTCTGCTTTTGATTACGTTTAACATGAAAGATTTCTAACAAAGAGATGAAAATCAAGGGCTGAAAATAGAATAGAAGATGGGAGGATATGAAAGATAAGCGTGAGTGCGTTGGTAGGGAAGCATTATACACGACAATGTGATCCTATCTACCTCCAACTACGATACCGCTGGTCGGGACTTGGCTCAGCTAAATCACAATAAGCTCATCTCTCCGTTTTCAGCCACTGATGAACATCGTTAATTAAATTATTTCTTTATTCAACAAATCTGTTATCCAAAAAGTAAATGAAAAAAAAAACACCAAAAATAATTATTTTTTTAATAATGGTAAAATAATTATTTATACCCATAAAGGTTATTTTAGCCCTAAACTAATAATACAGATACAATATAATAATAGTAATAATACTAATAATACATACATATATACTAATAATAATACATAAATGATAAATAATAAAATACAATACAAAAATTATACATAATATACGAAATAATACATACATAATACTAGTAATACAGATACAATATTTTAAGTTAAATAAAAACAATTATATAAGATAACTACATATAAAAAAATAATAAAATAAAAATATATATAAAATATTAAAAATCAAAAATAGGAACATTTTTTTTTAAATTTATTTATGTTTTTAAATTTTGTAAACAAATCCCACCAAATTACCTTTACCCTCCGACGTAAACCAATGACATCCTGTCCTACCGTATCCTTTAATAATATTCCGCTTGTCCCGGCTGAACAGATCCGCTACCTAGGTCTCCTCCTTGACAAACGTCTGAAATGGAATCCGCACACAAGACTGAAACGACAAGAAACTGCTCTCCGATTTTTTATTACTTCAACACTTACTTGACAAACGCTCCAATCTCCCACTAAACTACAAAAGACTCCTCTACATGACTTTCATCAGGCCCATATGGACTTACGGAGTTGAGCTTTGGGGCTCGACTAAACCATCGAATTCTTCTCGTATACAATCCTTACAATCCAAAATCCTTCGTAAAATCCTTAACGCTCCTTACTTTGTCACAAATAAAATCATCCATAAAGACCTAAATGTTCCATATGTTACTGATTTGGTCCGAACTAGATATCAATCCTTCTATGACAAACTCCATTTCCACCCCAACCCACTAGTTTCAAACCTTGCTTCCTCTTGGATTCCTGATAATCCTCCGAGGCGTCTGAAAAGAAGATGGCCTCGAGACCTTCTTGTTTAAAATAGTTACTGGAGTGCTTCCATTGGGTTGCACCTCTACAAGTCTGTCTCATGTGATTTTTCTTTTAGCATATTTACTTGTTGTAATATTAATTACAGTTGTAAATTTCAATAAATAAATATTTAAAAAAAAAATTGTAAAATATTGATGTATCTTTTAGATAATTCATCAGTTTTGTGGCTCACTCCTGGGTAATTTGTAATATTGTCCAAATTTCAGGCTCCATACCAATCCCTCTTCGCTCGGCTTCCAAGGAAAAGCAATCCAACAGTATATGTGGTACTGTGAGGATAACCCCACAGGAGGTGATCCCCTCGTCATCAGGTAGCCATGGGTCAGCCTTGTGTGACCAATCCTCAGTCAAGCCAGTACCACTTCCTCCTTCCTGCACAGCCGTTGGGTTTCACTGAAGGCTCTACTACTCTAAGTTTATTTTCCCAAAAAATAATTAACACGGTATTCCTATTCATTTGATCCATAACAAAAGACGTATAATTTAAAAATAACCGCCCTCAACACGCAACTTTAAATTACATCCTTTCTTTAAATCAAGTTTAAAATAAACTTATAAACAAGATTATTTTTTTCAATAGGTAACACTTTTTTACATAGATCAAATATTACAACTACGAGGATCTGGTGCGGGAACATAATAGGAACGGTTCTTATTTTATTCAGTTTACTACCATTTTATATTTCAAATAAACTATTTGAATTACAATTTAAAAGTTAAATTAAGTATCCGTAGGAATCCTATTTAGTTTACAGTAAAACATCTGTTTTCATTTAATAGTATTTAATTTGAAATAATTAATAACAATGTTAGTTATAGATTTATAACAACTTTTCCTTTTATGCTAATAACTTAATTACGAATCGGTACGTAATATTGTTTCTAAACTCTTGCGTACTAAATGGAAGAATATAACTTGCAACGATCCTCTAAATTTAACTATTATGACCTCCCTCTTTACTAATAACATATGTTCATAAAATTATGGGCTTACAACAACCTTATATTAACTCGTACGATTTATTTTATCGTATATTAAATATTATAAAATTTTGTTTTTCGAATTAGAAGCAGTTCGTGGAAACCAAAATCGTGATGTCATTATATATATATATATATATATCAATATAATATAAAATAATCAGTAATCAATAATAATAATCAATCAATCAATAACGAAAAATCAAATCAAACGAAAAATTGCATTAAAAAAATATGTTTGCTATTTTCTCCTTTAATTAGGTATTGAATTCATTCAAATTATATATTTACTTGTTTTTATTGTTGATAAGAGGATTATATTATTATTTTTTTAGTATCTGCAAAATTACATGTACTTTAGAGAAAGAAAATTTAAATAATCGGCATTTAAGCCCTGTCAGACTATTTCAATTAGAATAAGACCTAAATGATCGTAAATTGGTGGAAAATGCATGGTATTGTGGCGGATGCTACACACGCTCGCTCACAGATAGCGCTAGCGGCGTCTATATGACTTACCGGCCAAATATAAGAAGACGCTATATCCAATAACATTGTATATTGTTACTAATTAACGACACTGTAAATATTTATATCTATATAACTGTTTTATGAGAATAAAT
Organism: Piezodorus guildinii; assembly: GCA_023052935.1. Lineage (NCBI taxonomy): Eukaryota > Metazoa > Arthropoda > Insecta > Hemiptera > Pentatomidae > Piezodorus > Piezodorus guildinii. The sequence continues at coordinate 29,558,699 of CM041295.1, read as the reverse complement.
AAAGCACTCAAGGTAATTAGACCTAGGGCCAAGACCCTAGTCTGCTAGCAAAGCTCTCAATTATCGACATGGATGACTAACATCCCCGAGAGCTGGCACAGCACTTCAGATCACCTTAGCAATATCTCCATAGGTCAGATTAGCTCTGCCTTTGTATCATAATGTGGTCTATCACTATTTCACTTCCTGCTTTTACCTTCTCTCCTACTTACCTTCGCTACTGTCGTGCTACTACCACGCAGGGTGAATTTTCTCCCTATCCACGCTACTGTCGTGCTACTACCCCGCAGGGCGAATCCTTTCTTAACCCACACTACTGGCGTGCTACTACCACACAGAGTGTAACCCATCCTGACCTGTCCTCTCTGCTAATTCATTACATGTTATCTCCATTAAACTCTCATCCTTGCATGAATAAGCAATTGTCGAGTCCTTCTGATACGCTTTCTTGTCTATTATAACAACCAGCCTCAACAGTATAAAGTGGCTCTTCTGGTTAACTGATTTTAATGAAAAAGTTGCTGTAACATCTCGTCTTAAATATGAAATTTCAGTTTCATAGGACTTTTCATTTTTGGGCACACACAGACACCCAGTCCTTTTTGCGGGCCTTGGTCATTTGGACTCAGGGGACTCTAAAACGTGTATTTCCGGTGAAAACTGGAATTCGAAAATTTTCACGATCGCAATACTTTCCCTTACTATATATTTCATTTTTAAGGTATGTGAATGTAAACATTTTAAAAAACAGAAATTTAGTGCCCTATATTTTTATTTGTTTGTACAAGTTTTATTTTATTTATTTATTTTTTTTTTTTACCAGAGGAAATAAAAATATCGTATATTGACAATCTGGTCCCACTTAGGTCTTAATGTTTTCGGGACCGAGTCTGCTTTTGTTCGAAGGGACCAGGGACCGTTGGGACGTTTGTAATTTCCCAACGTGGCGAAAATGTGTTTTGATAGGAAGCGAATAAGAGGGGAAGTTTGCCATTTTGCCTTAGCTGTTGACAAAGAGAAAAGAAAGAGAGGTCTCAGGCCGAATCAATATCCCCAAGAGATTGTATTTTTGAGTATGACCGAAAAGAAGAAAAAATAGTATGTCTGACTCCAATGTTATGCTAACATATCGTAGCCTGTTTTTATCTTTTACCAATGAGTCGCCCCTGCTTCCTTCGCAAATCGATGTGGTGTAACTTATATTTAAAAATGCACTGTTCGACCGATTTTAAAGTTTATCTTAGAAACCATGAGTCGCGGGATGATTTTATAAATAGTTAGAGTCGAGGAAAAGAGACTTAAGAGCAGGAGCATTCAATACTAACCTTCATGTATAACTTTACATTTAAAATAATCAAATGGGCAAAATAATATAACAAAACAATTACGCCTTCTTACACTTGCAGTGTCACAAAAATGTATATTATTTTTCAAAGGGGCTATAATATCCTAGGTCATGTCGTCATTCGGAGGGGTCGTAAAATGATGGTCCGGAGCCTGTTCTGTGTCAGGTATTCCTTAAAAAGCCCTATTCTAATTACAACTGAATAGAAAAAAAATAGGACACTAACTGTAGCATAGCCCAATTAGCCATAAAAGAGACGTTAGATTGTTAAAAAAAAAAT